>QJOB01000508.1:0-10268 GCA_004155035.1 Monosporascus sp. 5C6A | reverse complement strand
CATGTCTGCGTTGGCTCCAGGGCACGCAAACACCAGAATCGCCCAGCACAACGAGAAGACCCAGGTGTTCACAGCCGTGGCTCCGAATAAGGATGGAAGGTGCGCATCGCTTACCCCGCACCGCCTATGACTCGCGTGGGGTGCCGTGCAGCCAGTGCCAAAGCAGCACCCCGCTGCCCGCCATGCCGCCCAGATGCGCAAAGTGCGCAACATTGACTTCGGTGCCGCTCACGCCGAGGGTCAGCTCCACAATCGCATAGAGCGTCGCGAACACCCACGCCGGCATCGGGATGGGCGGGATCAACGGAACGATGATGCGATTGGGAAACAGGACGGCATACGCGAGAAGCACTCCGAATACGCCCCCGGACGCGCCAATGACCGGCCCCGCCGGAAGAATGCTCAAGGCCGTAAAAGCGAGTTGCGCGAAGGCTGCACTCAAGATGCTGGACAGATAGAGCTGCCAAGTCCGAGGCGCACCCACGGTACGTTCGACGTCGCGCCCGAACAGGTAGAGGCCGAACATGTTGAACGCCAGATGCGCTCCATTTGCGTGCAGGAAGGCGTATGTCAGCGGCTGCCACGGCAGGAATCCTCCCCCAACGCCGCCGCCAGATACCCCGAGTGGCCAGAGCGCAAAGGTTCGTAGCAACGCGTCCCCCGCAAAGACTTCTGCAACGAACGCCGCCACGTTGATGAGGATGAGCAGCTTGATCATGAAGGCACCCCTGATCTCTGCCCACGATACGGCTGCGCGCGTTGGCAGGGTTGATCTCGCGCAAGGCGGTTCGACTGTGTGTCGTGATCCTGCAATGCAACGCGTTCCGTTTGATGTGCCGCAAGGCCCCGGCATGGCCAGATGAAACGATGGAGCTACGTGCACGCAAGAGGATGACCCATGCCTTTGGCCGCTTCCTATCAATACCCCGCGAACCAGGCCATCGCCGCGATCTTCAACGAAATCGCTGATCTGCTGGAGATCGAAGAGGCCAACCCGTTTCGGGTGCGTGCTTACCGCAATGCCGCACGCACGGTCGAAGGCATGACCGAAGGCGTTGACGCCATGCTGGCACGCGGCGCCGATTTGACCGCCTTGCCGGGCGTGGGAGTCGACCTCGCGGCAAAGATGCGCGAGATCGTCGAAACGGGAAGCTGCGCCATGCTCACGCGCGTGCGGACCGAGGTTCCAGCGTACGTGCTGCAACTGCTCCAGTTGCCTGGCCTTGGTCCAAGGCGGGCCCGCGCGTTGCAGCACGAACTGGGCATCACATCCCTGGATGAGTTGGCCCGGGCCGCGGCCGCTCACCGCATTCGCGAACTGCATGGCTTTGGCGCCCGAAGCGAACAGCGTTTGCTCGAAGCCCTCAACGCACGCCTGGCGCGCGATCGCCGTTATGGTCTGGCAATCGCCAAGCCGTGTGCCGATGCATTGACGCATTACCTGCTGGCAAGCGGGCTGGTCGACCAACTCGTCGTTGCCGGCAGCTACCGCAGAGGGCGAGACACCGTGGGGGACCTTGATCTGCTCATCACGGGAAGAAAACGCGCCCAGATCGTTGAGCATCTCGTGCACTACAACGAGGTTGCCACCCGAATTTCAGCAGGCCCCACCCGCGCCAGCGTCGTCCTGAAAAATGGCATGCAGGTGGACTTGCGGGTGGTGCGGCCCGATGCTTTCGGCGCGGCGCTGGTGTATTTCACCGGCTCGAAGCCTCATAACATCGCACTGCGCAAGCTTGCGCAGGCTCAGGGTCTGAAGATCAACGAGTACGGCGTCTTCCGAGGAAAGGAGCGCATTGCCGGCCAGACGGAGGCATCGGTCTACCGCGCCGTCGGGTTGCCCTGGATCTGCCCCGAACTGCGCGAAGACCACGGGGAGATCGCAGCCGCGCAGTCGGGCCGACTGCCATCCCTTGTTGAGCAGGGCGACATCAAGGGGGATCTTCATGTCCACACATCCGCCAGCGATGGCACCGCCAGCCTTGAAGCCATGGCAGCGCAGGCGCGCCTGCTGGGCTATCAATACCTGGCGGTGACCGACCATTCGCCGCGCATTGCCGTGACGCACGGGCTCACCGCAGAGCGCCTGGCCGCACAAGCCGACGACATCGACCGTTTCAATGCCGAACACAAGGGTTGGCCCGTGCTGCTCAAGGGGGTTGAAGTCGACATTCTGGAGGACGGGTCACTGGACCTGCCCGATTCGGTGCTGGGCCGCCTGGACCTTGTGGTGGGCGCCATCCACAGCCACTTCAACCTGTCGGCTGATCAACAGACATCGCGCATTCTGCGCGCGCTCGATCATCCGCACTTCAGCATCCTCGCCCATCCGCTGGGCCGCCTGATCGGCGAGCGCAACGCCTGCAACGTGGATCTCACGCGGGTGCTGACCGCCATTGCCCAGCGCGGCTGCTACGTGGAGGCCAACGCGCAGCCCGCGCGCCTCGACCTGGCCGACATTGGATGCCGCCTGGCAAAGGCGGAGGGCGTGCTCGTGAGCATTGCGTCGGACGCGCACAGCCCGGCCGATCTGCTGAACCTGCCGCTTGGTGTCACGCAGGCCCGCCGGGCGTGGCTGGGGCAGGCAGACGTGCTCAATGCGCACGCGCTCCACACGCTGCTTCCGTTGTTGAAGCGGACCATGTGACGACCACATGCGCACACCACCTCGGACAGTCTGTATCTGCAGCGCAACATGTCGTACGCCGTGCCCATCGGGTTGATCCGAGTCAAGGTGCCGGAAATCGTGCGGTCAAGAATGAACACATGATTTTCCACATCAGTAACCAGACCAATCGGAGCCAAACCATGAGCGTCCCAGTCGATATTTCTTTCCAGGGAATTCCGCATTCCAAGGCCGTCGAAGAAGCGGTTATCAAGCATGCAGACCGCTTGAAGCGCATTCGTGCCGATCTGATGCGGTGCCGCGTCAGCCTTGCCGTAGGTGCCAAGCACCAGCACCAGGGCAAGCCTTTCGACGTCAACGTCCACGTGTTCACACCGCATCAGACGCATGTTTCGAGCAACACCTCCAACGAGGACCCATACGTCGCACTTCACGAGGCTTTCTCGCACGTGGAACGAATGCTCTTGGAAGCCGGTAGCAAACGCTCGTCACAGTCTTGAGGCGTCGTGGGCATGCACACGCGCTATTGCATGTGCAAGCCACCATTTACGGCCAGATTGGCGCCGGTAACGTAGGCAGCGTCCTCGCCGCACAGGAAGGCCACCAAGGCAGCCACTTCTTCCGGCCGGCCGAGGCGGCCTACGGGAATCTGCGGAAGAATCCGCTCTTGCATGATGTCGCTGGGAATATCGCGCGTCATTCGCGTGGCGAGATAGCCGGGCGAAATCGTGTTGACGGTCACGCCCTTCGCGGCGCACTCGAGGGCCAGCGCCTTGGTGAACCCGTGTATGCCGGCCTTGGCCGCCGCGTAGTTCGTCTGCCCGAACGCGCCCCGCGATCCGTTGACCGACGAGATGTTGATGATGCGGCCCCAACCGCGCTCGATCATGCCTTCGTACAGCGGCTTGGTCATGTTGAAGACGGAGTCGAGATCGGTGGCCAGCACGTTCCGCCAGGCATCCAGCGTCATGCGCTTGAAGGTCATGTCTTGCGTGATGCCGGCGTTGTTGACCAGAATGTCGACCGGGCCGACGGTCGCAAGCACGTCGGACGCGCATCGCTGGCAAGCGTCGTAGTCGGTAACATCCACCGCGAACGTCTGGAACAGACGCCCCTGGGCATGCTGTTCCGCGATCCATGCAGTCACATGTGTATTGCCCAACGAATGGGTGACCACAACCCGATGCCCTTGCGCATGCAGACGGATGGCAATGGCTTCGCCCAGACCGCCCATGCCACCGGTAATGAGCGCAACGCGATGTGTTGTCATGACGGCCTCATCGCGCCGTCGGGCGTGCGCCAGCGCGCGGGCATCCGCGCTGGCACAGGAGCCACTCGTCTGGTCCGGGTTCGGTGCGCAACCGCACGACGGCATCAACCGGCTGCGCGCCTGCGCTCACGTTCACGGTCTGCATCGCACCGCGATACGCGGCCGTGATCTGATAGTGCCCGCGAGGCAAGCGCATATACAAGAGCGGCCCCTCCGTGCGCACGCGCAATCGGAGCTTGCCGCGATCATCCGCAACCGACACGTCCACATCCGACAACGCCTCGCCGGTACTGGCCGACACCACGTTCAGCCGCACGTTGAAGCGACGTGCCATCGCATGCATGGCGTCGCGCTCATCGCTGCCAACGCCCCCGGACACATAGGCGATCTCGTTCTGGAAGCGCACCTCTGGAGCCGCCGCCGCATCCGGCCCGACTGCACTAGCGTGTGCGCTGGCAGCCAAAGCCAACGCCGCGAAAAAGCCGCGTGGCAAAAGACGACATGCGTGGCTCATCTCATACCTCATCGCTCGGCAGCCGGGTGGCCGACCGTCTGCGCCAGCACCGGCACTTCGTCTTCATTGAGCGACAAGGCCTCTGCAAGAAGACGCTGATTGAGCCAGCCACGCACCACGCAGCCCAGCTTGGCCGAGGCACAGTAAAGCGAAACGTTTTGCGAGATCGCACCCGCCGCGACACCGGCAAAGGTTTCTCGCACGGCTTCCGGCATCTGGTCTGCTCGCGCATGATTCACCACGTACACCAGATCGAGCGGCGCCTTGCCGACAAAATCCTGATATCCGGTGAGGTTGCGCGCGTCCACGGCGTGCTTGAGCCGCAACCGGTGCGCCACCGGCTCGTACTGGTAGACGCCTTCCGGCAGGGCGACGTAGATGTCGATCTCGTTCAGGCCGTGCGCTGAAGGCGCGGTGCGCCCGCCTGTTTCCGGCCGGTTGATGCCATTCGCCGCCCACAGCAATTCGCTGAGCTGCTGTAGCGACAGCGGCGTGGGCGCGAACTCCCGCCCGCTCTTGCGCCTCGTCAGCGCTGCAGTCAACGTATTGCCGCCATTCAATAGCGGCGACGCCAGTGCAATGGTTGCCGGCGCAGCGTGGGAAGTCGGCTGTGGCAGTAGATGTTGCACAGGGTCGTAAGACAGGAGCATCGCCTCGCTCATGGCATCCACCTCACAAAACAGAAAATCCATCGGACATGTGTCGCCGCCTATGCGGAGATGATCACCTTGAGCGCCTGCGTTTTTGCGGCGTTGCGGAACGTGTCGTAGGCGGCGAGGATGTCATCGAGCCTGAACCGGTGCGTAATGAGCTGCCCGGGTAGCAGTTTCCCCGCACGTACCGTTTTCAGAAGCATCGGCGTGCTGACGGTATCCACCAGCCTCGTGGTGATGGCGATGTTCTGGCTCCACAAGGTTTCCAGATGCAGGTCTGCCTTGACGCCATGCACGCCGATGTTCGCGATCACCCCGCCCGGCGCAACCAGTTGCTGGCAGAGCTCGAACGTCGCGGGCACGCCCACCGCCTCGATCGCACAATCGACGCCCACGCCATCCGTGAGCCGCTTCACGGCGGCAGCGGCGTCTTCACGGGAGACGTCGATACACGCCGTTGCGCCCAGCCGGCCGGCCACTTCCAGCCGTGCCGCGTTCGTGTCGATCATGATGATCTGCGCCGGCGAGTAGAACTGCGCCGTCAGCAGCGAGGCCAGCCCGATGGGGCCTGCGCCGACAATCGCCACGCTATTGCCCGGCTGAACGCGGCCATTGAGCACACCGCATTCGAACCCGGTCGGAAAGATGTCCGACAGCATGACCAGCGCCTCTTCATCGACGCCCGGCGGCAGTTTGTAGAGGCTGGTCTCCGCATGCGGAATGCGGACGTACTCGGCCTGCACGCCGTCGATGCGATGTCCCAGGATCCAGCCGCCCGTTTCGCAATGCGAGTACATGCCACGCCGGCAATTCGCACATTTTCCGCAAGACGAAATGCACGAGATCAGCACGTGATCACCCCGCTGTAGCGATGTCACGGCCGCGCCGACCGATTCCACCACGCCCACGCCTTCGTGGCCCAGCGTGCGCCCCGGCTCGCAGGTCGGGACGTCGCCCTTGATGATGTGCAGATCGGTGCCGCAGATGGTGGTCAACGTGACGCGCACCACGGCGTCGCCGGGTGCCTGCAACGCCGGTTTCGGCTTGTCGGCCAGGGTGATCTTGCCGGGCCCCTCGTAGACAAGTGCTTTCATGGGAATCACCAAGGAAGACGATGACTCCATGCTAGGCAACCGCCCTGCGCGGACGTTGATCTACGTCAGGGCGCATGGCGTCAAGCGCGCGATATTGATCTTCAGTGTCAGGAGATGAAACCCGCGTATGGCCGAACAAGCCGCCACCAATCCGTGCACGCAGCCAGCAGAAGCCTTGGTCAGTCGCATGCTCGATGCGGCAGCGTATCCACACCCGGCGGCCGATCTGCAGATGATCGAAACGCATCTGTCGTGGGTCTTCCTGGCTGGAGAGTTTGCGTACAAGGTACGCAAGCCGGTCAAGTTGGACTTCGTCGATTTTTCGACGCTCCGTGCGCGGCAAATCGATTGCGAGGAGGAATGCCGCCTCAACCGCCGCCTCGCCCCTGCGCTATACCTTGGCGTAGTGCCAATTTCGCAGGATCCGGCCACGGGGGCCGTCCGTGTCAATGGGCAAGGCACGCCGTGTGAGTACGCAGTCTGCATGCGCCGGTTTGCCCAGCAGGACGTCCTGATTGTGTTGGCTCGTGACGGACGACTTCGCCCGAAAGAAATCGACGCGCTGGCCGACCTGATCGCCGACTTCCACGCAACCGCGCCGGTCGCCAGCGCGAGTTCAGACGATGGAACGCCCTCAGGCATTCGGCGCACGTTCGAGGACTGCGCTGCCGGAGTCATTGCCTTGGGGCATGCACCGCTGGATGCGGCGACCACGGTATCGCTGCTTCGTCAGCACACAGTTCGCCTCGAAGAGACATTCGCTTCACGCCGGCGCAGCCGCCACATCCGCGAATGCCATGGCGATCTGCACCTCGGCAATATCGTGTTGATCGATGGCCAGCCGACCCCGTTCGACTGTCTGGAATTCTCACCGTCACTGCGGTGGATCGACACCATGTACGACACCGCTTTTCTGTTCATGGACCTGCTCGCCGCAGGTCTGGACGGGCTGGCGTATCGACTCATCAACCGTTATCTCGAACGATGTGGCGACTATGGCGGGTTGGCAGTCCTGCCCTTCTATGCAGCGATGCGCGCGCTCGTGCGGGCTCGCGTATTGCTCGAACGCGCCCATCAGTTGGGCGGAGCCCCCGATGAGGCTGCCAGCCTCCGCGGCGAGGCGAGCCGCATGCTCGCCCTGTCTCGGCATCTGCTCTGCCGAAACAACGCCTGCATTCTCCTCATGCATGGCCTTTCAGGCAGCGGAAAGTCCACCCGTGCCGCGCAGCTTGCCGAAGCGGAAGGCATGATCCGTGTGCGCTCCGATGTCGAGCGCCAACGCGGCCGGCATGTCCGCGCAGTCGATCGCTATCTGCCACGTGCAGTCGAACGTACGTATCGGCGTCTCGCCGCGATCTGCAAGCTCGGTGCAGGCGCTGGCTTTCCAATGATTGCGGATGCCACATTCCTGGCCGAGCACCAGCGCCGACGTTTCTTCTCGCTGGGCCGGCGGCTGGGGACGGCCGTGGCCATCGTGGACTGCGTTGCCGACGTCGACACGCTGCGTAAGCGCATCCGCAATCGCATGCGCGGCGGGCGCGACGCATCCGAGGCAGACCTGCACGTACTGGACGCCCAGATCGCCACACAAGAGCCGCTCTACGCAGACGAGCGGGCACATGTTATTCCTGGCGAAATGTCCAAAGTGGTGCCATACATCAAATCCAGAGAGCAGTGATTTTGCCCGGGGCCGGCCCAGGCAATCAAAGGCCTTGAAACGAAGCGACGAAGCGATGGCGTTTCACGGGCGGCCGCCAATTTGCGCCATATCAACGCGCTCAAGCACAGAGTGCCTACGCTGCAGTTGGAATCCTCGTTCGGCGGCCCCGTTCACCACCCGCCAAGACCCCACCGGAGAACGCAATGCAACAACCTGCCGATATGGCCTGCAACGTGGCGTGCGCCGTCATGCGCGATATGAGCCGCACCGCCAGCTTCATGCTCGAGACGCAAATCGACCTGTCTCATCTCCGGCTGAAAATGGCCGAGGCAGCGCTGGAAGATGTGCGTGAATTGGAACATGAACTGAGCGGCACGCATGACTGGACATCGCTGGCCTCCGCGCAAAGCATCTTCATGAAGATGCAATCGAGCCACAGTGCGACGGCCTTGAAGACTTGGGTCGAGTTCACGAACAAGCTGCAGGCCGCCTATCTGCGTCGGTTGACGGAGTGGACTCAGCAAATGCAGCAGCCGGAAGCGCAAACCTCTTCGTCACAGTTGTTCGCCGCATCGTCCGATTCGCTGAAGGCATTCTTTGACAGTTTCAGCCTCATGGCTCCGTCGGACTCCGAGGCAAAGAAGAACCGACCGGCGCGCCACACGCCGGCAAGCGCTGAAAAGACCGCCTGATCGGTACGCCAAGGAGCCCATCATGCGAGTTCAGGACGTTTATTCGCCCAATGCAGTCCATATCCCGCTCTCCTGCACGCTTCAGGAGGCGGCACAGCAGATGCGCCAGAAACATGTCGGTGCGCTGGTCGTGACGGAGAACACCCCGTCTGGCCCCCGCGCAATTGGCGTCGTCACGGATCGCGACATGGTGCTCGATGCGGTCGCCGTTGGCGTGAGCCCCTCACAGACCTGCGTGGCCGATGTGATGAGCCGGGGCATCCTCAACGTACCGCTCGACGCAAGCCTGAGCGATGCGTTGCAGGAAATGCTTTCGTCCGGCGTGCGACGTGTTGGCGTGACGTCCGACGGCGCGCTCGTTGGGGTGCTGTCCCTGGACGACGTGCTCGGCGCCATGGCCACCGAGCTGGGGCTGATCGCCCGCCTTGTCCATAACGAGCGCGAACGCGAGACGACCGGTAGCGTCCAGCCGCCGCTGAGCGTGTAACCCGGCCACCGGCTGCCATCCCATTTCAGGAGTTCTCTCCATGAATGCCGAACCGCTTTCTCTCAGCATGGACATCGTGGCGGACGACGCAGTGCTGGAAGGCGCCCTGGACTGCCCCGGCAATGCAACCGGCCTGGTGATCTTTGCGCATGGCAGCGGGAGTTCGCGGTTCAGCCCGCGCAACCGGTATGTTGCCGATCAGCTCCATGCCGCCGGCCTGGGCACGCTGCTGTTCGATCTGTTGAGTGCCGAAGAGGCGTCACATGCATCATGCCGTTTCGACATCGCTCTCCTGGCGCGTCGTCTGCAGAGAGCCACACACGCTGTAGGCAGCGTCGCCCGCGAACGCAGTTTGCGACTCGGTTATTTCGGCGCCAGCACGGGAGCCGCAGCCGCGATCCTGGCAGCGTCCGAGCTGGACGACGCCTGCGCGATCGAAGCGGTGGTCAGCCGCGGCGGTCGCCCGGATCTTGCCGGCCAACGTGCGCTGGCCAGACTGGCCTGCCCGACCCTACTGATCGTCGGCGCCGCCGATTTGGACGTTCTCGATCTCAACCGGCAGGCTCTGAGCCAGATGCATTGTGAGAAAGCGCTGGAGACGGTGCCACGCGCAACGCACCTTTTTGAAGAGGCCGGCGCGCTCGAACAGGTGGCCGAGCTCGCACGGGCATGGTTTGTCCGCCACCTGAGTGCAGCCGCCCAATCCCGCCAACACGCGAGGTGACCCCGTGCGATTCAAAGATCGATTGGATGCTGCGCGCATGCTGGTGCAGGCGCTGGAAAAGTACAGGGGCACGCACCCGCTGGTGCTAGCCATTCCAAGGGGCGCGGTTCCGATGGGCGCACTCATCGCATCCGCGCTCGGCGGTCAGCTTGATGTGGTGCTGGTGCGCAAGCTCGGCGCGCCGTTCAATCCCGAACTGGCAGTCGGCTCTGTGGAAGAAGGCGGCTGGTCCTACATCGCGCCCTATGCAGGGCGCATTGGCGCGGATACGACCTACCTCGAACAGGAGAGCGCCGAGCAGATGGAGGTCATCCGACGGCGCCGGGCGCTGTATACCCCGAACCGCGGCCCGTACGACGCAGAGGGGCGTGTTGTGATCGTGGTCGACGATGGACTGGCAACCGGCGCATCAATGAAGGCAGCACTTCACGCCATACGGGAGCGCCATCCGCAACGCCTCGTCTGCGCGGTTCCTGTGGCGGCGCCGGACAGCCTGGAAGACATTCGCCCCCTGGCCGATGAGATCGTCTGCCTCTACGCGCCGCAGG
>QJOB01000507.1:0-10358 GCA_004155035.1 Monosporascus sp. 5C6A | reverse complement strand
TGCTTCTCGAAAAGGTCGACCATCTTCTGAGCCGGAATCTCGAGCGCAACCGCCAGGGCCAGAATGCCGCCGATGGATGTGCCCGTGACCAAGTCAAAGCGCGAGCCAATAGGCGCTTCGATTTGTCGCTCAATTTCCGCCAAAATTCGAGCCGTAAAGAGCCCTCGATAACCCCCGCCCGACAAGGCAAGGACTTGAAACCGCGATTTCTCTGCAGTCATCCACTTCCCCAGAAAAAATAGCGAATCTAAACCGCCGTGTTTTTTTTGAATCAAGTAGCTGACACCGAGCTGCGCTGACAGACACCTAGGCGGAATTGGCACTCGATGTTCTTGAGTGCTAATACCCACTATAGGCACCGTGTCGGGCCTGGTCAAGGCACTATATGTAGTAATAAGGTGCTCATGGGTCACATTTATATTGAGAAAAAAACACGGCAGCGTTCTAAATCAGCATCAGCCCGCTAGAACGCCGGGTAGGGGGTATGAACGATGCTCGTGTTCGTGCGGAAAGTGGGGAATATCTGTCTCGTCGCAAGTACAGCGGAAATCGGTGTGGTCCGAGCAGATACCGTCACTGATTCCGCCAGATTCCGCAGTTTTCTGAAATCAGATTGGAGGCTGTCTTTATCAATGCCTCCGACAAGGCTCGGCCTTGAGCATATCTGCGGGTCTGAGTCCCCGGGTGGTGAGGCTGAGCCCAGCCCTCCCTAGAGCACAAGCTCGGGAAGCACCTTCAACTCAGCCTCTCCAACCCAGTTCCCCGGTATGGAGCCGCCTCGCCCGACAGACAAACAGGTTGCGGCTCTGTCTTCGCCACCGCACCGGATTTCTCAACCTTACCCCCACAGCATCCGTTTTTCCCAGGCGCGCTGGTGGTAGGTATCCCGCCCACGCCTGCGGCCACTCGTCAGCACCCGCCAGTTGGAAAGGGCGGCCGAGTATCGGGCAGTGTATGCGCGGTTGACTCGTGGCATTTCCGTATAGCGCAAATCGGCAATGCGCTGGATGCAAGAAAAAACACCGGCGACCGCGCGCCAATTTCCACTGCAGACATGGCTGTCTTCTGGCGCTGGCTGCCTTCGCAGACCGGAAAATCAATGCTTGAATGGTCGGCCTTCATTTGCTAGGTTGGTGCTTGGCGCAATGCCAACCTGAGCCACGCCCCATCCACCGCCGCTGCATCGCAGACCGGCGAAATCCCTCTTTTTATGAGAGGGTACGTAGTGGGTGGAAGCGATGCGACCAGTCAAGTGCGACGCAAACCGGACTCTAACGTGGCCGGTTTTGGTCAGTCTGTTCCGACAGACCGGAAATGGGGACGGAATCCATCTCCATTGCTGCCAAACAGGCGAGCAGGAATGCCGCCGAGAACCGCTTTCGGTTCACTTTGCGGTTGATTTGGTCGGCCGACTCTTCGATGCCATACCGTTCGAGCCGGCGAGCCAGTTCTTTGTAGCCCAGCTTGCGCTGCCTCATTCCGCCCAGAAGCAGCACTTTGGCTTGCTCCTCCCATTGAGCGTAGGGCGCTTCCTCTGGCGCCTGCTCATCGCGCTGCGCACTTTGCATTCCCGTCCTCCAGCCTTCTCCGGCGCGCCGCCCTTCGGCGCGTCCGTACGCTTACAAGCAAAAATCGGTCGCATACGACCGATTCGCCAATTATGCCTGTCCGGCGCACCTACACGTCTTTATCAGCAATTGATTCTTAGGTTGTGATGCTGGACAAGGCCCAACTAACCCAACTCTTCGACCGGCACGGCACTCCACCAGCCGGCCGCCAACTCATTCTGGATGCGCGAATCCAGGCTCCTGTGCGAGCGGTACAGTCCCGCGGCGGTAATGTCATCACTGTGTTGAGCAGCCGCAAGATGGGGCGCGAATTCGCCACCGAAAGCCGCCACATTGAGTTTCCCGCCGCGATTGGCATGGAGTACGACGACCGTGTTCTCGAGTACTACCCGCAACCGTGCGAAAGGCGGTTCGAATTCATCGATGCCGCGACAGGGGAAATCCACTCGCACCGGCACATCCCTGATTTCCTGACCATCAGGGAAGATGGCTTCACGCTTGAAGAATGGAAGTCCGAGACCAAGCTCGAGCGTTTGGCCGAACGGTATCCATACCGTTACGTTAAGGAGCGCGATGGCCTGTGGCGCTCGCCACAAATCGAAGAGCAACTGGCCGAGCTCGGCATTCACTACCGAATCTGCAGCGACGCGGCCATATCTCGTCGCCGCGTGGAGAACTTGCTGTATCTGGAAGACTATTTCCATCCAGCAGCGGCGCCATGCCCGGAGGACGCGTTGGCAGTTTTGAGGGCGGCGCTAAAGGAGCACGGCTACCTATCGTTCTCGCAGTTGCAGGCTGCGCCCTACGAACTCAGTGCGGACCATCTGAACAAGGCTATCGCGGACAAACTGGTTGTCACCGACCTCGACCGAGAAACGCTGGCCGAGAAGCGATTGTTTCGCCTCTATCGAGACGAGGTGCTGCGTGATTTCACCTTGGCTCACACCTCGGAACGTCGCGTCCCGATGCTCGGGCGCTTCCAGCTCGACATCGCCAACGGGACCAAGTTCGAGTTCGATGGGAAGGAACTCACGATGGTTCTGGTGGGCGAAGAGGCCGTTGTGTGCAATGACGAAAGCGGCTCGAGCACCACTCTCGCCCGAGAGTGGCTAATCAGCGCGTACGAGCAGGAACAAATCACCGTCATTTCCAGTGGTCGTGCCCGCCCGGAAGAAGACTGGAGTTCCCATTCGCCTGAAGAACTTGAGATTGCATCGCGGCGGCAAGCAATGCTCGAGTCTCCGCCACCTGAGACAGTTGTCTCTTCCCGGACCTTGCGCCGTTGGGCAGCGCGCCAGCGCGTTGCCGAGGCCAATGGGGAACACGAAGTTCTGGCGTTGGCTCGACGCATTCAGGGCCGTGGCAATCGCACGGCTCGAATCAGCGAAATGCAGACGGCCCTCGTAGACCGGGTCATTGAGGAGCATTGGCGGAACAGCAAAGCCATCAACTACAAGGCCTGCTACAAGTTTCTCGAAGTTGCGTGCGAGAAAGAAGGGGTGAAGCCCGTTTCCTATCCAACGCTGATAAAGCACATCAAGGCAACGGAGACCAATCAAGACGTCCGGATACGGTACGGCAAGCGCATTGCCTACCAGCAGGATACCTTCGTACCCGTCCTGCACTACGACACGCAAGTGCACGGGCATCGGCCGCTTCAGTACGTCCACATTGACCACACTCAGCTCGACATTGAGGTCATCTCCAGTCGGACTGGCAAGTCGCTCGGGCGCCCCTGGTTGACCTTTGCCGTCGACGCATGGTCTCGACGCATTGTCGCGTTCTATCTGACCTTCGATTCGCCATCCTACGTCTCGGTCATGATGGTCATTCGGGATTTGGTTCGCCGATACCATCGACTACCGCAGTTCATCGTCGTCGATAACGGTAGTGATTTCCGGGCGTCGGCGTTCGTTTCGTTTCTCAAGGGGCGGGGCACGAAATTGCGCTTCCGTCCCGCAGGTCAGCCCCGACACGGCACTGTCCTTGAGCGCATGTTTGGGCGGGTGCACACCGAGTACATCCACAACCTGGCCGGGAATACGAAGGCGACCAAGAATGTGCGTTCGGTAACAGGCTCACATCTACCGGAGAAACTAGCTGAATGGACCCTTCAGCAGCTCTATTACGGTATTCAGTATTGGGCTACGGAGTACTACGACCAGGAATGGCATCCGGCACTCGATGAGTCTCCGAGGGATGCATTTCAACGTGGCTTACGCGAAAGTGGCACGCGCGAGCAAACGCACATTCTGTTCAACCGGGATTTCCTGATTGCGACTTGCCCGCCCGTGGACCGTACCGGTACCCGCGAGGTCAATCAACAACGCGGTGTCAAAGTGGGCGCACGGTTCTACTGGAGCGAAGCGTTTCGCTCATCGAGCGTCGCGGGCAAAAAGTTTCCCGTACGTTACGACCCGTGGGATGCCTCTTCTGTCTACGTGTGGGTGAAAGACCAGTGGCATCAAGCTGTGTGCCGCACGCTACTCGGCCTGGGGCAGTTGACCGGGGTTGAGCAGGAACTGATGTCCCAAGAATTTCTTCGCCGGACAAAGACAAAAGAATCGGACCCGCATGCTCGTCAACGCCTGCGCGAGTTCCTGCAAGTGTTTACGCCCAAGGGAACCATGGCCATGGAGCTGGAGCGTCAGGCCGAGAACAAATCGCTGTACAACAGCTTGCAGTTGGCGAGCGTCACGCATGTGCCGCGGTCGCCAGAATTCCGCCTCACCGAGGAAACATCTAGTGCTGCCGACGTACCGGCAGAGCAGAGTTCAACAACGATAAATCCGTCCGCACCCCTGCATGAGGCGACAGGCTTGGACGCCCCTTTAGATTTCGACGATTTTTAAGATAACCCTATGTTGCAACAGAACTCTTCTGCACTGTCGCCCGTTCACGCCTCTGCCAGCGCATTGCTAGATAAGCGCATCAAACATACCCGGGTCATGGAGGTGATGGCCGAACTGGATACGCTGATTTATCCGGGCAGCCAGGACAGCATCCTGCTGGTATGTGGGCCCACGGGAGCGGGTAAAACAACTTTGGCCAAGCATATGGTCCATGACAAATTGGACCGGACTCGCGCCCAGATGGAATCGAACGCTGGCGTGGTTCCAGCAATTTACGTTGAAGCCCCGGCATCCGGCGAGCACGACTTCTCCTGGCGGCTGTTCTATCAGCGCATCCTTGCCCAGCTCGGTGATGACCTCGACTCACCGAAGGTCGCGTACGGCGTAGATGCCCAATCCGGGAGGATGACGCGCCCTCGTGGCGCAAGCGGCAACAGCCTTGCAGCGTTGCGTACGGCGGTCGAACGCGGACTGCGTGAGCGCCAGGTGCAGTTTGTCGTCATTGACGAGGCGGCCCACATCATTCGCCAGACGCGCAGCAATAACAAACTTGAGATTCAGCTAGACACACTGAAGTCGCTGGTCAATCAGTGTGGCACTCAGATGGTTATGGTCGGCTCGTATGACCTGTACCAGTTGGTGTCCCTGTCGGGGCAGCTCGCCCGGCGCACCCATGTGCTGCATTTCGAGCGCTATCGAAGTGACCGCGGGGAAGACGTTCGCTCCTTTGAAGCGTGCGTCCGTTCGTTCGAGAACGCGTTGCCTCGCCTTTGGGGTGGTCAACTGACCGGCTACACCAAGGAACTCCAAGACAACACGCTCGGATGTGTGGGAACGTTGAGCAGCGTGCTAACCCGAGCGGCCAGGCTTGCGGAAGCTGGCGGGGCCTGGTCTGTCGATGCACTGAAGCGGGCGCTCCTCAACGAAGCCCAGCGCAAGCGCATCCTGGAGGAAATCGTCGATGGCGAAGCGGCCATCGGTCCGAGCCTCACGCGGGTGATGTCTAAACCCCAGCGCTCTGGGGCGGGTCACAACAGGAGCGCCGCATGAGCCCTCCGTTGTCGAACCCGCGCTCGGTTTTGCATGCGCTCACGCCCATCGGAGTGGGAACCCCCGGCGTTGAGAGCCTGTTGAGCTATCTCTGCCGACTGGCCGTATCGCACGCGGTGTCAGTCACTGAACTGTCGCGCAAGATTGCCAAGACGGTTGGCTGGGAGCTCTCTGACAACTACAACTGGAAGCGCCTCCATCTGAATGGCAACGGTGAAGCGGCGAGAAATTGGTCAGGGGCACTCTCGGCGCTCACCAGTATCGAGCAATTGGACCAACTGACGCTGCTCCCATGGGCAGATGTCATCGCCCAGCAGAGCTTGACTACCACATCAGCGCGCTGGTGCTCGCAATGTCTGGCGGAGGACCTCGCCTCCGGATGCTCGCCGTACCTTCGAACGGCGTGGGATGTCGGCTGCGTGACCGCCTGCTCTCGACACCGTACGCAATTGGTCCACGTTTGTCCCGACTGCGGGCGGACGGATGCACGCCACAGATTCGCCTATGTTGTACCAGGATGGTGTGCACATTGTGGAGCGTTCCTTGGTGGCGTTGAGCATGGCGTGCCGGCCGCGCCGGAGGAAATCTGGAAAGCATCCCAAGTCGGTGAAATGCTGGCGGTGCAGGCAACGCTTGAGTCGGTGCCTACGCGCGAGTCCCTGCATGACTGCCTACGCGAGCTCGTTGCCCGATTGGACCACGGTAAGAGCGCAGCGTTTGCGCGGCGAATCGGCCTTAGCAAAGGCACGGTGCATCACTGGCTGAAAGATGGCGGCATCCCTGCGTTGCCCGCTCATCTGCGCATCGCTTCGCAGACCGGACTGTCGCTTGCCAAGCTGCTGGCTGGTGACTTGACCGACTGGTCGCCTGCGACTGCAGAAATCCACCAGTTAGCCTTCCTGTTCCCCCGCCAAAGCCAACGGGTAGTCCGACGGACGTTGGATTGGTGCCAGATTCGCGCGGAGCTGACGGCAATGGGGAGGTCACTGGTTCCTGTGAGCGTGGCCGAGGCGGCGCGACGTCTCGACATCGATGTGCGCCAGCTCTATCAGAATGCCAACAAGGAGGCCCGTATCCTGGCCGAGCGTTGGCGCCAATATATGCGGCGCCGCGGCGAGCAGAGTATTGCGAATGCCCGGGAGGCTATCGATGTTGCCTGCCAGGACATCGCTAGTCAGGACAAAGCAATTAACCTCAGAGAGGTGAAGGAGCGAGTTCCTCAAGAAGTTCTCGGTAGCGTCAGAGGTGTCATCAGCCTACTCCAGGACGCCAAAGGGCGCATCACGACAGGTTGACGCTAACGAGCTAAAGAAGAAGCCGGCCAAGTGGCCGGCTTTTTTGCGTCTATCGTTCCCGCGACGGACGGGAAAAACCGTTCAGGCTAGCACCGTTTCTTGATAAAACATAATGTGTCCCAGCGGGTAAACAACCATAACCTGTCCAGATGGCCACTTTATGCTTAACGGCACAAGTTTTGTTGTTCCTCAATAAATCATCAGATGGTGGGACGTACAGGATTTGAACCTGCCTGCCTGCGTCGGTAAACCGTCGCCGCTCGACCCATGAGCTACCGTCCCGCTTTCACTATATCGGCCCTTCCTGAGGAAACCCGAGTCGGGACATCCCCCTAGCCGGATCGGCCAGTGAATCCCGCTGGCCGAGGCATCCGGATGCTCTAGCCCGGAATGATTCTGCGCTGGCGCAAGTCGTCGAAGATGCGCATGAACATCGCTTCCGTCTCCACATATTCGTGAAAGCCGAAGCGGCGCGCCTTGGAGCCGTCGCCGAACATGTCGTAGTCCCACGAGAAGACAAAATCGGCAAAGCGCCACGAAGACACATCGCGGTAGGGCGTGTTCGCCAAACCATGCCTGGCGATCATGCTCTGCCATAGAGGCTCCTTGTCGGCCATGACGGTGTCGAGCGACAAGGCCAGCGGCGGGGCGACTTCCAAGTCAAAGTACCGCGCGATCCTCGGCCACATTTCGCTCCAGCGGAACAGGTCGCCGTTGTTGATGTTGAAGGCCTGGTTGGCGCAGCGCGGGTCGGTGGCGGCCCACACGGTGGCGCGGGCGAGCAGGCCGGCGTCAGTCATTTCCAGCAGATGGTCATATGCGCCGGGTTTGCCGGGAAAGCGCAGCGGCAGGCCCAGTTCTTTCGAGATCGACGCATACATGGCAATCGCCACAGCCAGGTTCATCGGGTTGCCGAGCGCAAAGCCGCCCACCACTGACGGGCGAATGGCGGACCATGTCCATGCCTTGCCCCGCTGGCGCGCTTCCAGCAAGGTCTGCTGATCGAACATGAATTCCGGCGGCATGAAGTGCGCATCGGTTTCGCGCGCGGGCGTTTTGAACGGCCCGAGGTGACCGCCATAAACCTTGTAGCCCTGCATCACGCTGATGTGCGCGAGGTTGGGCGACGCGGCTTCGATGGCGTCGACCACGTTGGTCAGCATGGCGAGGTGGGGCGGCACCAGCTCGGCCCAGGTCGCACGGTCCTGATAGGCGGCGTAGAAAAGGTGGGTGACGCTGCCGAGTGCGCCGAGCTTGATGCGCGTGTCGGCCGCGTCGAGCAGGTCGACGGCGATGTGCTGGATGCGCTCTGTCGATGCTCCACCGCGACGCGACAGGCCCACGATGCGCCAGTCGTCCAATGTGGCGAGGTACTCGATCAGGTTGCGGCCGATCACGCCCTGCGCGCCCACGACGAGCGCGACTTTGTCCTGTGCAGTCATGTTGGAGTTGGGTTGAAGTACGAATCAGCAATGACCACCAGTATGAGAACGCTCGGATCTGTGCGATAGACTGCCTGCAAGAACAATATCTATGAATTGAAATCACAATGTCGCGGCTCGATGTCAATCGCTTTGGTGAGATGGAGGTCTTTGTTCGGGTCGTGGAGGAGGGCGGCTTCTCCGCCGCGGCGCGCGCGTGCCGGATGACACCGTCGGCAGTGAGCAAGCTGGTGGCGCGGCTGGAGGCTCGTCTGGCCGCGCGGCTGGTGAACCGATCCACGCGGCGCTTTCAACTCACGCCCGAGGGCACGGCGTTCTATGAGCGCAGCGTGACGGTGCTGGCCGATCTGTATGAGGCGGAGCGCGCGGCTTCCGCTGGTGCACAGCCCGCAGGGCGGTTGCGCATCAATTCGAATGTGCCGGTCGGCACGCATTTGCTGCTGCCGATTGTGCCGGCGTTTCTGGCGTGCCATCCGGAGGTGTCGCTAGACATTGCGCTCACGGATCGCGTGGTCGATCTGCTGGAAGACCGCACCGATGTTGCGCTGCGCAGTGGCCCGCTGAAGAGTTCGCGGCTGGTGGCGCGCAAGCTCGGGCAGACGCGCTTGATGGTGGTAGCGTCGCCGGCCTATCTGGCGCGCGCCGGCACGCCGCGCACGCCCGCTGATTTAGCGCGCCACAACTGCCTGACCTTCAGCTACGTACGTGCCGAAAACGCCTGGCCCTTTGCCAAGCGCGGTCGCCGCACCGCGTTCACGCCGCAGGGCAACACGCAGATCAGCGATGGCGAGGCGCTGCGGGCTGTGGCGGTGGCCGGCCTGGGGTTGGCGCGGCTGGCCGAGTTCCAGGTGCGCGCCGATCTTGAGGCAGGCCGCCTCGTCCCCGTCTTGGAGGACTACAACCCCGGCGGGACCGAAGACATCCATGCCGTCTATGTCGGCCAGGGAGCGCATCTGCCCGCGCGCGTGCGGGCGTTTCTCGATTTTCTGGTCGCGCACGTGAAGATTGCCTAGGCTTGCGATCCCCCTCCCTGGAAGGGCGTGGGCCTCACATTTTCAAAACGCCTTCAAGTTGCCAAACGCCGTGCCGTTTACCGCCACATAACGTGTGCATGAACGGGGGAAGACGCGATGTCACAGCATTCGCAGCACGAAGTCGATGAACGGACCAATCTGACGAACAACAACCGCTTTGAGCTGCTGCTGTTCCGCCTGGGCGAATCTGCGCGCTCCAATCAGCGTGAAATGTTCGGCATTAACGTGTTCAAGGTGCGCGAGATCATGGTCATGCCGCCTGTGACGCATGTGGCGGACGCCGGCGCCCATATCCTGGGTGCGGTCAATGTGCGCGGCCAGATCATTCCCGTGATCGACCTCGCCAGCGTGATCGGCACCAAGAACGGTAACGCCAACATCCTGCTGATTACCGAATACGCGCGCACCACCCAAGGTTTTGCGGTGGAAGAAGTGGACGAAATCGTGCGCCTGGAATGGAGCCAGATCTTCCCGGCCGAGGCGAGCGTGGGCAGCAGCAATATCACCAGCCTGGCGCGTCTGGATGGCAACGCCGACAACTCGCGTCTGGCGCAGGTGATCGACGTCGAACAGATTCTGGTGGATGTGTTCCCGACCCGTCGCACCGATCTGGCGCCCGACAATGACGAGCGCCCGATCAAGCTGCCGCCGGGTGCAAAGCTGCTGGTGGCGGATGACTCGGGCCTCGCGCGCTCGCTGATCGCCAACGGCCTGGAGGCGATGGGCACGCCGTACGTCATGACCAAGAGCGGCCAGGAAGCATGGGATACGCTGCAGAACATCGCACGCGATGCCGCCCGCGAAGGCAAGACCGTACGCGACAAGATTGCGCTGGTGCTGACCGATCTGGAAATGCCCGAGATGGACGGATTCACGCTCACCCGCAAGATCAAGACCGAGCCGGCGTTCCAGTCGATTCCGGTGGTGATTCACTCGTCGCTGTCGGGCTCGGCCAATGAAGACCACGTGCGCCGCGTCGGCGCCAACGGCTACGTGGCCAAGTTCGAAGCCAACGAGCTCGCGCAGGCTATTGCTTCTGCGCTGGGTTAAGCACTGAGCCAGGCATGGGGCCGGGCGACGTGCAATGCGTCGCCGGGCTCTGTATTACTTGCGGCTG
>QJOB01000061.1:0-312499 GCA_004155035.1 Monosporascus sp. 5C6A | reverse complement strand
AATGCTGCCGGCCACCTCCGTTTCTTCCCATACAAGTGAGTTCGGGAGCGCAGAAACTCAGCCGAATAAAAACTCAAAGGTCTGCTTAGGTTAATGTGCCTGAGTTCAAGGCTTTGCCTTTTCCCTTGTTTACTCTGATTTCTTCCGTCCATCCCCCGCTGCGTGTCAATGTACCTTCTATCTTATGGAAACTGAGCAGAATGGAGAGAAAGGATAGTGATGCAGGACAGGAGGTGTCTGCTTCATCGAGGAGCTCAAAGCTATGGATAGAGCACGTTTCTTGCGGGGTCTTCCACGCCTATGTCTGGAGTGTAACTGTGCACGCAGTTTCTTATAGAGTATCAACAAACTCGGAATGCTATTCAGACCTAGAGCCTTATAATCTCTTGTCTAAGTGAATTCCACCGCCGTATTCTTCAGAAGATGCTCTCTCTCCCCCTCGCTCCCGCCGTGGCGGGCCCCCCACACCGGGACAACCTGGTCCGGGGTAGGACAGGGGAACAGAGGGAAATTAAAGACGAAAAGCCTTGTGGCGTGTTTTAATTACCATCTGACTCTTCCTGATTCACGTAATGTCTGATTCGGCCCTGACTCAAAATTAAACTTGGACTCCTTATTTGACATTCAATCCTAATCCATAGCGTCTTTAACATCTGCTCGGCTACCCCCCAATATTGCGTAAGTCTTGAAGGCATTGGTTTGGGTGTTGGGACTAAAAACGCATCGCATGGCGCACTTGGCGGGACTCACTGTGCCGGGCTATTTTTTTAAGACCCAATCATTTGCTATGTCCAAGCTGGTAAGCAACGGACTGCTGAAGACAGTAGCGTTGGTGGCGAGAAATAGAGACGGAGGAATATCTGACCGTATTAGTTTTATGCTCGGCCGACTGATGGTTACACCGGGAGAGCTGGAGGGAGAGGCGAAGTGCGGGGGAAACGTAGGAAAAAGGGCCCATGAGATGTCGCACAATGAATACTATACGGGCTGCCACATGAATGTATTGACAGTCAGAAACACTAAACCCGCACGTTTGGATGGCGCCTAAGAGTCTTCTAGTAATATCTGTTACATGCTGAAAGCTGCGCATTACCAGAAGTGACCTAATTCCATCGTATTGGGTGATCGGCTGGCTCCAGTGGAATGGCATGCAGCTGCGGGTGTATCCGCTAGAGGGCCCCAGGGCGTCAGCACCAACAATTTTAGGTCACTGCTAGCTCGCGGTTTGCCATAAAATGGAAAAAGATTAGCCACTAAGAGCCCTAAAGGGCTAAATGTGTTCTATTAGAGGAAAGCTGATTGGATCAGATTAAACGAGTAAAAATTAGGCTTGGGGAAGCTACAAAAATTGTTGGGATGACCCCTTGGGGCCCTCTAGCGGATACAGCCGTCTTATCCTTGACTAGTCGCTAGGAAATGACATCCTACACAGATAGGCAACCGGGGTGATGCAAGGAAGAAGTTCCCGGTTAACTTTTGGATCCCGCTGAGCGTGCGTCCGTGTGACCCGACAGGACGGTACGGCAGCTAAATTACGCTGCTCATTGGTTCGTTTCGCAAAACGGCTAACGTCCTTGCATTTTTCCTGGTCACCGACTCCTTAAAAGACTCGAATCTATTCTATCCTTAGACCATGTGGATTCCCTCATAATGATAGGTTAACGCTTCCGCCTTAAGCACGATAGCGGATTTCTCTCATATGCAACTTCAGGGTCATACGGGAAAGCCTTTCCTTTCTCTTAGGTGAATCCGGCGTTCAATATAAGGCGTTTACTTTTAGTTTTTATGTTAACCGGTTGCCTCCTGCTCATAGTTTCCATGCTATGGGCCACGTATGTTATGCCAAACCACGCCTTTTACGAATTTGGGTTTCGCCAACTTTGCAGGGTGACGTTTTCTTGGACACTGTCGCGTTAGACAGGTGTTATATAAGACACTAATGCCAGGCAGGCGATAACGGTTCCGTTCTTCCCTACCCTCGACAGATATTATCCCAGAGTTTAACTAGAACGGGGCTTGGGACCTGTTCTGGAACAATGCTGCGAGGAGGGACAGGTTTAATAAGAAGCTTCCTTTGGCAAGTCCATATGTATTGAAACGGCCTTACCGTAATTGCCGCCCGGCCTATTTCCTGGTACCGGCAGGTCATAAATCACCCCGTAGCAAAAAAGTTAGAGTCCCGGGGGTCGAAAAAGGCGAATGCTAAGGGACGAATCGAGCCGTTCTGTAAGGACCTTGGTAAACATGCTCGGGAAGGTCATCGTTATGCCTTCGGTGAACCTCGAATGTTCCAACCCAGCGGCGAATAGAACTAAAGCCATAAAGGGGCACATATTCCAATGGGCGGAAGAAGAGGAGAAAAAAGCCAGCGAGATGTAGTAGGCCGATAAAGACTTCTGAAACGGTAAGATGTATGCGAAAGTGGACAAACTAGAGCTTGCGATCATGGAATGAACTTCTGTCTAGACTACGAACGCTGTTACGATGATATAGCCAGGCCCTGGTCAAAATAGTTGAACCGCCCCTGAGTCAACTTCAAAAGTCACCTATAGGTATATATCTATCTGTACATGTCATTATTACTCAAAGCTCCGTCGCACGATCTACAATTAATCCAGAATCACTTTACGCGTCCCCGTGGTACTAAGTAGGGTGCCTCATCTAATGTGATATATTCCAAATTGTCCGATAAATTAAATTCCCTTCAATTCGTGAAAATTCTTCTTCACCCCCATCCGTACGGACAGTAAGCAACGAAGAAAAAAGTTCCTCGACAGAGGCCGGATCAAAATATTCCCGAGTTCGTTCGAAGATAACTCGGAGTCAGTCGACGGCAGATTTTCAATCACCAAAGGGTAGTCTCGGCCGAGGCTTCACTGACATACATATCGCCCCTTGCACCAGGATGAGGAAGAAAAGAGGAGAAGGCTTTCGACGCTGGAGCGAAAGGACCTTCTATATTCGTGTGAAGCAGTGGCAGAGATACGTTAATGAGTCATCCGGATAGGATGTGGCGCTATTGAAACCTAAATACAATAGCTGACTCACCCGTATACATTACTGCTTAGGCTATCTGGAGTTTCTGGCATTTAGTCGCTCTAGTAAGGCTGAATAAAACTATGACTGCGTAGATGTGTAAACCGTAGCTAAAGAATCACCGTCTGCGCAGGTTTTCATACTCAGAGGCGGAGTACGCCTTAGAGGAGAACGATGCACCTGTCTGCTAGAGTCATTTTAGGTGTTTCTTCGCTTCTCTAAGTAGAGGATATTGCTCAAGATATGCCAAGACGTGTGTTAATGTCATTCTAGCTACGCCTCCGCGAAGGCCCTTGATCTCGTGTATATGGTTAACGGAGAACTTGGCGGTGGGGTGAGGTGGGTAAGAATCACAGGAGCTAGTTATTCGAGGACAAATGTGCGGCCACCGCGCGCTGCGGCAAGCACAATATGCCCCCGCTCTAATGCGCAAACTCCAAGTCGACGGTCAGCCAGGTCGACAGTCCAGGCCGGCTGTCCAGGTTAATGATAACCCTTCCTTTGCGTATGACGGCTGGCTTGGCCTGCTGGCTTGGCCTCACAAGCCGTTATACGCTCGGGGCGGGGCTTGGCCGCCCCCTTTTTTCGAGGGGTGGAGTGGGGGTGAACCAAGGTTATACTGTTTACGGGGTTTCTAGGCCCGCGGGCAGCCAAGCTTTTAACGGGCAGCTAGGTCGCGACGATAAAGTTAGTGATAAGGTCATGTTAAGTTAGTTATGTTGAACTAGGTTAATTAGGTCGGCGATAAGGTCAAAATAATAAAATTAACGAAAAGGTCAGGTCAAAACTCAAAATCACGCTCAAAATATGTTTGCATTCAGCTTTCGTACTGCATTATTCCGTAGAGTTGTACCGCAACGCCCTGCCATCGACCCACAACATGTGGGTGCAATTCTATATTACCCCGTCTTCGGGTTAGCTCCGTCCGGGTAATTAGACCTAAACCTCGAGATCTGGGGGGTTGCCGAACCATATGTATACTCCGAATCGAGGGAGAGGGTGCGGGGGATGGCCGTCATCGTAAGTAAATAAGACGGCATAAAAGTAGGTAGGTTGGTGGAGGTTCACCTCAATATCCATATTCAACTGCATTAAGACCCCCAGTCTCAAGCACCATGCCGTCGGTACGGAACCCCATCTTACCCGGCTTCAACCCCGACCCGTCGATAGTCAGGGTCGGCGATGACTACTACATCGCTACTTCGACGTTCGAATGGTATCCCGGGGTGCAGATCCACCACTCCAAGGACCTGGCCAACTGGGAACTGGTCACCCGCCCGCTGAACCGTAAGAGCCAGCTGGACATGCGCGGGGACCCCGACAGTTGCGGGATCTGGGCCCCGTGTCTCACACACGATGGCGAGAAGTTCTGGCTGGTGTACACGGATGTGAAACGTAAGGACGGATCATTCAAGGACTGCCACAACTACATCGTCAGCGCGCCGTCGATAGAAGGTCCTTGGTCCGATCCCGTGTATGCCAACTCCTCTGGCTTCGATCCGTCACTATTCCACGATGACGACGGCAAGAAGTGGTTCGTTAACATGCTTATCGACCACCGGCGCCGGCCGCGCGTGTTTGCCGGTATCGTGCTTCAGGAGTTCGACCCCGCCGCCGGCAAGCTTGTCGGCCCCAAGAGGAACATCTTTAAGGGGACGGAGCTTGACCTCGTCGAGGGACCGCACCTTTATAAGCGCAACGGCTGGTACTACTTGCTCACGGCCGAGGGCGGCACCGCCTATGAGCACGCCTGTACCCTAGCTCGCTCACGCGACGTATGGGGTCCATATGAGGTTCACCCGGAAAACCCCATACTCAGTTCAAAGGATGCGCCCTTCGCTGCACTGCAGAGAGCCGGACACGGAGACGTCGTGGAGACCCCGGACGGCAAGGCTTATCTAGTTCATCTGTGCGGCCGTCCCATAACGCAGAAGCGTCGCTGTGTCCTCGGGCGGGAGACGTCGATCCAGGAGGCTTTCTGGAAGGACGACTGGCTCTACGTGAAGAACGGGCCGGTGCCCTCGCTGCACGTCGAAGTCCCAGGCACCCCGGACGAGAGCAAGTATTGGGCTGAACAGCGGTACACGTTCGAAAATGAGTTGCATAAGGACTTCCAGTGGTTGCGGACTCCGGAGACGGAGCGGATCTTCAGGCTCGGGGGCGGCAAGCTCACGCTGATCGGTAGGGAGTCTATCGGCTCATGGTTCGAGCAGGCCCTGATCGCGCGGCGCCAAACCCACTTCTCCTACGACGCGGAAACCGTAATCGACTTCTCCCCGACTGACGAGAGGCAATTCGCCGGTCTTACCGCTTACTACTGCCGCTACAACTTCTTCTACCTCACTGTGACCGCAGACTCGAACGGGCAACGGGAGCTCCTTCTCATGAGCTCGGAGATTTCGTACCCCGACGGCAAATTGAGGATGCCGCTTCCTGAGCCGGTGCAGATTCCCAATGGAGGGAAGGTCAAGTTGGCGTTGACAATTCGCGGTGATAAACTGCAATTTTACTACGCATTAGAGGATGATGAATTGAAGAGCATTGGTCCCGTATATGACGCCTCGGTTATTTCCGATGAGTGTGGCGGGCATCAGGCTCACGGAAGTTTCACAGGCGCGTTTGTTGGGATGGCATGCTCAGACCTGAACGGCACTGCACTGCCTGCCAAGTTCGATTGCTTTATTTACCGGCCTGTAAAGTATGAGTCTGATAGATACGAGATATGAAAACCGAGGTGGCTGAGATAGTGTAGTGGGAATGAAGAGCCGGAATGGCAGAACAGCACCCCTTTTAACGTCAAATGCCCGAGACGTCCCTCCTAGCACATCCATCGCATGGGGAAGCTGGACTCAGAGTAACTGGATGGCTAAACTCCGTACTTAAAAGGGACGTTAGTATACAGAAGATTGTATTATATGGTCATACCTGGGCTAGCCAGCTGACGACACAGAAAGCTCCATAACTTGAATCATTTACAATACGCATCACACCTACCAAATTGGCTTAACTTCAAGGTTGGCACATATTACTCTCTAGGATATCGCCAAGGACACCATTAGGTTATGGTCTTGGACTACTTTGATTCGGTATGGACATTACGGACACTACTTTTAATATATGGGCATCATGAGCCGCGGGAAAGGTCTGAGTCCGAGCGTTCCTTGAAGTCTAGTACGCCAGAATCCAGGAGGTGGCTTACATTGACGGTATAATGAAGATAATTACATATGTCAAGTGATATCGGTGGTGCTAACCGAGCAGCCGGGTTTATCATCCTTCAAACTGATTAGTCCTCCCGGGAGCCCAGTTTACTTATGTTAAGTGTCGTATGGAATAGCCTCTTGGTGCTTCTTTCACGGTTAGGAGGCTGGGGCCTACTTGATAGTAGGGGGGGTGTTCTAATCAGTCTGATTCGGAATTGATTCTCTTTTCCACGACCTGATCACCAAAGTACATCGACGAAACTGGTCTGTCGGCGGTTGCGGTGCCCTTCAGGATGGGCGTATAGAAGTTGCGATTATCTGAACGGTCGGATGCTTCTGCGGAGATGTACTCTTTCTCGCCGGCATCCCTCCCGTGGCTGTTGGATTCTAATGAATGCCTCAGGAGAGGAGAGTCGGCACACGGTGGTCCCTTGGCGATATGCCACCTTTGAGGCTGGCCGGTACAAGGAAGGTCCTGTTCAGACACTTCAGTCAGGGCCCCATCAGGACCCGGTACGAAGTGCTTAGGAGGAAGAATCTCAACGTCGTAGACCGGCTGGACTCGATGGTACACGTCATAGTTGTGGACCTCGCGATAGATTTGTTCTTCCTTGACCTCATGCACTTTCGGACGAACGGTCTCATGCGTAACGGCTGTAAGAGCGTCTGGTTAGCCATTACACCCTATCCGCATGGAATGATACGCACCTGGATTGTAGGACATCTCAGTACCCACGTCTTCAGTGTGGCCAAGGTTTAGTTTCTTTTCCAAGTCCCCTGCTAAGTTATTGCTTCCGGTTTGATCCCATGTGTCCTGTGTCCTGGTAGAGTCAACATGTTCATTGTCGACTGTAGCTGGAGACGTATTGTTTCTATCCCTGGCTCTAGATAATGTATCTCGCACCTAATTAGGGCTCAGTATCATAAACAGCTCTCCCGAGACAGAGTCTCCTACCTTGTAACGTCCTATACTAACCTTGAGGTTGCTTTGGGAGGGAGTATTGGGATTATGGGGCGTGGAAGAGGCCTCACTTTCTCTTCGCACTTCCCCTGGCGAAATTCCTGCCGCCTCTGATGGGATCGTTTGATGTGACTCGGGATTATCTTTCCCCGGAGATTGCCAAGGGCGCCCTTCGGACTCGTCAGAGCTGGTAATGGATGGCAGATCCGCCTTCAACTGCCCTCCAATAGGAGTTCTTGTTTTTGCGGATTGACCTTCTTCCGCCGCGGAGTTGGTGGAGTCGTGGGCGGAAGTCTCCACCCCATGATCGGCGATAAGCTCATTTTCTCTGGAGCTACTAGTAGCGACGGTTCCCAGAGGAGTATCCGATAGGGGTCGTCTATTGCCCGGGA
This sequence comes from Monosporascus sp. 5C6A, assembly GCA_004155035.1. NCBI lineage: Eukaryota > Fungi > Ascomycota > Sordariomycetes > Xylariales > Monosporascus > Monosporascus sp. 5C6A. The sequence goes on along the minus strand of QJOB01000061.1, from coordinate 304,907 downwards.
GAGCTGGGGTTCTATCTTCAACATCCGATGGAATGACCGATAGTGTTGCGTTATTGGTTGCTGTAGGCGGTGGTAAAGGTTCCGGGTCCGGCAATCTGCCTGAAAACAATCTGGATAGCAGAGAAGATGCATAGCCTCTTCGCTTACGTCCTGGCCGAGAGGTGGTAGCAGCCCCCTCTGCAGATTCATGACCGTGTCTACGGAAGAGAGTCTTCACTTTTCTTCTCATTTTGCCATAAAGATAAGCAATGCTGAAGCTATAAAGGGTGAACGTAAGAGCAAGATGGTTAACAGGAGGTAATGAAGCTACAAGAGAATCTAAGAATGCACTGGGAAGTGCGACCGAAGTTCGCCTTTTCTTGCTGGTCCCAAGCACACGCTCAGATCCTAGATGATTCATCATAGATTTGTATATACCCAGAGCTAACGGCATTGCGAGTTAGCGGGCATCATGAAATGTTGCCCATGCCAAGTTCTGCAGGTCCGGTCAAGCTAGAAGACCGCTGGCATATCACCTCTGCGATTACTTTAAACCACTGAATGACGCTATTGATATCGTCACAACATGGGTCGGCTCTTTCCAATGAATGTGCCTCATGACCTCCTGAACGCCACGATTACCCATCAGCATCGAATAGAGGACGGGCGGAAGGTTCACTTGGCAAGTCGGCATAGTGATGAAAGAATCCCGCATCTTCAGCAAGGTGTGACACACTGAGATAGCTAAGCAGCAGCGGCATTAGAACAAGTAGGAACATAATTGCTGCATACCTATTCTCTTAGCGCCGCGAGTATTCTTCCCCAAGTAAAGCCTTTACCGTGTAGTGGCGAAGATAACAACTGGATCCGGATCTGACCAATGACTACCTAGGGAGCTAGATTTTGGGTTTCCTCCACTGCGATCTTAGTGCCGGTTATTCCGGGTTCTGAGCCACGTCAAGCCGGCCATTGACTTAGAGACCACCCCTTATCAAGTTATACTGCCTCTTATAGACATTAGTCGAACCTTCCTGTCCAATTTCGGGGGCAGATCCCTGATTCACCCTCTCCATCTTTAATGAGGCTCAAAATGCGATAATCCACTTGATATTCGATCAATGTTAACATGGGAAAGGCCATACACGCCGCTACCTCACGGCCAATCAGTTCGGTATTCCGCCCTGAATATAATCGTAGCAGCTTGCCTGCTTCCGTTGCACAATTCGCGTCGTACATTCTACCTATAGCTGCTCAAGAATCCCAACAATGACATGTATACGTACTACCTGAAATCTTGATAGTATTGGTTCACTACGTAGCCAATCGGTATACACGGTGTAATGACCTGACGTAATGGAGATATCAGTTCCTGTGGCAGTCATGATCTCATACCTATCACCTAATCCACGAGTTTAAGCAGCGGCAGCTGAGTGGGAAGGTGGCAGACGCAACGATGACAGACGCAACAATGACAGATGCAATGATGACAGATATTCTTCATCATTCCGTAATTGGCGAAGAGCTAGACATCACTGCTAAATATATTTTAGACGATCCTCTCGTCAACTCTCTCTCCTTCACTGTCTAGATACAACCATCAGATTCCATAAACTCGAAAAGACAGATTCCATATCCTAAGCCTTCAATTTCACCCAACCCGACATCAATTATTCAATCATTACTACATCACACAATGGACAAGACCAAGTCAGTTGTCAAGGACTTCATGGCCAAGGCCGGCCACAAGGACACAACTGTCCACGAAACAATCAATCCAGCTGTCAAGCACGAGGTAGTGAAGCCTACTCGCCATGAAGAAGTGAACACGGCTGTCGAAAAGGAGGTCCACCAAGACCACTATCATCATACTGTGCAGCCCGTCAAGGACAAGGAAGTTCTCCCTGAGCAGCACACCAGCAAAGTCAACCCCGTCCAGCACCGAGAATATGACCATAGGAACCCCGATGAGATCAAGAAGGCTTTGGAAGCTGAAAACCAGAAGTTCAGAAATAAGCGCGAGGTCCAAGAGACTGCCCAGACTCAGAGCCACGCCCCGACCACTGTGGGAGAAGAGGTCCACCAGTAAGCCAGCACAATTTCCCCACTAGCTCCGTCGATGACACCGACTAACGAATTCCCATCAGCCATATTCATGAAACCATTCAGCCGGTAGTTGAAAAGGAGACTGTCCAACCCACCGTCGTTCACACGACAGTCCCAATCCACGAGACCCACCACAACACTGCCCAGCACCACTCCACGTCTGTGCTCCCAACCGTCAGCATGGATGAGTTCAAAAAGCAAGGGGGTGCCCTGGGCGGCGGGGAAGAGCGCTTCGACGCTTTCGAGGGCGAGCCGAAAAACATCGGCAGCGGTCAAACCGTGCACCGGAAGAATGATTCCGGCTACGACGAGCGCCACCCCCCGAAGGGCGTGTTCCACGGAGACGTTGATCCTTTGGACGGAAAGACTCACCCAAGGGAGCAAGGGGACGAGAAGAGTGCGCGACAAGGTAACGATTCGGACACTAAATCGAAGCAGCAACCGGGTCTCTTGGACAAGCTGAACCCCATGAAGGACGCGGACAATGATGGAAAGGCTGGTTTCATGAGCTAAAGTGCGACAGGTGCTAAGACTGAGGTCACTATCGGAGCATGGGCTCTATGAGTGAATGTATGATAGTCATGAACGCTGTCTTTGGGAACACACTCCAAGCATGAATATGAATAGTCATGGTTCAAGTAACGATCGCTCCTCGTGTTCCGTGACTTGCCAGTAGGTGACTAAATAGCTGCAATGCGTGCTTTTAAGACGCGGCAGCGGCGGTCGCCGCGTTCGGCCGATAGCTACCCTACGCCGGCCCAATTCGGACGGAAGATCACCAACGGTGAAGAGTCGCGTGAACATATTGATTACCGACTTTCTTAACCGATACAATGTTGCAATTGAGGTAAGTTTAGGACAATACAGTCGTGCATACCAAGTGTCCATGCTCAGAAATTTTCGGCTTCCTCATCGACATCGAGCATTATGAGTCCATTTTCATGATATCTGATTGGAGCTTTGCATATTTTCCACTGGGGATACTCCATGTGCCGCCATAGTCGAAGTTAACACTGCTATGGCTCTGTCCGACAAGTGTGTGAGTTTTTGGGCCGGCTGTATAGGTGTCTGAAGCCGGACTATGACGCTTCACGGATCACCGGCAGATTACCTTACTGGCCCGTCGCCTCGCTCAGGCTACACAGATCTACGGTAGCGCACAAGATGGCTTCGGCACCTACCCCGGCAACATCCTCTACTTTCTCACGGTGTGTGCTCTCGGCTTATATGCGTTTCTTGTCTACGGAACGACGCGGCGAATCAGGAAAACGTATCTCGAGAATGTGGGAACCGGTCTGCTGGATCGACGTACTGAGCAGTCTAAGACATCGCCACCTAAAGGCAAGAGAGCAACCGAGTGCTCTTAAGTAGGTTGGGACAGGTAAACCCGTTGCTCAACAGTGAGAACGCGTATGTGTGTCTTCGCTGCCGCTCAGGGGCTCCCAGGGGGGGGGGAGTGCTTAGCCTTCTTCTTCTTCTTTTCTCTCCCTTTCGTTAAACTATTCCTTTTAAAAAATTAAGGAACGAATAAGTCTAGCACTCTTTTTGCATTATAAAGTAATGGGGTATTGTTACACGTTAAATTCAAATTATTCAATTCCTATGACATGAGTGGGATAACTTAACTGGTGCGCCTAACGCCAGCCCCTTAATTAGCATCTCATATCTTAACGTGCGACTAACAAGCTAGCAATCGGCTATTACTAAGGAAGTTTTGTCTTAAAATGGCATTATATTCTTAGGCGTTTGCCTTGCGAAGTGCATGCAGACGAATATTCTCACGTGACCTTCCAATAAGCTCCATCCATCCCCCTTATTTCGAGATCTACATTACTTCGCACTCTCTCCGTCCACAAACACGGGAGCGCCAGTCCTTTGATGCCATTTACTCAAAGGACGGGTTTGCGTTCTTATAGAGCATTTCAAAATATTTCTGAAACCACTGTCCAGCTTCCGGGGCCGGCTTCAGCGCGTCCTCCAGACCGCAGTGGTAATCATACCGCTTGGCGGCCGTGTCGCTGGTACCGTCGCTCTCGCCGCCGGGCTTGACCCAGACGAAGGCGTCGGCGAGCGGGTCACCCGTGTTGGTGGAGGGGCGCGGGCCGAAGCCCGTGCCCATGGCGTTGCACCAATGGCCCTGCTCGATCTGGCCCGTGGGCTGCTTGCCGGAGCGGCCCTGGTCGACGATGAAGCGGGCGTCGGGCCAGCCAGAGTCGCGGAGCATCGGCGCAAAAGCGTTTATGTACCGCTTCTCGTCGTAGTTGGGGTTCGGCTTCGTGTACTCCGGAGCCGCCGACAGTGACCACCCGTTGTAGTTGGACACGTTGGTCGCGAAGCCGCGCAGGGATTTCGGCTTGTTGGCCCTCTTGTAGACGCCAGTGAACACCTCGGCCGCACCGGGCAGGTTCGCCGGCCAGCCGAGCCAGCCGCCGTGCCCGCCGTCGAGGTACTGCGCCACGTTGGGCAGGTCCAGCTTCGTCACGGCGTAGTTGGTGCATTCGAGGTAGGCGTCCTTGGCATTGGCGCACTTCTGCACGTTCATGTTGGTCACGAGGTTGGCGAGCGAGTCGGGTTCTGGCGGGCGCTTCCGCGTTAGCGAGAGTGCAAGCAAAGCACCCATAGTGCGACGATGGGGTAGTGTACAGACGGAAATTAAAGCGAGGGGAAATAAAAGAGACTAACCGATAATGAGCAGCAGACGGATGTCCGAATACTCGGTGAACATATCGGCAATGGCGTCGATATACTCTTTGTACTTCTCAACGCCACCATCGTTGATAGCGAACTCGCCGTTCGAGGCGGCGGCAGCGCAGTCGCGATCCGGGAGGTCATAGACGACGAACTGGCCGGCGTACGGAGGGTTGGCACCGGCCCGGTTGGCGGCACGGATCTGCTCCAACGTGCCTCTAACCACGTCGACCTTGGCCCGGGTGTCCCTGATATGCAGGTCAGAGTCTGATTTGGATTGCATTGAAACACGGGACGCAGATTCTTACATCCATTGGAAGCTGGGTACCTCAGCTACTTTCGCAGCGTTGGGACCAAGGGTAGGAACGGCATATTCCAAGACCTCTGATCTGTAGTACTCGTTGGCCCACAACTGGACTCCGGAGAAGGGGTTGCCGGTGTAGGAAGCAGTGGTAGATGCACCCGGGCGCCTCGTGGTGGTTACAGTCGGCTTAGCCGTAGTCGTTGGCTGCGCGGTAGTCGTCGGTTTGGCGGTGGTACTAGTCTTGGTAGGAGTGGTGCCCGCTCCTTCTTGACATTGACTACAGGCACCTATTAGTCGCCGTTCAAAGGCAGAATTTGCAGCGAAGCCGCCCTGAGGAATAGAGTTTCGAAGGGCAGTTGTCCAGACGGCGTCTTCAGACTCAGTTCGCACTCGCTCTTGCTCACTTACCTGTACCAGTCATTCACGTAAGCACAATGGCTTCCGCTCGGGCAGCAGGTAGCTCCGCTCCAGCCATTACCGCCGCATTGTCCCCAGAGGCTAGCACAGTTCGCCTGTCGGTCCTCGAGAGAGCCTTCGAGAGGAATGGCTAGAGCCGCAGTGCTCAAGGCAGCAATGAGAAGCTTCTTTGCAGACATGGTGCCTTCCGTTCTCTGAGCTGTCCAGTGTCCACTGCCCGTGATCGACAATCCTAGAAGAGTCCACGGTCATGGGCTGCCGTCTTTATACCTCGCTGGACGGCCTCTATCGTCTCATTAGGCTCGGAAGCATCTTCGGAAAGACGGGAAGGCGAAGCGCTCTAGGTTCCTTCGTCACTAGTCCGGATTCCCTCATCCCTAGGCCAGCCATAGCTTCGCCTTCCGTGCGAGCTTCCTTAGTGGCTCCCCGTGGGGTTGAACGACTCCCCTGACCCTTCGGCAAGCTTCTAGGCAGCTGGGGAACATCTCGTCCTCTTCCGGAGGTGGATGCCGCCAAGTAGAGCTAAAGGAAAAGGCACCTTTGTGGTGAGAGTCACTGAACCCACACGGTATGTTGAGGGATGGAAGCGAGGTTTGGCAAGTGACCTGAGGCGAGAATGTGCCTCTTTAGCTGTGGGCCGGTAGCCAGCAAGAGCAGGTGTTCGAAGGAAGCCCGCCGTCCAAAGACCCAGGACGGTGGGCTCCGCGATGTAACTCTGATCGAGTTATTGCATGCGGCGCTACTTCCCCAGGTTCGTCCTCGGAGGGCTTCGTTCCTGGATATCCCTAAATAGGAAAGATGGCGCCGTGAGGGGAATTTGGAGAAGCATGAGGGGACGGAACAATTACACTCACTCATTTCGGGATGTGGTAAGGCCGAGCACATGCGTTTTCATGCAATGACGTACCCCACGATAGCTTCAGCGTTGGGGGAATATTGAATTTGGTTATCAATACCTACCGTTCCTCGGATTTCTATTACATACGATTGCGCCCTTCAAGCCACTTCTTTAACTAATACCACCCTGTGGCGCAGAAGCGCTGGTGCCCGAGTCGTACATCGACTGACAACGGGGTTTAAGCTTTCGAGATGCTCCGGCTCACTCGACACCAGGGCCGTCTTTTCCGGCCCGGTATTGCGACTGGCGTTGGGGTTTTTCCGTGGTCTCGCGGCCGGAACTTGGAAAGTCTTGGCTATATGTCGTGAGAGCGACATAATCAGCGGTCTTGTCTATCGTAGATATGGTTCGATCTAGGTCGCTGAATAATACCCACTGTTCCAAAATGCACTGCTGCGCCGTAGCACGGGGATGTCCTAATGGGGAGTCGGCAACATACATGGTAACTCGGACCAAATGGGATGGACTCACACCACATGCACCAGATGTCACGTATACATGGTGGCAGGGAAGGACCGTAGATCCATAAACACAGAAGGAGGTGCAAAAATCATATGCACTCTTGGAGTCCGTTCATAATGGAAAGGGCTAGCTGAGCTAAGAGGACGCGTGTATAGGTAACCCTGAAGCCAGAGAGTTACGGCAAAGCTATCGTGGAGTCCTGCTACAATGCAACCCGCCCGACACCAGTTTTAAAAACATAGGCCAGGGGCTTCATGCGGAAGAGCCATCCTGCTAATGACAGGCTTGACGGCTCGATCGAGGCAACGTGAGGGCCAATGCACCTTAAGGTTGATAGTAATAGTATGATCAGCATTAACGTCCTAGAGCCGCATGCACTGGTACCCCTACACGTGCCTGTGGGAAGCACAACATGGAGCTACGAGGTGCAAGTAGCTGATAAGCGATAAGCACCGTCTGACGGTACCAAACAGCTGTCATCCATACTGACATCTGTCACTAAAGATCTATCTGTGTGTTGTCATGACATTAGCTAGAATCACCTAAGTTAGGTACCCATGTACCCAGGAGCTACCGGTCGCCAACGTGTTCACGGCAGGTAATGGTAGGTAACTATTGTGGGTTAATCGGCCTGTACCTGGGACCCCTGAAACATACTGTACAATACAGCAATCGACATGTCAGCACCTAGCCACGTCCGGCCCTTGGCTCCCGCCATGTGATCATCCTGAACCGGGGCTGCTGCTTGCTCGTCCATTGAATTTTACATACTCTTGAGCTGACTGTAGGGGCCTCCATCCAACCCTCACCTACTCCTAGGTACCAAGGCCGCACTTCCGAAGTCGGCAACATGCTCTCTGGCATTCTAATATTCAACCAGAAGGGCGAGAACCTCATATTCCGCGCCTTTCGGAACGACTGCCGACCTCGCCTCGCCGACGTCTTTCGCATTCAGGTCATCTCGAACCCCCAAGTCCGCTCGCCTATCCTCACCCTCGGCAGCACCACCTTCAGCCATGTCAAGCACGAGAACATTTACTTGGTGGCTATCACTAAGAGTAACGCCAATGCCGCCCTGGTCTTCGAGTTCCTCTACCGGCTAATACAGCTCGGTAGGGGCTACTTTGGCAAGTTCGACGAGGAGGCCGTCAAGAACAACTTCGTACTCGTCTATGAGCTCCTGGACGAGATCATCGACTTCGGATACCCCCAGAATACCGAAACGGATACCTTGAAGATGTACATCACCACGGAAGGCGTCAAGTCGGAGCGCGCGGCCGAGGATTCCGCCAAGATCACGATGCAGGCGACGGGCGCCTTGTCGTGGAGGAAGGCAGATGTGAAATACAGAAAGAACGAGGCTTTCGTCGACGTTATAGAAGATGTAAACTTGCTGATGTCCGCCACGGGCACCGTCTTGCGCGCCGACGTCACCGGCCAGATCATCATGCGGGCATATCTCTCGGGGACGCCAGAATGCAAGTTTGGGCTCAACGACCGGTTATTACTCGACCAGGATGGGTTGCAATCTCTACCGAGCGGGAACAGGCTAGGTACAAAGGCCACCAAGGCGGCTGCCGGAAGCGTCACCCTCGAGGACTGTCAGTTCCACCAGTGCGTAAAGCTGGGCAAGTTCGACACGGACCGCATCATCTCGTTCATCCCGCCCGACGGCGAGTTCGAGCTCATGCGGTACCGGGCGACCGAGAATGTCAACCTACCGTTCAAGGTGCACGCCATCGTTAATGAAGTTGGCAAGACCAAGGTAGAGTACAGCATCGGCGTCAAGGCGAACTTCGGTAGCAAGCTATTCGCGACCAACGTGGTCGTGCGCATCCCGACGCCGCTCAACACGGCTCGCATCAGCGAGCGCTGCACCCAGGGCAAGGCCAAGTACGAGCCCTCGGAGAACAACATCGTCTGGAAGATCGGGCGCTTCACCGGCCAGAGCGAGTTTGTACTCACCGCCGAGGCCGAGCTCACCAGCATGACCAACCAGAAGGCCTGGTCGCGCCCGCCGCTGAGCATGAACTTCAGCCTCCTGATGTTCACGAGCTCGGGGCTCCTGGTGCGGTACCTGAAGGTCTTTGAGAAGAGCAATTACTCGAGCGTCAAGTGGGTTAGGTATATGACGAGAGCAGGCTCTTATGAGATACGGTAAGTCATGGACTCCTGTCCATTATGCAGCTCGGGCCATACTAATTACAGCAGATTTTGAGCATTGGACTTGCGAACGGTAATATCCATAGAATCAAAGGGAGCTCAGAGTGAGAATGAGGCCCTGTCGAAACTGATATAGAGTGGCGTCATCCATCCACTTGCATCGTTTAACCTGAAAGCTCTTCCGCTGGGCGTCTCTAATGTAACCCCATTATAGCGTCCGGACAGACGACCGGGTTAAGGCGGTTGTCCTATGCACGAGCTCGCGATCGACGCCTAAAAGTCGTTGTCGCAGATGTGGACTAATGCGGGTTTGATTCGAAGCCTGCTGTGCGTCAAGCCATCCGGGAATGATCGAGGTCTATTACCTATCAGTGGAGGAGCCAGCCTGCGTATGACAGAATCCAAGATGTAAGCCATTTAGGAGGGCTGGCAGCATGGCGAAATGGATTATTAGCACGTATGCCTCTCAAGGCGCAATCGACCCGGGTGTAACACATTTAGTTGTCTTTTTGTCAGTAATAGAATGTACTGCATCAAGTAACCAAGTCCTCGAATTTCATAGAATAGATACGCATTACGATGCATATTTACACCTTTTATGCACATGTGAATGTTGTTGAGTAGACCGAATAAAGTTCCCTGGCTCAGAGCAAACCATGACGCAGCAACCCATCGCATTTGGCCCTTGAGTTCTATATAACGACGGATGCCTTGCTTGGACAACGCAACTTAGCCCCTCTGAACCCATTTTCGCGGTATTGTCATCAACGCCTGGGTATCTGGGATAGCTTTCCGGTAGCAGGCGCCATCGTCCGTTGGCAGTGTATTAATAGTGTCTTAGTGTACACTCAGGGGCGATTTTGAACCTGTGATGTGATCAACTAAGCGGTAGACATATCCAGATGTAGCAGCATATCCAGCTCGCTTCCAGACTGACAAGGTGAGTTAGAGCGGCCGAGCAGGTCCATTCCATGACGGTACTCGCACCGACCTTAGAGACAACACGTCTGATCGTGGCTTAAGCTGATAGTCTATTTGATACCCTTGCCGTTTTGCTCTCTCCACCATATCCTTTCTCTCTTTCCTCTTACGATCTGAGAAAACTGGCAACGCCGGTTTTTCTATGCCCGACCCCAGACGTCCGGCTGCGTGATTACCGTATGCTTTCCTCTTATCCCAGCACTGGCGAACCGTGTCCTTGTACTGGTTGCATGAGACTCTATTCAGACAATATATCCAGGGTCAAGAGATACACTTATGGGAAAGTCTTGGAAGACCTGGAAATGGCAAAAATCTGAAAAATGATCGAGGTCCTAGGTCGAGATAACTCCTCCGGTTCAACAGCCCTCCCTTTCCTGGCGTTTATATCATGGACTATGCTCTACATTTCCCCTTTTGAGAATTAAGAACCATTCAGCGTAGTCGCTCTACGAAGAACCAATCGCATCCAAGATTATTTAGTAACAAATTACCCCATTTCGCGACCAAGTCATCGTATTGATAGAATCCCTTACAAGACGCCCCCGGATGTGGCTCCACACAAGCCCTCGTCTACCACGGGTGACAGTTCTATTACCTATACGGAAGAAATGTTATTAAATACGAACGCGCAAGATCTGCGCTGACGTATAGATGCTGGATGATCCTGCTCTATATAATTATACTCTACATGAAAAGGAGTGAATGATGCCCTCAGTTCAAGTCACTCGTGTCATAGACTTAACCCCCCTTTTCGCCGTACATACAGCACTAACGATTTTACAGTTATCCCCGGTTATTTCCTTGATACAGTTATTGAAATCCCCAGATTTGAATCCTCTTCAAGGCGTAATCCTGGAGAGACGTTCGTAAAACCTGGACTGACGGTGACTTTCCTGGCTCGGTATTAGCTCTGCAGTACGAAGTACAGCCTGATTGATTGTAATTGCCGTACGATAGCAACGCAAGAATTACATAATGAATGAGACCATGACGTTAGTGTAGGGGAAGCACTGGTTCCCGTACCCCACATTGGTCTGGTGCTGTACTGTACATAGGCTTCCCGCGACCCCATTAAGTTGCTATCTATCTCTCGGCATTCGAGGTCGCATATGGGGACTTGTCAAGCTTCATTGTTAAGATACGTGAGATTCTAAGATAACATAGGAGAGACTGTCAGGTCACAATGGTCCATCAGCACGGAGACGAGCACGAAATCCCCCAGGAGCACCATGTTCACCGGTAAGCCTTCATATGGTCCTTGCTCTCCGAGAGTTACAGCTCGTTACTCTTCATCCTATCCATGACAATGTAGCTGACCATGAGCGTAGGAAGGGCGCATGGCTTCCCGCGGACCACCGTCTGCAGCACGAGTGGATGAAGGCACAGGTTGAGCATGTGGACAAGCACCCCAAGAAGGAGCTCATCCCCGTACTGAAGGAGTTCAAGGACGTCATTGAGACTAACCCGCGCATCTATATGTACTTCACGGAGATGTGGGACGAGGTGCCGCTGAAGAAGCCTTACTTCAAGGACCCGACCGGCGAGCGGAAGCAGATCCGCGACTACGGGCACATGCTCGACATGCTGAACCACATCTTCACCAAGGCGCCTGAGTGGCATGATGCCGCGGCCGGTGTGGGTATGGTGGGTGTTCCTATGGTGTCCATTTTTGATTATGTCATGGCGACCCCTAGGTGAGTTTGTTTGCCGGAAGCCTGCGGTATAATAAGGGGCTTACGCATGACTATAGTGGACATGCGGCTTTCCTAGACCCAGAAGTCAATAAGATGCTGAAGAAGGTCTTGAACGAATGGGGAAAGTTTCTCCATGTTTTGAGGGCATTATTCACCTTGATGTCAAACACACCCTACTGACAGAATGGCCAGTCTCCCGAGTCAGCCCACGTACTCGAACCTCACAAACAGGGCTGGTTCTCCGAGCACGCAAGAAAGGACCTGATGCAGGTTGCTAACGGACCACTTCAAACGTCACATAACTTCGAGGACATGTACCTATGTGACCCGAACGCGAAGCATTATGGCTACAAGTCTTGGGACGGTATGTTTGCCGACACACATCCTAGCCGCTGACCATACACTCGATATAATTATGTAGGTATCGGCTGCTAACTAGTAACCTAGACTTCTTCACACGCCAGCTTCGCGACGGCGTACGGCCAGTCGCGTCACCAGAGGACGATAACGTGGTCGCCAACGCCTGCGAGTCGAAGCCGTACAACATAGCGCGATCCGCGAGGCTGCGGGACAAGTTCTGGATCAAGGGCCAGCCGTACAGCGTGCTCGACATGCTAGGCCACGACCCCCTGGCGCCGCAATTCGACGGCGCGACCATCTATCAGGCCTTCCTGTCGGCGCTGTCGTACCACCGCTGGCACACGCCGGTCAGCGGCAAGATCGCCAAGGCGTTCGTGCGCGACGGCACTTACTTCAGCGAGCCACTGTTCGAGGGCCTTGGTGACTACAACGTCCACGAGATCGACAAGAAGGGCATTTCCGTCGCCCAGGGCTACCTGACGGCCCTGGCCACGCGCGCCGTCATCTTCATCGATGCCGACAACCCGGCCATCGGCCTCATGGCCTTCATCGGAGTTGGCATGGACGAGGTCAGCACGTGCGAGATCACGGTCCGGGAAGGCCAGCATGTCAAGAAGGGCGATCAGCTCGGCATGTTTCATTTTGGTGGCTCTAGCCATTGTTTGTTGTTCAGGAACGGGGTCAAGGTCGACGGGTTCCCGGACCCGAATATGGATGGTAATGTAGCTGTTCGAAGCCAAGTGTGTGTTGTTAAGTGAATTGCACCAGGCACCTTGAGCTTAGCGTATCAATGATACGGGAACTAAATATCCCTTTCACGTTTTGTCAGACGGGTAGACTGACTGAAGGGAGTTTGCTCTCGCCGCGCTTGCCGCCGGGCCTACTATATTGAGCATTACGACACCAATCCGTCAGCGTACCGCAAGGTGGCTGGTGCCTCGTGCGCAACGCTCGCCCCCAAACGACTGCGATCTATTACCCCCAGGTCTCAGGATAATAAGCAAATCCGCGGAGCGTATACTGATACTCCAATCCCCACGATGCGCTTGCTTGTTAAACCCCGGGCCCGAGGAGACGTCGTATTGAAAGGAGGGGCTCTTACTAATTCAACCCCCCATTGTCAGCTCATATCGGGGACTATGTTTAGTAGCGCAGTTATGTCGGCAACTTTTAGCTTCACTGCCCCTTAGCACAGCATGTCGTGGTCCTTTCGTCATGATCTCGGGATTTGAAGCAGCGGTATAAATTGCCGCTCAGACGCATCATTAGACTAAGCTGTCGACTAGGATTTGCCAGTCCAGTATCGGTGTACCTCTCACGCGTAGCGCTTTTAATAGCCACAAGCGTAGGAATCATGACCTCGACAACGCCAGCTGCATCTGCGGACGAAATTGCGAAACATGGCTGGAGGGCCGTCCCCCTTGATGTCAACGCCATTCTCAACGGGAAACCTTACATTCACAAGCCTGAACCGAGGCTGGTGAAGGATATGCCGTTTCCGTCAGACGACCCGGTAGTAGCGAAGATCCAAGATTACGCGAAATCGCATCTCATTCCGCAGACGTATCACCACTCGATGCGGGTGTATTACTGGGGTATGTATGATGGGGAGCGTCGTACCGCGTTTTCAGGGGTGTTCTACAGGTGAGATTTGAGATTAACTCATGGGACACCAGGATACGCGATTCTTCAGGACCAGTTTCCCGAATGCGCAGACACATTGTCCCTCTCGACCTGGGCCCTAGCCTGCCTACTCCATGATATCGGGACGACGCAGGAGAATCTCCACGGAACGCTCCTATCATTCGAGTTCCTCGGGGGGATCCTGGCGCTGAATCTGACCAGGGAATCCGGCGCGCCGAAGGCGCAGGCTGAGGCTATAGCGGAGGCCGTCATCCGGCACCAGGACCTGGGCACGGAGGGCAACATCACGCTCCTAGGGCAGGTCATCCAGCTCGCCACCATCTATGACAACGTGGGCGGTAACCGGGATCTGATCGACCGCGCGACGCTCGTCGACGTCAACAAGGCGTGGCCGCGCATGGGGTGGAGCGGCTGCTTCGCGGCCACCATCAAAGAGGAGATCGGTCTTAAGCCCTGGGCGCATACGACGCATCTCGGCGAGGTGGCGTTCTGGGAGCGCGTCGAGAATAATGAGCTCATGAAGCCATTTGATGACTGAGGTTTGGGGGGTATGGATCCAAGTTGTTAAGGGGGTCGGGTGCGCTTCGGCCGCGGATCTATCAACTTAAGAGGGGGGGGCTAACATCAGGTGACTCTAGTGCAGTAACTCCTAGTGGGTGTGTTTCCGGAGACAAGTTTGCATAAAACGACCTTTCATTTTATCGAAGGATATTGGTCAGGGATTCCACTCACACCGTATGCATTCGCTATTGCATTTGCTTCTTGGCTCAGGCCTAGAGAGAGCCTACGGACATGCTTGAAGACCTCAAGTGGCCTTCGGTTACATATACTATATCACGTCTACCTGCCTAGGTAGTTTACGCTCTCTAGAAGGGTTTACATGTAACATGAGCCGCAAACAGTTTATGGAACCGTTTTATGTGTCTTCACTATTAAGTATAGAACATAAAAGCTGCTACAAATCGGGCGGACGCTAGACCCGATGTGTGTCCCCGCGTTGCCCGGCTCCGGGCTCAGTCCTTGGTCCTCCGAAAACACCATTCGAGTCGAGGCAGTCAAAAAAAATCAACAGGGATAGAGTGGTAAGGAAGATGGTAGTTGTCCACCTTACCATCCAGTGTTTCATTTGGAATTCGAGACCAAGCATCCAAGGGGGATTAGCAACCGGGTTCGATGTATCGGGTGAAGGCGTTCCCTTTTATGCGTTCATGGTCCGGGATATCTATGTGTATCTGCAGATCCTGTTCTTTTCTGACATCTCTCGACCAGGTCAGTACCTTCGTTAGTTCAAGACCGGCCTCTTCCGAGAGCCTTGAATAGCTACAAAGAAGCGGCCCCACCATTACCTTTCTCTCAGCCAGACCACTTCCATCATGCCAGTATCAGTCAGCCCCGCCTTCGTCCTCCTTAGTACTCTTGTCAGCAAGGCCCCTAGGACACGGCTTTGTCACCGCCTTCAAGACAGATGGAAAGCAGAACCAAGGATTTCTGCTAGACTACTACTATGATAATAAGAACGGATTGCCAACCCTAAGATTGCCGCCTGATACGCGGAGAAACTCGATAGCGGGTTCGTCGCCCCGAGCAACTATCAGACCGCGGACGTCAACTGCCACAAAAACGCCGTCCCCGGTGAGATCACCTTCCCGTCTCCGCGGGCGGCACTGTCGAGTTCCAGTGGGGCCCCAATGCGTCGCCGCACCCACACGGCCCCATCATCACCCACACTCGCCGACTGCAAGGGCGACTGCAGCAAGGTCGACAAGACGCAGCTCAGGCGGGTGAAGATCGAGGAGGCCGGCATCGACTATACGACGCAGGAGTGGGCGAGCGCCAAGCTGATTGCCAACAACGGCACCTGGAAGACCAAGATCCCCAGGTCCATCGCCCCCGGCGACTACTTCCTCCGCCACGAGATCATCGCTCTGCACGGCGCCAACTCCCTGAACGGGCGCCCAGAACTACCCCCGGTGCTTTAACGTTAAGACCACGGGTTCCGGCACCCCGAGGCCGGCGGGGACGCCCGGGAGTCGCTGTGCAAGAACACTGATCCCGGTATTCACTTCAACCCGTACACCACGATTACCAAATATCCGATGCCCGGCCCGGCGCTATTCAAGGACTAAATTGGTGTAAATCATGACAAATTTTCTGGCGCGGGGACGTACGGCCGCTCGGAGGAGCTCCGAAGAAGTCCGGTAATCTGTACATAGAGTAGCGAAGCCAGAGTGGTTTAATATATTGAGTAGAAGAGCCGATATTTCAGAAACGACTCAGTATGGTGGAACATTTGAGACATGACAAGCTAGCCGCCGGTAACTGCGAGCGGCATCGTGACCCATGTTCGATGCTGTTTTCTTCTTTCATCGTATTACGGATCACCCCCCGCTAGATCTTAGTGTTTGCAGTAAGCAGTGTACTTACCGACACCCCTTAATGTCACATATCCCCTTACTCATGAAACACGGGCACACGTTCCAACCGCTTCTAGTAGCTAATAACAGATGTTGCCCTTACATGTGGTCTGAAGCCTTTAATCGTCATAGAGTCTATTCCAATTCACTTCTTATTTATCATATATGTCAGGACTTGGGCGCCTCCGAATGGTCCCTGAGATGGGTGCCTAAGTGTGCCCCGAGGAATTGCGAGGACGAAGAGAACAGCAGCCAATATCGTCTGGGAGACCTCCTGGAGGAACGTAGACCTAGACCGGCAAGACTGCTGAAGCAGGGTCAAGGGTGCAAGCATGAAAGGCTCCGGAAAGTGGTGATATATCTATATAAGGAGGCTTCAGAGCCCAGGTTGATAGGTGTTTTTCAGCCCACCTTGGACGTACCCAATTCAAGCCCTAGACATGCACCCGTGATCATCACTACTAACCTCCTTAATGCAGATGTTCATACGATCTTATCAGCTCCTCACACAATATATATGGGGATGATAAGGAGATGTGAACGCTGTGACCTCCGACATAGCTGATATGTGCCCCTTGAACTGACATGAAGAGACTAGCTATGAGACACTGACATCACACACTGAAGCATTAGCAACTGAAGAACATTTATCTGGTTGACCTCTAGAAGGTCCCAACTACTGATTGGAAGGTAGTGATACTACTTTAAATAATAGGAAAACAACCGTAATGGAGAGAAAGCGATACCCGGAGATAGTCCCATATAGGGGCTGAACTATTGGGGCTAAGACCGAGCTATATGGACCTAGACTTAGCTAGGTCCGATACAAGCGGGATACGCGACGAGCCGGCAAGCGTACCAGACAGGCATATTCCAAATAACCTCCAACGAAGACGATGAGAGATAAACTAGGCTACGAAATCGAGATGGAGACCTTAAACGTTGGGTGGGGATACCGTCAGCAGCATACGTCGGCTTCAGCAAGGCTACAGCTGTTGTCACGGCAAGGCACGAGGAGAGCTCTATCGTTGGTATGTACTTTTAAATATGCCATGCGATATTTCCTTTCCCAGCGGCATGAGAGCGAGCCTCGGCCCCGTCGTCACCTCGACTCCCCCACAATCACTCCGGGGGAGGCAAATTGACCCCGGAAGGTCTAATACGTTTTGTAAGCACGGAATGGGGCCATTATGCGCCGTAACTACTGCGATCGATATATGGGCAGCCTCTGCGCAAAATAGTTAGGCCATCTTTAATTATGAAGGTGTATTTAATCGCTATTATATCATTATATTAGTACTTACACGGAATATTTTTCATGGAAATGAATAATTATAGGATTTAAGATTCTGTTTGTAGATTAACCACTTAGTTGTCGTCGTTGGTCGGATATTGTTTATTCAATCTCTCATATTTCGACTCCTGCATACTCCAAAGGGGGTGGCCCAACTATTTTGTCCAAAGCCTGATACTGAAGCTGCGGAGTAACGTGGTTGGTAGCCTGATAATGAAAGAATCTTGCAGACCGCTAGCTGGCTACCTACGCTCTTCTGGCCGAGGAACGGAACCATGCACGCAGACCTCAGGAGAGCAAACGTCCTCTAAGTAACGTATTAATGCCTTATCTACACCTGTGGAACAGACATAGCATCACTACTATACATTATTATGCATCCCGTACGCATATGCCTCGTGACCCGTGCCTCTACTCTATTCAGCACGTATATACCGGCAATCTGTATCCCATTTACTCCCTTACTTCATCCCAAGCGCAAAGCGCACGCGGCCAACTCCCTCTTCACGTTCTCGTCGTGCGGCAGATACACGGCGGCGACCCGCAGCAGCCTGCGCGCGCGTGCCTTGTTGCCGAGCTCCCGGTACGCGACGGCGGTGCGGTAGTAGATCTTGCCCAACTGGACGCTCCCAGGGAAGCCGAGCATGGCCTCGTCCTCGGGCAGGACGTCGGGCTCGTCGTCGTCATCGTTAAAGTCGAAATCGCGAGCGAACCCATTGTTCTGTTGTTGATGTAGGGGCGGTGCGAGCCGCACCTGCTGCGTCATGGTTATGGAGCGCATGCCCCAGAAGCGGACGTCGTCCCACCGCCCGAGCCGGAGGTACGCGAGGCAGGTGTTGGCGACGAGCTGGGCGCGCAGCACAAGCCGCTCAATGGCGCCGTTGCGACCCGTCCAGGCGCCGCTGCCGTCCCCGGAGAGCTGGCGCGCGAAGAACGCCTCCCCGTGGATGTGGCGCCGTCGCCCGCGCACCACGATGTGCATGGCCTCCCAGGCGCGGCCGTAGGACTCGAGGGCGCCGGCGTAATCGCCCGCCTGCAGGCGCGCGTTGCCTTCGCCCTTGAGCCGTGCGGCCTCGTCGAGGCAGTGCTCGGGCCCCGGCGGAGCGACGGCCTGCTGCGCGCGCAGCTCGGCTTCAACGGACGGCAGCGGCGCCGGGTTCCCAGTCAGGGACAGCCCGCTAAGGTTCTTGACCTCGCCGAAGGGCAGGAGGAGCTGCCGCTGTAGCGCCTGGGGCACGTGCGTCTCCTCCGGCGACGGCGCGTACGGGTCCCGCAGGTGCAGCCGGAGGCTCAAGTACCGGTTCAGGCCCGGGTTTGAGAGCTCCGAGTAGAACCACGTGCGCGTGAACCTGGGGAGGTCGTCGAGCAGGATCACGAAGTGGCGCTGTCCCCTGCCCGCTGCTGCGGCATTTCCATTACCGCCATCGTCTTCGTCCTCGTCATCGTCGTGGTGGATGATGCCCCCCATGAGCGGCGCCTCGATGGCGACGTAAAGGCTGTGGGCCGCGAATCGCGCCGCGCGGCGCCCCTTGAGCAGGATGGGCACGTGGCCTTCGAGCTCGACGTGGTCCTGGGCCTCGGGCCAAGGCGTCACGATGCGCACGAAAACGTTAAGCGCGCGGAAAACGGCGCGCGCCTCGTAGTACACCTGGCGGCTCACGAAAAATAGCGCCAGCGCCGCCCCGTATGAGTACGTGTCGTAGTCGTCGGGCCCGGACACCCGGTTTGCGGCCGGCGAGAGGATGACCCGGTAGATCTGCTCGCGCAGTTCGGCGGGGAGGGCGAGGAGATGTGATGGTGGCGGCGGCGGGTGTGGTTTTGAGACGTCGGCCATGGCGAGGTCAATCGGGTGGTTTGCTTGCGTTTGTATCTGTGCAATATGAGAATTGGTCGTAGACGGCTATGTTGTTTAAGTGTTCTGAAATTAGAGCTTGTATGTGTTAAGTCGAACTGATGGAGGGCGAGCTTCTGTGTTATTGGATGGAGCCCCGCCACCATTGCCCCCGACGTAAGCATCGATGCGTTATATAGGCGCCCCACATCCCACATCCCGCATCCCCCGATTCTAGACATCGTGGGATCGACCTTGCTGGGTGAAATAATCGCAGAACATTCTGGAATGTGAAGGAGTCTCAATTATTTAGTAGTATCAGCAAAATAAGATCGAATATGTACTGTATGAAGCTGTACACCTGGCCACGTAACCAGCTTTGCAGGGAGTCACCAAGCTAATACGGTGGATAACCAAACCATGAAGGGATATGGAGTATGGAGGCTTCTAGTCATTTATGTCCTTCCTCGAGAGACGTGGCAGCAGCTATGCCACCATGGAATGAACGCAAGACACGGCAGCGCCGATGGTGCGTATCGATCCTCTAAAAGTTATCCCAAAGAGCCTCACGCTCTAAGCCAACACACGCTGACTGGGCCCTCGAACTTCCCTTATGTGCTGTAGCTTCTCGAGGAAGGCTTCTAGTACTCACAGGCCTCGTACACATGCAGCCTGCCGGCATAGCTAGGCCTGAGCGAACGCGCGTTTCAGATTGTACTCCAATGAGACACCGAGGTATTCGTGGCCCGGTTGTTCTCGTATCCAGCTGATGGATCTGTCTCAGGTGTTTGTCTCTAAGTGTGAAACCTCCGCAACAAAGAAGTATAGCAATGTAGACAGAGAGATGACAAGCCGAAGATATGTGTCAACATGATACTCTGTGGCAGGAATCTTTGGAGGGGGGTTCATTAATGATCGCCCGAACTCTCTGAGGAATCCACATGTCTGGGACGGGGTGCAAGATGAGAGTAGATTCAGGTGGCTCGTCCTAAGAGATAGATCTAAAGCGGAAACGATACGGTACTTTGTAATGCGCCCCGAGTCGAAAGAAAGATCAACATTTGAATCTGCAAGCACCGGAATGAGAGGAGCTAGTAGGTCCGGAGTCAGCCGCCAGTTACACACATACGGCATCTCGGCTTTAGGAACACCCTAGAAAGCCGCATACAGAAGGCTGGAATCCTCGTCTAAAAAGAGAACCAAGGTTAAGGTACGGCCAAAGGAGATTCGGAGGTGAAGAGTGGTGCTCTAGGAAAAACCACGTGTATAAGTATATGTACGTATATAAATAGAAGACACTACGCACCCCAAGCGCCCGTATGCAGGTAGACGCTAAATGTCTATAACGCTGCCTGATTCGCCCCAGGCAGGTCGAGCCGTCACATGGCCAATGCAGCCTCTAACACTCATCACCGTAATACAAGCCGCACTGTGGATGAACTAGAACCAAAGCGCGAGCTGCACCTATCGTTCGAAGGGGGTCGATACAGTGCAGAAGCTGTTCATACAGTAACCAGATCATCCCCAAACCTCACCTGCATATGTCCGCGTACTGATCGGTACCTACTGTAATGAGCCAGATGCCCACTAACCTCGAGCCATTAGGCTCTATGTATGTGTATGTACGTAACCTAACTGCTAGGATCGAAGTAATTCCGTCATTACCCATCCTCCCCGGAGAGACCTCGTCACAATAACAACAAAGGCCCGGAATTCGGCCAATCCAGGGCGAAATACTTCCGACCAACAACACAACATCCTGCCATACGCACATCCACAAACCCCATACACGCTAAACTGAACTTTCCCACCACCACCACCATCTGTATCCGACTGTATTCGGGCAATACCTGCCTCGCACTACGCCGGCTCTTTGGGCATCAAAAAGCGGACTGATGGATTTCGCATTGCCGGCGTATTAACGTTAGCAGATCCCCGGCATACATAGAATCGAGTTGACCTTTCCCCGCCTGTCGCTGCCGTTGCCGCTGCTACTGCTATTACCACTACCTACTATCCCTAGCCTCTCGTCGTCAAAAGGGAGCGACGCCCAGGACACACAATTGCATACATACATACATACATACATACATACGTAGGTGCTGACATAGAATTACTCACATACGAGATCAGCACTACCTCACAGTCGTCGCCAGTCCCGTTCTTACCCTACCCATTTCCATACAGACCCACACCAAGTACTCTTCCTCAACTCCCCAACCCCCGACTTGACGCACTCGGGCATCCATCCACCATGCGACCTCCGGCGCCCGCTCTCGATGTCATCGCCGCGAGGCGTCAATCTGGTGCCGCCAACGCCTCCGGTTCTTCCGACTCGGCTCCCGCTCCCGACGGCTCTTCCCTCACCGTCAACCCCAGCCAGCCCGTCATCATGATCTCCGAAGATTCGAGGGATTCGCGATCCTCCTCGTCCACAAACTCCCCCGCCCCCGATGACAAGGAGGAGTCCGACTTCTTCCTGGGAGCCAACGACTCCCAGTCGTCCTTGGGCGTCGTGCCTAACATGCAAGACATGCAAGTCTCCGATCAGGAGTGTCTACCCACCGTCGCCGCCCTCCCAAGCGAGATCCTCATCAGCATCTTCTCCCGCTTATCCGAGACGAAACACCTCTTGTCCTGCATGCTGGTTTGCAAGAAGTGGGCACGCAACATCGTCGAGATCCTATGGCATCGCCCGACGTGCGCCCCGTTCAAGAAGCTCTCGTCCATCTGCTATACCCTGAGGGTCGAGAACCCCTACTTCGCCTACGCCGAATTCATCAAGCGCCTGAATCTCGCCGCCTTGGCCGATCAGGTCAACGATGGCACCATCATGCCTCTGTCCGTCTGCCCCCGCGTCGAGCGCATGACGTTAACCAACTGCAAAAACCTGACCGACTCCGGCCTGATCCCCCTCATCCGAAACAACCACCATCTCTTGGCTCTCGATATATCCGGAGACCAGCACATCACCGAGGCAACCATTACTGCCATTGCCGAGAACTGTAGACGACTTCAGGGACTGAACATCTCGAGCTGCCAGCAGATTTCCAACGAGAGCTTAATACAGCTGGCTAAGAGCTGCAGATATATCAAGCGGGTGTGTCATTGCCGTTCCTTCTCACTGTTAACCAGCCCCGTCCTGCATCTCCTGGCTATAGCCTGAGAGGAGTACATCTGTCTGAGCCTCCTTGCTCTGTCTTTCTTGCTTCCTATTCATCCCGGTCCGAGACCCGTGTGCTAACAAACCCTTCCGCGCCCAAACAGCTCAAGTTGAACGATTGCGTTCAGGTTAATGACGCCGCCGTCCTATCATTCGCAGAGAGCTGCCCTAATATGCTCGAGATCGATCTGCACCAGTGCAAAAATGTCGGCAACGAGCCGGTAACGTCTCTCCTCGTCAAAGGACAGTCTCTTCGGGAACTACGTCTGGCTGGCTGCGACCTCATCGACGATTCCGCTTTCTTGTCCCTCCCCTCGAACAGAATCTTCGAACATCTCCGGATCCTCGACCTCACGTCATGCGCTAGACTCACCGATCGCGCCGTCGAAAGGATCATCGACGTCGCCCCTCGGCTACGGAACCTGGTTCTCGCTAAGTGCACTAACATCACCGATGTCGCTGTGTATGCCATAGCGCGTCTAGGGAGAAACCTCCACTATGTCCACCTGGGGCACTGCCGGCATATCACGGATGACGGTGTCAAGCAGCTGGTGCAGTGCTGCAATCGCATTCGCTACATCGACCTAGGCTGCTGTTCGCATCTGACCGACGACTCCGTCACTCGTTTAGCGACGCTGCCCAAGCTCAAGAGGATCGGCTTAGTCAAGTGCACGAACATCACAGACGAGAGCATATACGCCCTGGCTCGGGCCAACCACCGGGGCCGCGTTCGACGCGATGCTGCAGGAAATATGCACCACGAAGGTCACACCAGCAGCAGCTTGGAACGCGTCCATCTCAGCTACTGTGTAAACCTCGGCCTGAAGGTAAGCCCGCTAGCTAACCAAAGCTTTACTGATTCCGAGCTCCGAGTAGGAATGCTAACAGAACCGTTAAGAGTATTATCAAGTTACTCAACAGCTGCCCTAAGCTTACCCACCTCAGTTTAACTGGTGTCACCGCCTTCCTCCGTGAGGATCTAGAGACCTTCTGTCGCGATGCTCCTCTTGGTAAGTACCCTTTCCCCCATACTCCCTATATTTTCTCTCATGAAGCTAACTCCGTTATCAAGAATTCTCTGAGCATCAGCGAAGCGTTTTCTGCGTGTTTTCGGGCGCGGGTGTTGTCGGACTGCGCCGCTATTTCAACTCGAAACCAGAATTCGCCGGGCTCCTCGAACAGCCCCGCTCGTCGAGGCGAAGATCTACGGTTGCCCATGGAGTCGGTACTACTACCCCTGGACCCCTGCTGGACATGGATGGCATCGACGACGGTGATGGAATCGACGATGATGACATGGGCGACGGTAGTGAAATCGCCCTCGATCATGGTAACTTCCAGCAGCTGGTGAACGATAATGGCGCCCCGTTCAACCAGATACCGCCGCCGCCGCCGCCGCCACCGCCTCAGCACCAACCTCCCGCCACCGCGGGTATCGCACAGTCTCATTCGGCCCCTCTTCAGCCCTCTTCGCTGTCGACCCCGACGTTTCCTGGCTACGGTGGTGCGGTGGCTCCTCCGTCTACCAATGGATCGGCGAGTACGACGCCGGCCAATGGACGAGGTACAGCGGCCGGCCCGCAGGCGAGTCTGGAACAGGTCATCACGGCCACACCCGCACCTATAGCTGCCCCTGGGGCTGCTGCTCCGAGTATGGCCGGTGCTTCCATATTCGGAAACGTGACCTCGGGCGCCGGTCCGAGCACGGCTTCCCTACAAGGGCCGGCTCAGGACGGGGGTCAGAACGCTGACACAACATGAGATGGTCTTGCCAGGTTCGATTGGCTGTCCGGAGGGTTGTCAAGATAGATACCATTAGAACAACGGCCACCTATAAGAGACACCTCAACCCGGGACGCATATCATTCGTACTAGACAAGCGCCTCGAGCTATGGGTTTCCTTAAGATACCGTTTGATATTTCCTACGGCTTCAGCTAAACCCCGAAATGATTCCGGGAGCGCGACTTCATTGAACATTAATTCCCGCCACCCGCACTGTTAGCAAGGATTTACCAAGCTAATCTTGCCCCGTCTTGGTTTATGCGGCACTAGCATCGATCCCGTGCCCAAACGCAGTTACTTCACAACTGCATTTGTGGCACGCGGTACTTCCAGAGTCTTACGGCTCGTGGGCGCAAATCACCGCCGAACGGACGAGACGTATAAATACGTCTTTAAGGATACCTTCTTCAGGGCGATCATGACCATGGAAGCGGCAAGCAGACCAAATACGATCCATAGCCACTGTGGCCAGTCACCATCACCCAAACCCTTTTCTGGGTTCATAATTTATATCGGAACCACCATTACCACTCACGTTTGGTCAACGCGGTGGAGGTTATTGCATACGCCCGAGATCAAAATACGTCGTATGTTCGGTTACCCCGCTAGCTTGCTAGGTGAATTGGCGTTGATGGCACAAGATGAAAACGCATCATGAGACGACGAAATGAAACAGCAAGGCGGCCAGTTTGATATTCGATTTTTTAGGTGTATAAGATACTATGGACCCGGCGATCCCTGAGTCGAGTTCTATTTTCCGCCTGGAGGGCATAAGGGGTTCAACAGTTTGATTGTAATAATAGACCCTGGTGGACTCGATTGAGCTAGCTGACAATTAGTTGATTGGCACGTTACGAGCCAGAGAGCATGAAACTTTGGAATTCAATCCTAGCCAGCAGGCGCATAAGTAAATAGGCAGGCATACAGGCAGGCAGGCAGTGGGGAATAGATTAAAAGACATACAGGCATTGATTTCTATGCGATTCTTCAGTTCGAGTGGTGATGGGCTTCCCGAAGCGAGTGGGAGGTGAGGGCCGGAGTTGCGGGTTTTGTGATGGTCTAATGAACAAGCAAGATAGCAAGTACTTGTTTCCTACCTATATAGGAGTTACCCAGCGTATCGACACCTCCTTTTCCGAAGTGCGGGACTGCGTAAGTAGGCTTTGGATGGAGCATTGCGGTAACTACGAACTAGATCTATCCTGTACAAGACCAAATGGATGGATGGGTAGACGAGCGATCGATCGAGCGAGTATTTAAGTAGAGAGAGGCACAAGGTGGCCGCCGGGCAAGAGGTAAAAGGGATCCGCAGATGAGTAGATAGATGTTGGGACGGATAGGTTGGTGAGTGGGTGGTTGTCAGAGCTTGGTGTGCCTAGCAGACAAGCTGGCTCTGACTATGATAGTTGAGCCTCCTTTATCTAACGACCTAGGTATCTATATCCCACAGGCCGCCGCTATCTTACGCACTATGGGCGGTATTTCCTTCTTATACAAGTTCAAATGATGATACGCTTCTCTCGTCCGTAACTCAATGGCCGAAGAATATAATTGGTTGCTTTATCACCCGACTCCTGTATTTCGGCTGCTGGATGTAAAAGTAGGTGGCTTAAGTATTTTGGCCCGGATGTGGTAGGATAGGGGTTAAGACCTGAGTTTGAAGATGCTAGTGCATTTTTAATTATTTGGTAAGGTCATATATCTCTATTTGTGACCTTATCGCCTGCCTGTTTACGTGCTTCTCCTGTTTATTCTCTGGAAGACTTGAGCATTACGGTGATATATAAACTCAACCATCACAGCACAGCACCCTTCCACATCTCTACCTGCGTACATACCAAGCCAGCTCCCTACCTCCTTCCCTCCCTCGTTTCCCTCTCTAATTACCTACGACCGTAATCGAGGCGCAACTCCTTCAACAACCCCCTAACCGTCCTCACCACCACCTCCTCCCGCTCGTCCGCCGGATTCAGCCTCCTGCCGAGAAGGGACCGGTAGTGCTTCTGCTGCTTCTCCGCCAGCCGCGGCAGCACCTCGCGCTCGTACCGCCGCGCGTACCACGCCTGTCCCTCGTTCACGTCATCCCCCGGCGCATTGTCCCCGAACGCGATGTCCAGGTGCCCGTGCGCCGTGCGGTCCGCGCTCTCCTCCCAGCGCCAGAGGTGGTCGCGCGCGCGCTCTAGCGCGGAGAGATGGTGGCTCCCGAGGACGCGTTCCAGGTCTCGTATGAGCATCCGGTCCTCTTCCTCTCCGGGCTCCCCACTACCGCTACCGGCGCCCCACCCCCGGCGTCGCAGCTCCCCGATCGCACGCCCCACCTCCCCGTGGCACACGGCGACTCGCAGCTTCAGCTCCGCCATCGTGGCGGGGCTGCGCTTCACGAGGTAGGCGCGCGCGGCCTCGGCGGCCTGGGGCGTAGGCGGTGGGCGGTCGCTGCCGGGTATGGGTACGGGCACCGGGAACTCGTGCCGGTGCAGCGTCCCGATGTGGCGTGACGTCGTCTCGATGAAGTCCTCGATGGACGTCAGGATGGCCTGCGTTTCGAGGGAGAGTGTCCTGCGTAACAGGCACGCATCACAGCAGCCCTCGCCCGAGGAGCGGTGGTGGTGGGTGCACGGCTCGCTTGTGTGGCTCGAGATCGTCTGTTCCTGCCGGCTGGAGATGGAGGTCATTGTTGCTTCTTAGGTATAGGGGCTGAATCGTAAGTCCTTATCTGGTTTTTAAATGAGGCGAGTCAGACAGTTGTTCAGAACTCTGCAGTGGCTGTATAAGTAAATATGAGGATGACTGGATGTCTGATCTTACATTTCACGGCGTTGAGTCCTTAAGACTCGGACCTCATGATATATAGTAACAATGGGAGGGCCGAGAGAACAAAGAGTTCTTTTCAAACGGACAGGGTCTAGCTAAGAGATGAGGCTTATGATGGCTTTCAAGGAGGACGCGTCACTCCTTTCACTATGAATCAACCTCTAAAGACCAACATTGCGGCCATTGTCTTCCCTCATCTACAGTTGTTCCTCTCATCCTCTAATGGCCCAGCTAGTCCAGGCAGAGTATGGAAAACGACCCAGAGAGATAAGGCCGTGAGGATAATGGGAAGAGTCTAGGATGAAAAGCCAGGCATTGCCCATAGAGATAATATCAGCCACCATTTCCATCTCAAACATACACACAGTTAAAATGATTTCCGGATACCTTCAGACTCTGTAATAGTTCCCAGGTTGTTGAATCATGAGCCTAACTTCGCGCCAGTTGTATTATATTTTTCTAGCTGTCAACGTGTATTGCACCTTGAAATGTGGGCATTCTGGCGCCGCTCTCCCATCAATGCGATCCCACTGCACATACCATGCTCTTCATAACGTGAAGATGTGAAAGACTTCCGAAACCGAGAAGGAATGCCGGACTTGGACGTGAAAAAGTAAAACATGTTTGACCAAATCTTGATTGCCCTAACTAGTTTTGTTTTGGCATGAAGCTTTACATAGTCCTGTGTTGAAGGTGGTGGTCGCTAAAGTTAGCGGCGTACTCCGGCGAAGTAGGAAATGAATGCATGTATTTCTGCGTTTCCTGTTTCACTTCCTTCGAATAACTCGTTGGCTCTACGGATAGATGTCAGCTATGCTCTACCTCGACCAGCAAACTTGATTCGGAAGTAGAGGCTATAAGCATGATGCCTGTATCCATGCATAAAGCATGCGACCCAGGGGTCGGTTCTCTGATGAAGATCTCAAGATTAATAGGGGCCATACGAATATCACGGACTTATGAAGAGTCCTGTCTAGCATCGCATACTTGGGAACAAAATAAATATGCATTGTTTTATCTCTCAGACATGCGATCTTCCATCCATAGCCGTCCTCCGCGCCTATTTGCCGGTCCAGGGCAGACCAGAGTCCTTGGTCCTCGGTCCCGGAGCTCCACTTTCGGGGGATCGATAGTTCTCGGGCCCGAACGGGGCCTCATTTCACGAATGTCTCGAGCAATGTCCCTTCCGAACGGTTCAATTCATGAAACTTACAGGACGTACCTCGCGTTACCTCGATGGGGCGAGATACTCTGTGCATGACTATATAATCCAGTCTCTGTATATATTTGGCTTGGTTCTTCTCTTAACATAAGGAGATAGGTTAACGATCAAAGCACAGCTCCCAGCGTCATCGTCATTTCTGCATGCAATATCACACACACACGCCATCCTGACAAGTAAGTCACGAACAAAACACGAAACCATCACATGCCCTCCACAACACCCTCCCAGCCTAAAATAGCAATTATAGGTGCCGGCCCCGTCGGCCTGACACTAGCCAACATCCTGCACCGCAACGGGATCACGAGTTTCAGGGTCTTCGAGCGCGACACTAAGGCCCGGAGCACCAGTAACGCGCTGGCGCAGGGGGGCGGGACGCTGGACGTTCACGCCGACTCGGGGCAGCGCGCGCTGGCGGCCGCGGGCCTGTTGGAGGAGTTCAACAAGGTGGCGCGCCAGGAGGGTGAGGCCGTGAGGGTGGTCAGGAAGGACGGCGTCGTCGTCTGGGACGAGAACGATACTCAGGAAGACGGCCACGCCGCAGCTAGAGAGCCAGGGGGGAAGCCTGACGCAGAGTCGAGAGGCCGTCCAGAAATCGACCGCGCAGCGCTCAGGGCAATGCTCCTGTCCGCCCTGCCGCCCGAGCGCATCGTCTGGGGAAAGCAAGTTTCCTCGCTATCGCCGGTCCCTGGCACTACCGCCGCCGCCACCAAATGGACGATCAATTTCAGCGACGACGGAGACGCCCCGCTGCATCTGCAGCCCCAGTACGACCTCGTTCTCGGCGCCGACGGGGCGTGGAGCCGTGTGCGCGCGCAGCTCACCGACGCTAAGCCGTCCTTCACGGGCGTCGTGGCGCTGGACGCGTGGCTCGACGACGTCGAGGGCCGCCGGCCGGACGTGGCACGGTTCATCGGCCGCGGGTCGCGGTTCACGTTCTCAGCGGATCGCGCGCTCATCTTCCAGCGGCACGGCGACGGGAGCGCGCGCTGCTACGCCTGCGTGCGGTTCCGTGATGACGCCGGGGCCGCTGATACCACCACCGACGTCCACGCCGCGGCCGTCGGGGCCCGGATCGCCGCGTCCCTCGGT
The DNA here is from genome assembly GCA_004155035.1 of Monosporascus sp. 5C6A. NCBI lineage: Eukaryota > Fungi > Ascomycota > Sordariomycetes > Xylariales > Monosporascus > Monosporascus sp. 5C6A. The sequence continues at coordinate 275,604 of QJOB01000061.1, read as the reverse complement.
TTGAAGGAAGCTCGCGGCGGCATCGACTGGGGCGTCCCCGGGATCCGCTGCCGGTTCCTGGAGACGTACTTCAGGGACTACACGCCCGAGGCAAGGGAGGCGGTCCTCGCGCTAACGCAGCGCCCCGTCCTCAGGCCGCTGTACATGCTCCCTGTGGGCCTGACGTGGCCGTCGAGGCCTGGCGTCACGGTCCTCGGCGACGCGGCGCACCTGATGACGCCGTTCGCGGGCGCCGGCGTCAACGTCGGCATGGTGGACGCGCTGGAGCTAGCCGAGGAGATCGTGGGGTACGTGAAGAAGGGGGCCGGGCAGGGGGCGGCATCGTTGGCCGAGGTGATCGGCGACTATGAGAAGGGCATGTGGGTGCGGTCGAGCAGGGACGCTGCTATGACGGCTCGTGCGCTGGCGGTCCAGTTCCAGGAAGACGGTTGCGAGAAGATGGTGGAGCTCATGTCGGGTGGAGCTGGCCCCGAGTGACGCGGAGACGGCTTGGATGCAGCAGAGATGATAGGTTCCCTGTATGAAGAAACCCTTGAGATCCCCCTCCACTTGATCTTAGCTATAGAAACTAAGCAATGGACCACCTAGTTTTTCAGGAAACACTGCTATGCTCCGGGAATTGACGGCCTCGGGGTTTCCTCCTTGGCTTTTGCCGGTCACATGGATAGATTCGGCGGGCGGCAGGGCAGTTTCTCGGAGCATCACCTTTTTGAAGATATTTTATGTCGGTGTGGCGCTCCCTTGCATGCTACCGGGAGGCCTTCTCTGGAACACGTATAATACCCAACTAGGTATCGGTAGATACGGTGCACATTACTGGCTTTGCTGGGTCTGAAATCTCACATTTAGCTCGCAACCCTGCCTAGAGTGTAGGAGGGAGGTATCGGGGACCCTGCGAAAACTAATACTCAGCGTAAACGCTGCAGTCAGTCTGGTACGTGTAATATGATCTATATTGTGCATAGGTGTCAAGGTCCATCGTCAGTATCTTCCCTCATGATGGACTATCTTCTCAGTGGCCACAAGACGCCAGTACCACCAAGTTTACTTAGTACTAACGTCTTGGGGCCCTCTAGCGAATATGTCCGTCCGTCCATTTTAAAAGAGATAAATAGGAGGCCCAAGGCTCCCATAGAGGTCATCGAGTTGTTCGAGAGCCTGGGTGTGAGTGAGGCTGACGCCCCGGCATTGCGGTTCTCGGTCAATAAGACCCACTTCCCAGAGCCTTCAGTGATCACTTCAAGACTAGCATGCCTCAAGTCTAAGCTGCGGCCCGGCCCAAGGGAACATCGGACAACAGAACATCCGCTCGGAGTGCACGAGTCAGCTTTCTTAGGGTAGCCTGTGCAGTGTCATGTAGGGCGCTTCCCCCAGGCGTTTATCCCGCCCGCGTGTTCGTCAAGAAGGGAACCGAGCCATGGGTGTCCAAGAATCGAGATCCGTTACTTGATCGTTAGATCGAGACGCTATGAAAGAGCCTCAAATCTTAGACGAGACTACCGAAGCTAGCGCAAGGAGGCGTGAATGGCGCGCTAGCGGAAAATACTTGGCGCGATGTGGACCGGGTGAAGTCTTCCGCTATATTTTCATCGAATGACTCTGCAGGAGGGCTTCGCTAGTGAAGACTTCATTGCTGTCAATTCACATAGTAGCGTTGAGGCTACCAGCCGCAATATCCCGCATTGATACGAAAACGATTGATGGGATTGGTCTCGCCGGGAACCGAAGAGTCTCAAATGGTCGAAAACGAGACGGCTAGCCAATAACGGGCCGGTTGCGATGGGACAATGCGAAACCAACTCTCCTTCGTCGACCGCCATACAATCGCCGTATGATGGTGGAAGACCAAAGTGGAGTCTCGATGTTGGTAACAAATGACGATTGCGCCCCGTAGGTGATAACTGGCGTAGATGATAGGACGTCAACCGAGAGAAGCTCCCGAGATCCGGCCGGCCTTAGTATCTCTAGGGTATATCTTTTGTGTCTTGCCAAACCCTTCAAATGGGCTTGTTACATATTGGAGAGAAAAACAGACGTACCGGACAAAGAATTACTAGTCATGGGAGCTAGAGGCTGGGCGGTACGCCGGCTTAGCGGTCATCTAGGGCTTTAAGCCCCAGCTCAAAGGTTGCTGAACCCGACAGTCATGAGCGCTTGTTAGAGTTAGAAGTTTGATGGCTGGAGATCCACATAACCGAGAAGACATGGCGGCTCGTGCATTGTAACTTTACCCTGTGGCTACAGAGAACAGAAACGTAGGGCAAAGCTCCGCCGTGGTAAACTGCGCCCAGACCTGCCACTAATATATGTTAAGCAAGTCCGTTGGAGGAACACGGTCCTTCGATGAGTCTAAATATATGCTTAACCCCTCTGTGTAAGTAGGCGCTGGTGACGGCATCTAGTATGCAGCACGTCGAGAATCAGCCCCAGAAAAGGAGCTGACTGTGGGGAATTTCTCACCGTGTCTCCCCTTTATGAAAACCCACGACAACTTCCTATAATACTTTCAATGTATATGACTGTCGTCACCAGTACGTTTACTATAAAGGCAAATGATAATGTGTTGCGGTCGAGTTCCGCGGGTAGTAAGCGAATATAGGAATTCGTCTTCCAATCCCCAAATTCCCCCAGGCTCTCCGCAATACCTCCGCAGTCCTTGCCCCATGCAACCAGTCGTCGCACCAAGTAACGTAGCCTTTTTTGGGGGCGTGAGGGGAATCCTGAAAATCACCACTAGTCGGAGACGGTGACATGGGTTGGTACGCCAAGGCCGTCAACTCTTAACAGGTTATGCCATTCCGTCGGGCGTTTTATTACTAGCGGCTCGCTCCCTAACTACGAAGTACCGGGTGGCTTATCCACAAGTTACTTAAGTATTCGGGGCTCGATTCCAGTATCGTAGGAAAAGTTTGCGGCTTTAGGAACCTCAGTAATGGATTCGGGCCGTCGGGCTTCCACGTGACGAGAGAGGTCTGGTCTGGCAACCGTCTGTGAGAACTAGATGAATTTAAGTTTCTCCACATACATTCCGACGTCGGGTTCTTCCCCTCACCTCTGGGAAAGTCCTGAAGAGTGGGATATCCACCTTTCAGCTCGCCCGACGCGTAAACAGAATTCTCTGGTTGCCAGGTGACCCCGACAAAACCCAGTTCAAGTCATGCCAGGGGAATGGACCATGTCGCACCGTCCCCGTCTCTAAACACGGTTACGGCGGCCCGACAACACAACATACGTACAACGGATGTCTCAGGGAACCATGCATCTAAAAGCAAGGGAGCAATAGATGATTATTAGTAAAAAAGGAAAAAGAGACGTACCTGTTGCGCGATTCGGAGCCGATGCGAATGGCGGCGAATGGAGCTCCAATCTCCCAGCGCCCAATGAGAACCCATCGAATCCTTATTCTCCTTCCGCTTTGGCCTGACTGCGTGAAAAATTCTTGGGCGGCTTGACTTTACCCCCGGCTCTGCCAAGCGGTGGGGTAGTTATATGGGGCACAGTATGGCATCTAGGGTCGGCGGAGTGAAGCCGAGAATTGACTTCAGAACTTATCTCTACGAACAGGTGGTTGACAGAAAAGTTCGCGGCGTCCCAAGTGATCTAAAGATTTTATAGACGACTTTGTTACGAAAATAAATATATAAAAAGCTTAAAAATGCCATCTACATACAAGGAATAGTTAGCAACAGCCTGGAGCTTTCCGTGTATACCTTTCTGTTGAAGCTAATAAGTTATTATTTAAGAAGTCGTTGGACGGTTCTTTGAAGGTGCGTGAGTTTTTGTGTCAACCACCTGACGAACGAAGCAACTCATCGTATCAGTGATCAGGTGCATTTTTTAAAGAGAGATGGCCCAAGCGCGGCTAAGCTATTGTCTAAGGGTATTCGAAGCGAACCACCAACCACGAATTGAAGTACGTTAATTAGTCGTGAGTTTCTCTTACTGCATAGGCGCTTATCGGACGAATGCATGTGTGTCTGTTTCTCGAGGTCCACCGTCTCCGGCCGCTTACAAGGTGCTCTGGGACGACGAAAAAAAGATGGATATCGCTTAGCTTTTATACTGTGCGGTACTGTGATGCCGCGTCCTGAGTTTGAAGAACGGACTACGTAACAGAGATTGATGTATCTGTCGATCGATCTTCTGTGGGCTGACGGGCTTACTTCCATCAGCAACAATGATCGGTCCTACATCAATCATGAATCTCATCAAGGAGCCTTAGCATTACTGCTAAGGCCTGCGGTGTTACGCACATCGCTATATAATGGAACAATTGGTTGCCACTTTCTGCGTCGGTGAGATAGACCGGTAGACGGCGAGTCCTGGCTGGCATCTACAAGGACTAATTTTGCATAGTATGGTACCGATCCTCTAGTGAACTGGAATGACTGGCGTTTTAGGGGTTAGGCGTTAATTGACAGTATAATACAGTATTTACTCGTCCAAACGACCCGTTGAGTACTAGGTAATGCGGGGCCACCATACCAGTTACGTATCCAGGGTAGGTAGGGATCCAGATAGTGCGGGAGGCTCCACGGCAACGCCAAAATCCACTCATGAGGCTTGTCTTGGCTGCTTTGGTATTAAACCGTTTTGGTTCTCTCTCTGCACATTTGGTAGCAGAGTACCCTCATGGCTGACGCAGCTACTACTGTATCGTTCGGCAAATCTAATACTGTTTTGCGAGGTAGAGAGGCTGTTTACTTATATCTTGATTTAGTCGACACATGCCCCTTCAGGGACCATCATTAGACCGCCATCAAGCAAACCAAGCACGAATCAAGGCGTTTTGACTCCTGGACGACGGGAGGCGGAGTCGGTAACCACATGCAAGCCTTGCAAGCCAAACAGCAGGCTGCATGCCGTTACGCGCGCCTCGAGCCAAGGAAAAGGCGACTGTCGGGGGATTGATCGTTAGCACACCCGTCGGTCTCTTTACGGTCGACTAGCCAATTACATTGCGGCTGGGCGGAGATGGCTTGCAGGTTTCGATCAAGGATCCTTTATCGGTTTACTCGTATATACGGCCGCATGTATGATAGGAGACCCTATAATCTTGCTTCGTGCATCTCCACGACATATTGGGTTGTAACCGACCTTGGTAATGAGCAGCAGCGATCTGCATCCTTCGTCTCCTGGGCGTATGTCCAGGGCTGAAGGTCGTACGAGATCTTGTTGGAAAGATGTAGCTGATGACACTCTGCTACAGAATCATTTTTGTCTGTCCACCTAGAATAGACCCACGTACTCGCCTATCGTACACGCCTGTATTCTTATAGATCGTATAACTGCTATATATGGCCAGGCGCGTTTCTGCTCCGCTTATTCGTGTATGTACCTATCCATCACGACTACTCTTAGTGGGAATTTCTGGGTGAACTACTATGACTAGTAGCCCGAAGTCCTGAAATGGTGGGGTGGTCTCGGGTACTCCATGGGGGGATTGTTTGGAGCTACCCCATTATCCTTTACTATATAGCCCTATAAGGACTAGCTTTGCCGGGTCCTCCGCATTGTACTGTGTACACTGTGCTGCGTCATGTTCTCAGAGAACTATCCTACCTAGATTTTATATTGATGTTATTCTCAAGTGCTACATCGGAAGACGGACTGTACGCTATACTGTTCGACATGCGTGCACTTATGTGCGCCTATTGTTCCATAATCATGATCCGTCAGCATGTATGCAGGGTCGGCAGAGAACCCAAGCCTGCCGAGTAATCGTATTGGTCCTATAAGAGCTTGAGATGCGTGAAGATCCCCATTGTCTAAATATGTACTTAAGTATCTATCTATTCGACGTACCTCAAGGCTGACCAGGTGCTATCCTGGCCGTGCGAGAAGGAGTATAATTTATATAAGTTTCACATAGCTCTCCCGGGGAAACTATTTCGCCTCTCTTTTCTTCCCTCTTTTCTTTCGTTGCCTGCTTGTGCTTTGACGCGTTGTCGCCGAAGCAAAAGACCGCCTCTACTACCCTTGTTCCTTCACCACACCGACCTCACAGAGATCGCAGCGCGAGGTAACCGTCAACATGTCTTCCGAAGACAAGACTGGCATTAGCCATGTCCAGTAAGCTACATCTGGCGGCGCATATATAGTTGCATAGGCGCATCTATTCTAACCGTAAGCATAGGCCTGCGCCCTCGGCAACTGAGCCTAAGGGCGCTTACGTTGAGGCCGTAGAGAACCACATTGACGATGTGAACAAGAACCTTGAGGCAAAGTGAGTACAACCATTGCTGTTACCCATAACTCTCATTGAATATGCGTCGGAATGGGACCCGTGCTCCCGAGCAATCCGTTGTTGCGGGCCTGGCTCAACGAAGACTCAACTTGCTGGCCCTGGGAATGAGACGGTGACGGCTGAGACAAGTGGACCTGCAGGATTAAGAATCCCCTCAAGGGCATTCCTTACGACCAACTGATGCGCGATGTCGAGGCTTTCGCTCACGAGAAGGGACTCGAGGAGCACATCCCCATACTCCGCAAGGGCGCCCTGGTTGCTCAGACACCCGACAATTATGGCGAGGAGCTCGTCGGAACCGAGGCCCTCGATGAGGCCGAGAGGAAGGCTCTCAGGGACGAGGTCGAGCACAAGTGGCGCATGCCCTGGCGATTGTTTCTAACCATCGTCACTTGCTCCATCGGAGCTGCTGTCCAGGGTTGGGACCAGACTGGTTCCAACGGCGCCACCCTCCTCTTTCCCGCGGCATACGGCATCGGCTCTGACAGCACCCACGACACTCTTGTAAGATGCACTCAGCCTGCTTTTCTGTTGTATCCGTTTCTCGGCTAACTCCGTGCGACTAGTTGACTGGTTTGGTTAACGCTGGTCCCTATATCGGAAGTGCTTTCATTGGTTGCTGGCTGTCCGACCCCATCAACAATATCATCGGTCGTCGGGGTAGGGCGCACCCCTCTCTGCTGGTACGATACGGAGCTCCTCTGACCTTGCGCAGGTGTCATCTTTGTGTCTGCTCATTTTTGTCTCTGGCCCGTCATCGGTTCGGCTTTCTGCCACACCTGGGAGCAACAACTGGCTTGCCGTCTGTTGATGGGTATTGGTATGGGTGTCAAGGCCTCCACAGGTACGCCTTCCTCTATCTTCCGCCTAGCATAACCGGGACTAGCAAATCTGACAAGTCCTCAGTCCCGATCTATGCTGCCGAGAATTCTCCGGCTTCCGTTCGAGGTGCCCTCGTCATGACTTGGCGTGAGTATTCCCTTTCCATCCCTAGGGATAGAGCGATCCCCGCCGCCTAAGGCCCGGTTCTTGGCTGACCACGTTGGACAGAGATGTGGACCGCTTTTGGTATCTTCTTCGGAACTGCAATCAACCTGGCCGTCTTCCACCACCCTCTCAACTGGAGACTCATGCTGGGCGCCCCTTTCATCCCGGCTGTTCCGCTGCTGTGCCTGATCTACCTTTGCCCCGAGTCTCCCCGTTGGCTGATGAAGAAGAACCGTTACGTGCAGGCCTGGAAGTCTCTAACCGTTTTGAGGAGCAACCAGATCCAGGTAGCTCGTGACATCTACTATATTCATGCTCAGCTCACCATCGAGCACAAGCTCGTTGGCCACACGAACTACTTCACTCGATTTGCCGGTCTCTTCAAGATCCCCCGTGTTCGACGGGCCACAACCGCTGCCTTCACTGTCATGCTTTCACAGCAGCTCTGCGGTATCAACATCATCGCCTTCTACTCGACGACCGTGTTCAGGCAGTCCGGCTTCAGCGAATTTCAGGCCATGGTCTGCTCTCTCGGATTCGGTCTCGTCAACTTCGTCTTCTGTTTCCCCGCTTTCTGGACCATCGACACCTTCGGACGAAGAACCCTTCTGCTGTTCACTTTCCCCAACATGGTGAGTTGCCCCGGTTTGAACAGAAGGCATTTGTCCCGGTGATCATATAACTGACATAAGTGACCTGTAGATGTGGACTCTTTTGGCTGCTGGTCTCTGTAATCTTATCCCGGAGAGCAACTTGCAGACCAGAACCGCCTTGGTCGCCCTCTTCGTTTTCATGTTTGCCGGTATGCCGAGAAGCCGATATTCATTGCCGTTCTAGTATTCGGTTCAAACTAACCGCTTAAATAGCATTCTACTCTCCTGGTGAGGGTCCCGTGCCTTTCGCCTACAGTGCCGAAGTCTTCCCCCTGTCCCACCGTGAGATAGGTATGGGCTTCGCCGTCGCCACCTGTCTTGGATTCGCCGCCCTTCTCAGTATCACGTTCCCGTTCTTGCTCGCGCGTACCCAAACCGTCGGCGCCTTCGGCATCTACGCTGGTTTCAACGCTGTGGCCTTCGTGATGATCTTCTTCCTGGTGCCTGAGACCAAGCTGCGGACTCTGGAAGAACTCGACTACATCTTTGGTGTAAGTCCCGCCCCGTCTTGATTCGTCGCCTTTAGCCCCTTTGCCCTGCCCCACCGGATCCCACTTCACCCGTACACCTAGAACATCACCGACAGCTGGCTAACATCATGCTCCCGCAGGTCCCCGGCACCAAGTTCGCCAAATACCAGGTCACCAAGGCGGCACCGTGGTGGTTCAAGCGCTACATTTTCTTCCAGCGCAACGCCGTGCTGGAACCTCTGTACAAGAAGGACGACGAAGGCCATCCCGTGCCTGCTCGCCGCGACAGCCCCCTCGCATCAGACCTGGAGAAGGGCGAGAAGTCGTAAGGTGCACCGTTATGCATACACATGCGTATCATATGCTCATGGGATGGGTTTGGGGGCACTGTTCTCGTCGGCTAGCTGCCTGACGTGCATCGCTTTGAAGAAAACCCTTCCTACATCTGCGATGACTTACGGAGATGGTGCGCGGTAATGGTGCTCTTTGATGGATGATGGATGACGGATGGAAGGCGATGAGGAGAAAGGATCTGTCTGCGTGAAGGTATAGATCCCCCACCACCTGATGTTTTCAGCTTCGTGGTGCCACCTCTCTTTTTGATGTTGATGGGATGATACCCTTTCTCTTTTTCTGCGAATACCCCTCTTTTAATGTTTAGGTGCCGCTACCGCAGGTTACAGACAAGGCTGGGTAGATAGTCCCTTGGCTCCGTAGCCGTAGCTTATATAGCGCCCAGAACCGATCCGTAAACGACATCTGGTTGTCTCCGTCCCGTTGCTTTTAGTGAAATAATGGCTTGTTGGTTTCCGGTCGGGGGGCGATGGTGTGGTTTAGGCTCAACCTTACAACGTTTGATGTGATCCCGAAGTGGATACTGGAACACCCGCAATGGTATTGGCTGTACTCGTCTCGGACATTTTGATCCTTTAGAGCTTATTTAATCCTTTACCATGCTGGCTTAAAAAATAATCGCTGAGCTACGTTTAACTACTTACGTGTATCCTATCACAACTAATATCTTTAACACTTATAAGAATCTTTTACAAAAACACGCGTAAAAATAGGTTTTATTCCAACTAAATTATTAATCGGATGTTAATGGCTATCACGTTTTTACATATATCCCTTGTATTACAAAGTTCACTTACCTAATGTCCAGATGCTACGGTAGGTAATTGTCGTCAAGTTAATCTATGACTTTATGCAAGCGTCAGATCCGGCTATCTATATGCCTTGGCACGGCGCTAGGTAAAACCAAGTACTTCGAAATCAATGTACAATTGAAGATGCGCTTAGCCCAAGTCGCCCGCTCCATTCTATCCCATCTGTACCACCGACTGGGCCTCCACACCATCATTCATCATCCATCACTCATGGTCATCGTACTACGCTTGCGGGGTCGCACGCGCCGAGCCTCGCGCTCCTGGCCTCGCCATCGAGCACGATCTCGCTGACGAGCTTGCCCGTGGCGGGCGCGTTCTGGATACCCCAGCACGTGTGCCCCGCGGCGACGACGACTCCCTTCATATGCGGCACGGGCCCGATGAAGGGCCCGCCCTGGGGCAGGTAGCAGGCCTGACGCGCGAGGACCTCTCCCTGTCCCTGTCCCGTCCCGTCCAGCTCTTCGCTGATGCCGGCGATCTGCGCCGCGATGTCGTCGCAGCGGGCCTCGTCGACGCGGACTTCGGCCGTCGAGGTGGCGGGTAAGGGCTCGTCCTGGTCCGTGGGCCCGCACGCGTAGGCCGTGCCGTCGGGCCGCGCGTAGATCTCGGGCTCCACCGTCGTGGCGTGGCGCATGAGCGGGCCCGTCCCCGGCTGCGGGAACCCGCGTGGCAGCGCGATGGACGTGAAGAGCGCGTAGGCCGACAGCGGGCGCGGCGGGCGCACCACGATGCTGTGCGCGCGGGACGACGTGACGGGAATCTGCGGGAGGAGGCGCGGCGTCCAGGGTCCGGCGGCCACGATGCAGTCGGTCGTTGGCAGGATGTGCTGCTCTTCGCCCTCGCCGTCGCGGACGTACGTCACGCTCTCCACCTTCTTTTCGTCTCCCTGACCTGCGCTGAAGTTGATGCTCGTCACCCGCGCCCCCGTGATGATTTGCACGCCGTTGTCCTCGGCCAGCTGAGCTATGCTCCGCGTGAAAAGCTCCGGGTGCACCTGCGCTGTGTCCTCGGGCGACCCCATGCCCTCATACCCGAGCAGCGCGTCCTGCGTGTCCAGCCAGTCGAGGTCTGACGGAGCGCCGAGCGCCGACAGTGCCTTCATGTCCTTCTTGTGGTCCTTGTGCAGGCCTTTACACGAGCCGGCGGAGGTCCCGCCCGCCTTCCCCTCATCTTTCTCTTTTCCCTCTCCCGTTTCCATAGCTGACCCCTCATTGCCGTCGCCGTTTTTGTTCTTGTTGTTCGCGCCCGGCAGCCGCGCGCGGCACTCGACCTGCGCCGCGTGGCACCGGCGGTAGCCCCAGCGCGTCTCGCCGCCGTGCTCTCGCGCGAGCTCCTCGTGCAAGCGGAAGCTCAAGCGCACGATGTTCTTGGGGAAGGCCCAGAGGGCGAGCACTACAACATCCGGAGTCAGTAAATGCCCTCTCTGGTCAACGGGGTGAACAATCGGGGGCCGTGAGACATGTTTCGGGAGCTATCGGCTCCTGAAAGTCCACATTTGGGAATTTGTGCCCTCGAACTAGACAAGATGCGGGAAGAAATAACTCCAGAAATTGCGTACGCCCGCCAGCCTTTCCGCTGGCGCCTCCCGCGATGCCGTCGTGCGCGGGGTTTCGCGGGGCGGCGGCGGCCGAGGAATGCTGCTTCGACGCCGGATCCGGGTCTGCCAGAGCCGCCGGGTCCGTGATGCTGTCGGCCGTGCGCCCGCCGCTGTTCGTCGACGACGCCTCAAGTAACGTGATTCGGTGCGTCGACGGCGAGTATGACGGGTGCCGCGTCAGGTAGTACGCCGCGCTGCACCCGATGATGCCCCCGCCGATGATTATGATCTCTTTCGGGGGTTTCTGCGTCTGGGCCATGTTGAGAGCAGCGGCGGCGGCGGCGATGGTGGTGCTGTGGCTCGTAGTAGCAGTAATGGTCGTCAGCTGGCGGCGGATTGTATGGTGTAGAATTCGGCTTAGCCGGTTGCGCATATGTCCGTCCAGAGATGATGTTTTTCTGCCGTTCACTTGTTCGATACGTGACCCCCTCGAGTTTTCAGCTCTAATAAGCTGGTTACGAGCCTGCACAGGCGGACGGGAGGAGAGCTGCTTCTTTAAAGGAGAATGAACTGCACTGAAAGTCTTAGCGTAGCGAGGTGTGTTGTCTCGACCAGTGTGCGATGTGGGTAATGGGGTGGTGTGAGTTACGGCATTGTATGTATGGAAGTATGTGCGCATTTTTTGGTGGTGGGGCATCCCGGTACGTCATTGAAGCGCCTGAGCGGGCGGCATCGGGAGATCGCCTACAATGATGGCTAGGTAGGTAGTGATGAAAGCGCATGTATGTAGTGTATTACAGAATCTTCGCCATTGGAGAGTCGTATCCGTAAAGGGAATTGAATTGGTAGATGGCATTGTCCTCGTTACCTACCCTCTAAGCTTACCTGCATTTTGGCATTTTAATATGTAGAACGGCCTTCGACAACTGTAATGGTGGTGGTGAGACGCAGAAGGCTTTAGAAATAGTGGCAGCTTCACTTCGGTCGCTATGATGAAACCTCTTCTCCACTAACCCCTATCGTGGGTAGGGAACTTAACGCTCAGTTTGTGTTGGGTTGAAAGACTCTTGCGATAGAAAGGTGCTATGTCTCATGAAACAGTATGAACCTCGTTTCGTTGTTTCGAAGGGGTCGGTTTGGTAATGTTTCTGATTCAAAACGGAAACAATAAACTCGAAACAAAGGTGACATGGTCGTCGCTTATGTAATTTCATGCCTGGCTTCATAATAGGTATTTGTTTTCGAAAGGACAAGGCGCAGCTCTAACTAAGCTCCGTCAGTATGTATATCTATTTGTGGATCGCGGCGACTATCTGCGTTATGCAAAAGCTACTGCCAATCCTTCCAAGGTTGCGTGTAAAGATGTACAAAGTTTCACGGTGGCATTCGTACCTCATCCGTTCTTCTCCAACCATCCCAGGAGCTCCGCGTGGAACCTCTCCGGCGCCTGCATCTGCGGCGCATGTCCCAGGTCCGGGAACTCGATGAGATCCGCGTTCGGGATCGCGGCCGCCGCCTGCTTGCCCAGGACATCGTAGCGACCCAGCTTGGCCTGGACCTCGGGGGGGCTCCACTGCTTGCCGAGTGCCGTGACGTCCTTCTCGCCGATGAGCAGCAACGTGCGCGGCTTGAGAAACGGGAACTCGTACACGACGGGCTGCGAGAGCGCCATGTCCGTCGTCAGCGCCTGGTCGAAGGCGAAGGCGTCCCCGCGGCTCCCCGCGTAAATGGCCGCCAGCATGCGCGCCCAGACGTCGTACGCCTCGCTCCACTGGCCCAGGTAGTACGTCTCCTGCTCGTACGCGCGGATCGACGTGTAGTTGCTCGCGCGCTCAGAGGCGTACAGCGCGTCGACGTCGCGGTACGGCACGCCAAGCCCGCGCCAGTCCTCGAGCCCGATCGGGTTCACGAGCACGAGGGCCTCGACGGCGTCCGGGAACGTGAGCGCATACCGCGCGCTCGTCATGCCGCCCAGCGAGTGGCCCACGACGGTCGCACGCGGGATTTTCAGCGTTAGCAGAAGGGACCTTGTGTTGGCGCTCAGCTGCGCCAGGGTGAACTGGTAGGCACGCGGCTTCGACGACTTGCAGAACCCGACCTGGTCCGGCACGATGACGCGGTACCCGGCACCTGCGAGGGAGCGCGCCGTTGTCTCCCAGGTCGCGGCGCAGAAGTTCTTGCCGTGCAGCAGGACGGCGACCTTTCCGTTCGGCGAGGTGCAGGTCGGCGTCACGTCCATGAATGCCATCTCAACCTGCTGCTGCTGAGAGGTGAACCGGTAGAGTTTCACGGGCCACGGGTAGGTGAAGTTCGACCCGTTGAGGTCACGGTCCTGCGGCGCATCGATGATGGTTCCGTTCGACTGCGCCGATACCATCATGGCTGATAGCAGCCCTGTAGCGAGGGTGCATAGGAGCGAGGAGACCTTCATCTTGGCTGTGATTTTCAGCCTAGTTAAGTATTGACTTAGCTGAGGGGAGTATGCCGGCGGATGGGGCTGACTCACGATGGTGCGGTTAATATCTCCTGAGTTGCCGAGCCTCCACCTCTCCATTCTACGTCACCTCATGATTCAAGACATGGTTCCTACCTAGCCAAGAGGAAGCCAGGTAACAAAAACTGGGGTAGAACACGACTTCCCGTCACGGTCTCGAAGACGTCAAACGTTGCAATGGAAGCGATGGGGTCATGATCTCTGCGGCGCATCGTATTGGTGCGATAGTTCCCGTGAACCACAACTGGATAGATTGCTGGCAACGGTTAAGACGACAGATTCAGGAAAAGCGACGGCCGGTGACGGCTGGGTGGTCTATACCAGCCAACCAACAGCCACACCCATTGGTGGAAGGATAAGAACCGCTTCTCCACTTCCTAGATTTGACGCGTCTGACAGACTGGTACTTACGAGCAGACAGGGCCCTCTTCAACTCTGTTGTACTTCGTTTTATCGCTGCTGTATTACGAAGGCGTAGCTGGGCAGTTACTCTAAGCGGAGCGTGTTGTATGTCATGATCTAACATCACATAAGTGGGCAGGCATCAATGCGAACTCTTTTGTTCTTCGACGGCCTCTATCGGCATTCATGTGGTTCCTTTTTATCGGACCCTCAACTTCCCCTTGCAGGTGTTGCACTACTGTAAAGTATGTCTAGTTCAGTCGTTTCACTTTGTGTCTTTATTCAACTCGATGAAGCCAAGGCTTATGATAACGAATGATTTCCTATCCCGCTCTTGCTTTTGAGAAAGTCATTATACAATAAAGTGGTTTTAGCACATCCTGTTGTGAAGGGCTGTATCCGACGAAGGGCCCTCAAGGCATCTTTTACGATGCGTTAACGTGCATGCTGATCATAAATTGGCCCAATCATATCATCCGCGGCTAGAATGGACTTCCCTTCAGGGCAACAAGGCGAAAAGGGCCTCAAGAATCGTTGAAGCTGCTGTCCTGTGACCCTCCGTAAGGTGCATCAATACAGTTACCATGATGAGACATTCGATTAAGGACCCTAAGACACCGTCACCTGTACCTCCTTCTAAGTGGCTAATTCACTCGAAGACATCATAGCAGTTCCTTCTTTACGCCCCTAGGCCAATAGGGCACTGGCAAACAACTCTCTGGATTTTCTGGTTGGAACGGCTCGTCGGTTTTGCAGTAATAACAAACAATGACTGCAATCAGAAACACAATTCGTGAGGTTTCGTATTGAAGGGATCAATGTCGAGGCCTCAGGGACTCATAGCCCATTATATAAGTTGTCGGTGCACCAGCACCCCCTGCATATCTCATAACAATGATGGCAAGCATTCCCTCTGTGATTGATCCATGATGTATCTTGCCGAGGGTAACTTGCCCGGCGATAACAATGGCCCTCAGATACAGATCCCAGCTATCGTCTTCTTTGCCGTGACTCCTCCGTTCTTGGCCATTCGCATATGGTCCCGAAAGCAGTCCCGCTCGGGAATAGGATGGGATGACTGGACGATCCTTATCTCTTGGGTACGTCTACTCCATCGTGTCAATGAGTTGAAGCCGGAGACAAATTAGTGAAGCTCACAAAAGGCGCCCATCATTCCAGGCTTTCGCCCAGATCGTGTCGGCTTCCATGTTGGCCTCTTGTGCGTACGGCTTCGGTCAGCACATCTACAACATCTCTCCGGAGAACAAGCTGATGGCGCTGAAGGTCAGAAGGCTCCCCCCGGCATGAATGGCTTACCCCCGAGGCATACATAGCATGCTCACAGATTCAATACAGCTCTTCTACACCGCACAAGCCTTCTACAAGCTCACCACGAACCTGACGAAGTCGTCCATCCTCCTACTCTATCTGCGCATCTTCGTGCAGAGCTGGTTCCGGATCACGTGCTACGTCCTCCTGGGAACCATCTTGACGTACATGGTGGCGGCGATAGCGTTGTCAATATGGCAGTGCAGCCCCGTCGCCCGGGCGTGGGACAAGTCTCTCCCCGGTACCTGCATCGATATCACCGCGAACTGGTATACCAACGCCGGGTTCTCAATCGCGACCGACGTCGTCATCCTGATGCTGCCGATGTTCCCCATCTACCAGTCGCAACTACCGCACTCTCGGAGACTGGCACTCATGGCCGTCTTTGCGTTGGGTATCTTGTAAGCAAGCATCTCGCAGCCCCCCCCCCCTCCCCTTTTTTGTTCCGGGACACACACCCCGCATTTCTTTTTCCCCGAGGAGTCGCCATCATCCGGCCCGGACTGATTCGACATATCCACCCGAACTGTCGCTGATACGTATGCCAGCGCCACAATCACCAGCATCCTGCGCATGCGAACCCTGGACTCCACGTCCACGAGCCCGGACCAGACGTACAACGTCGCGCCGTCGGTCTGGACGGTGATCGAGCAGAACGTGGCCGTTATCTGCGCCTGTCTGCCGATGTGCAAGCGCCTGCTGGGGCGCCTCTTCCCATCCGTCTCCGGCCGCGCCGCCTCGACGTCCTCGTCCTCGTTCTCCTCGTGGCCGGCGCCCAGATACCGCCTGGATCTGGATCCGCAGCTCGGCGGCGAGTCCTACGTCCGCTCGGCGATCTGGACCCGGATCCGTGACAGTAACGGGAAGAAGTTTAGCCCGTGGATGTCGCCGTCCATCGGCGCGCGTTTTTACGCGACCAGCGACAGTGGAAGCGAGGAGTACATATTGGAGACTGTTATGACGAGGGCGCATGGTGGTGACGGTACAGATGTGCACCTTCAGGCCATTCGTAAGATTACGCAGTACAGGGTCAAGTATGATGACCAAGCATCAAGGGTGGCGATGAGCTGTTGACTGCTTTAAGATTTATCTACACCTTCAACTAGGCGAGGAACCATCGTTATCGCATCTGTAAATGACGTCCGGCGGCGCAATCGTGCCCGAGTTCTTTGGCAAGCCCACCTATATGTAGCAATGGCGATATTTTGAACTACATTATCGTGAACGTACTACGAACCAAACCGGTCATTTTCGAGTTTACCTGCCAGGTTCTGTTCAAAATAACCGAGCCACCTCCGACCACCTAGGTACAATTCCGTCGCTACTATTTCTATATTCCGACCGAAATCTCTCCTCCCGTAGAAGCCGAATGATCATAATCGTTGACCGTTTGTTATGAAGTATCATAATATTATCCTCGGCCGATTCTTTATTATCCGGCTCCCATATTTCGGCTGCCGGATATAAAGGCGGCTCAACCATTTCGATGGTTCCGGACGACAAGCGCGCGCCCCTCTGCATTGCCGAACATCAGTATCCCGCACCCCGAGTGTTGGGCGACGACTTCCTCGCGCGTGCCAAGCAGCTGCTGGCTGATGATTACGGACCTCAGTGCGCCGGGATCTTCGCGTTGCGCATCACATACGCGCTGCCTAGCGCGATGTCGAAGTCGGAGGATGGGTCGATGCGCGCGTCCATGCAGATCACTGTAAGAGACGCCAGTGGTGTTCAGTTAGGAAGCTTGCTGGTAGGCAAGGTAGGGCTTGTGGGGCTAGGTAGGTAGGTAGGAGTGGGCGGATTGGGGGAATAGGGAGGGTAGGGTGGATGCGATGCCCGGGAGAGAAGCTAGCGAAGGTGCGGAAGGGGGCTGGGGTCGGATGAGATGGGGACGTGGTGTTCATAAGAGACGTGTACGCATACGTACGCATGAGATACTTCTTCGCGGGAGGCAACGCCAGGTCGCCCTGCGTGAAGGTGGCCGCGTATTAAGCGTTCTTCTCCCGGAGGTTCTTCCGGATTTCGGACTCGGCCATGATTTAGTTACGGTAGGTTTCTGATTCTTCGTATAACTAAGTCCTCCCTAGAGAACGGGTATTCGCAAAGTAGCTTCTGCAGCTAGCTTTGATACCTATCCTGTCTTGGAAGTCTACGAGAGTCGTGTGGACTTGAGTGTTCTTCCACGGACCTACTGTTCACCTGTACATACTATATATAGGTATGAACATGTATAGGGCCGTGCGGAAGTCGCCTTTCGTTCTGTGCATGACGCGAGATAGGCGGATTGGCACCATATCCCGGATTCGTGAAGAAAGGCTGGGAGTGGCATATGGATGTGATTGGAGAAGCGAGGTATTTTCGGTCTGCTGCACCCTTTCCCTGTCCATTCGCAGCGCCCGAAAGCGGAGCACATCTTCGCTTAGACGAGGGTCGGGATGACATCTCAAATCCTGGGTGAGTTAATACATACCGTATCTCATTTAGCGGGCGACTGGATTGTGGCATTTGCAATCAGGATATGCGGTATTTGGGGTGTTGAGACACTGATATCTTGAGTAAGGTGCATAATGCTTGGCTTGAGTGAGCACTTGTGAGACTGACAATCGAAGTACACGGTGACGAAACACCGCTTCAAAGCTACATACGATGGGAGTGAATTATCTCAAATCCTTCCTGGTATTTCACATTCCATTATAGTATTATGATATGTCTAGTATGCTGACCAGAGCCCTCTATTCGTGATTTATGTCGTTCCCAGACCATACACCGTGGTATAAATGCTGCCGTCTTCCATGTAGACTAATCCCCCAACGCCGAAAGATGCAAGCTCTCAATTCCGTTCAACGGATTCAAGTTCGTGTTAATTATATGATATAGGCGACAGCAACACCGGCTAACGCCAACAAACCGACGCCGTGGACGGAGGCCCCGCCCGTAGCTATCGGCACGGGCTCGCCCGTCCCGGTAGGTGGCGGTACCGGCACCCCTGTTGCCGAGTACGTGCCGTTGGCCGTGGGGCTGGGGAAACCTGTCGAAGCAGTGCCTAATCCGGCAGTGCCTAATCCGGCGCCGCCGGTGCCGTAGAAGTAGCCGGTGTCCGTACCCATAATGACGGTGGTCATCGGGTAAAGCGGGGCAGTAACTGTCGGCTGGGGGATGACATTGGCGGAGGCAGCCGCCAGCAGAGACAGAGCAACAGCGGCCTTCATATTTTTGAAGATATGAGATGGGTTGAGGTCTTTTGTTCTTTAGTAGTTTAGGAAAACTTGAGACTCCTCGACGAAAGATTCCAGTTGGTATGAAAAGTGCGTAGTCTTGCCAAGACTGATATGAAGTGTGGAAAGTTGGTGTAAGTTAGATAACGTAGGAAACCTAGGAGACTGTATCGTATCGACTAGTGACCTTTAGGACAGACACAAATCGTTTGCTTGGTAATTATCAGATTGAAGAGGTGAAACGTAGGATGATGAGGCAACCACCCCGACACAAGGAGCAAGACTTCTTACTTTCTTATATCCGTCTGATGTTAGTGTCTATTAGTAGGGCTGGGATATTCTCGAATCTGACGCGCGTTCGAGACAGTCTGTGGCTTGGGCTACCTCGTCTGAACTGATGATCCTGTCTCTGATTCGCGTTCCATGAATAGCAATGTGTGTAAGTCAGGCAGGGCGGGGCAAGGCTGTTCGAGACTGCGACACCACAGAATACAATACAGAACCCCCTGGACTCTCTCATTGGGTGCATGACTAGTGTCTGGCTAGCACCGCCCCAAGGTGGCGAGCATTATACCTTACTCGGGCGGATTTTCATTCGTAATCGGGCGGATTTTCATTCGACGACGGTTTCGGCGTCCTTGGCTGGAATTTAGAGTCGAGCTGTCGTATGAACGTGGCTGAGCGTTACCGTCACGAGAAGAGCCAGTCTCGACACAATACCTTTATATCTAATAACTGAATGAGGGGAGCAAATGATGAAAACTGGTCAGTAATATTAGATCACCCGGCTACATATAGTAGAAACCCCTAACTGTTCGGATTCAGTTCGTAATAAATGTTTCGAGTATTGTATAAGATTGTAAAGTCCGATTAGCTGCCATTGTGTGTACGACGGAGTGATCTGAAAAGTGCATCCCAGTGCATATGCCTACAACCCCCCAAGGGGTACTTTTTGTTGGTTACCCCCATCGCCCCACAAGTTCCCTGGACAGCTAGCATGTATACTCCCAGACATTTTGTATGCAAAAATGGCCCCATTAATTACTTTGCTGTTTCCCACCACTTTCAAACTGAGCCTTCATCCTATCCCACTTGTTGAAGGCATTTGGGGGGCTTCAATTAACGGCGACATTTCGCGAAGGCTTTATTCGGCGTTACTCCTTGATATACCAAAGCCGCGTTTTAGGCCCATACTTGAAATTATGAAAAGGTTCTAATCTAAAACAAATATAACTGTTAAGTTGATAGTACGGTACATAGGGTTTATGGTGGTGACCACTTACAGATATGTAAATGCAGGTAAATTTCCATACAAATTCTATGGGAGTTTACATACCAGCCTGTAAGGGGAACAAATGGGACGGTGGAGGTAACTACAAAGGGGGTTGTAGTTGTGGCATACAGGTTTCGTGTATGTTCGAGGGAGGTTGATGATGACGTAATTAAACCGTTACTTGAGCTGCCGGCCGTCGGAGCTCCCCCTGCCAGCCGAAACGGCGGCGGCAGCGGGCCGTCACGACGGCGGCAGCGGGCCGTCACGACGTATCTGATGGCGGAACCATAATCCCCCCGCTTTAGTAACACTGGATGAGACACGGGACAGCTCCAATCCGGTGTGGAGCTCCACGTATGCAGATGAATCTCAAGCTTCAGATCATGTCATCACCTGGGCCGTTAAAAGCACGTCCACAACAATGAAGGCACTACACCCGTTACCAGTCTCCAGAGCCTTGCGCTCTCCCTCGCGACCATCTCCAAACCGCCTCCTCCAGTGTATCCATGCCCGATCGCCGCAATGCCGGACATTTCTTCGCCCGCAACGGACATCCCATCGTGCCGTAGAGAACCTCAACCTCAACCGCATGCGCGAGCAGTCGTATGACTACCATATCCGACGACGGAATTTCCTCCTGAGCGGCGTGGCGGCCGGCGTCCTCGCCACCTGCTACACAGCCTATCTGCTCTCGGTCGAGCTGCGCAAGCCGAAGAAGTTCGACTCGGGACTGCCGGACAAGCTCGACCCCTTCAAGGAGGAGGCCGGCACGAAGCGCAAGACCATCATACACGACGTTGACGGGAGGGAGGTAGTGCCGACGGGTGATAGTACCGTGGCCACGTTCCCGCGGCTGCTGAACGTCGACGTCGCGGCCCCGGAGGGGCAGGAGAAGGTCGACGGTGTCGAGTACACGCTCGTGGGGCTGGGCACGCGCACCGTCAGCTTCCTCGGCATCCGCGTCTACGTCGTGGGCTACTATGTCGCGACGCAGGACGTCGCCGCCATCCAGGCGCGTCTCGTCAGGGAGATCAACCCCATCGCGTCCACGCTGATCCCGTCCGAGAAGGAGGAGCTGCGCGCCAGGCTCCTGGACCCCGCCCGGGGCGAGCAGATCTGGGCCGAGATTCTCCGGGAGGTGCGCCCGCGGTCGCTGTTCCGGATCGTGCCAGTCAGGGACACGGACTTTCACCACCTACGGGACGGGTTCGTGCGGGCCATCCAGGCCCGGTCGCAGGGCAGAGGCGCCGAGTTCGGCGACGATGCCTTTGGCTTGGCGATGAGGGAGTTCCGGGGTCTATTTAATAGGGGCAAGGTGCCCAAGGCGAAGGAGCTCCTGCTGTGCCGGGACGCGGCTGGCGAGCTGACCATCTTGTACGATGATGGCAAGACCGGCCGGGTCATCATTGGACGTGTGCCCGAGGAGAGGATATCGAGGTTGTTGTGGCTTAATTATCTCGCTGGCAAACAGGTGGCATCCGAGCCGGCGCGCAACAACATTGTCGAGGGCATCATGGAGTTCGTTGAGAGGCCCGTCGGCACTGTTGCTACCCAAGTCGTATGAGGCTAATCTACCTGGCGAAAACTAATGACGGCATGTATATTGTAAGCCTTGAGCTTGTTGTAGGATTACTCTCGTATTTAATACAGACTCTTGTCAGTCGTCTTGGTATACGATTCATATAGGCATGTGAACGGGGGTATTATAGTAATTAGAAAATCCCATAATTATTTAGCCTAGCTATTAATTAATTGGAAGTCACCAGATACCTATCATATGTGCTCAATCAAGTGCTTGCTACTGTTCGACTGAGACTGGGAGAAAGTGACCGCGGCATCGATCAAGCTTTCCGATCCGAACCCTTAAATATCTGGCTAGAAGAGGCATGTTACGGGCAGTTCAAGGGCTAATTCACATGTCCCTCGCTTAGAACATGTTGCACGAAGACGTTACATTTCTTGAGATCGTCTCTCTCTTCCGGAAACGTTTTTAGAACACTTTGTTCGGGAACTTTGAGAATCTGTCTAATAATCTTTCTCTTCCAGTAATACTCTAAAGTTCGTCCATCGCCGACGTTATCAGACCGCTGATCTGTCTCTGATTGCGTCTCTCCTAAGATGAGAGCAATCAAAGCCCTGCGTCGAAAGTCCTCAGTGTATAGCTTAAGCATGTAGACGGCTCGAGCCGCCGTTGCACCAACGCATCCGGCACACACTTCATCTCGTCTCTTCGGAAGTTCCCGATTCCGCTCAACGCCTCAGGGACGGGACGAGCCGTTCGCAGGCAGGCGTTGCTGCTCGTACGGGCTTTCGAAAATCAGATGGCGCCGGCCTCGGCGAGCAGGTTCCTGAGGTCCTTGCGGCCCTGGACGTCCGAGTTGCCGCCGATGTGCTTGCGGTTGATGAAGACATTAGGCACGGTGCGCTGGCCCGAGATCTCCTCCAGCGCGGCCTGGATCTCGGACCCGTCCGACACCAGGTCCAGGTCCAGCGCGTAGTACTTGGCGCCGAGGCTGTCGAGGAGCCGCTTCGTGGCGTTGCAGTACTGACACCACGACTTGGAGAAGACGGCTGTTGTTCAGGCAGAAGCAGAAGAAGTTTGTTAGCCCCACCTAGTCACATATGGTTGCCTGCCTGCACGAGTTACACAAGGGAGGGAGGGAGGTATGCGTGTGAGGGGTCTGACCGCATGCGATGCGATGCGATGCGATGGGTGGGGCATCTGTTCATGGCGGGAGGGAAGGCTGTGATAATGACGCAGGAGGGGGGTGGGGGCTGCTAAAAACAAGAAGAAAAACTCGGAGACGTACCGACGCCGTTCTCGTCAATGATCTTCTGGGCCTTGGTCTTCGCGGACATGGCTTCGGGTGATGCTGCTGTTTGGAAGAGTCGGCGGAAGATGAACATGAAGAGGTTGGTTTCGGACAGGGTCCAGAGGGATGACCGCGGTGCGAAGGAAAAGAAGGGTGTGGCCCCTTTATACCAGATATCTAGGTACTAAAGCGAATGGAATACCTAGACGGCGGGGGTTTGTCAGGGTGGCTTTGGGAGTGCGCCGGATGTGTGTAACCTACTGCTAGAGGCTGGTAAGGGTCTATCAGTAGGACGCGGCTATGATGACGACGATGCGACTCACTGGACTCCGAAGATTTCTAAGAGCTTAAAGCTGTTTCTTCTACCTTGCGCAAATATTTGCGATCATCGTCCCACTATTTCCCTTTGGGGGCAAAGCAAAGAGTCGAGCCTCGGCAAGGCCAATCAAAGCCTTGCATTCTTAAGCTCTTAACGTTAGCCTAGGACATTCGAAGTTAAGAGCGTAGCCATTCAGACTCTAAAGTAATTAGTCTTATTGATCAAAAGGGAGGGGCAAAAAGTTCTTCCCGAATCACAGACCAAGGGGGACGTGCCGCGGGGTCACCGGCTACCACCCCAGAATGACGCAACATTAGGTAGGGAATTATCCCACATCCAACATAGTACACACACACAATCCTGAGGCTCAAGGCTTATCGGCGGTACGCATATATATATGTCTGAACTGAAGTCCGTGGAATATTCATGTCATGAATTCAAGGCCCACAACGACGTGTTATTCGAGGCTACCTATTTTCCAAACCTCGTCCCGTTCTCCCGGAGCCATCCGTACATGCGACCAACGAGCCCACATAGCCAATTGAGCGTAACCCCTCAGGAGAATGCGACGGGGATAGTTACGTAAGGCAAAAACGAGGCCGTCGCCGACTCCTGTAAGCGGCAACCTGGAATCTGACAGAGCGGATGTTGCCTCCATACCATTAATAAGAGCTCCACTCTGTGACAAAGTGGTTCTCCTTCTAACTTCTAAGAGCCTACGATACTACCTACTTGTTAGACATGTAAGTAGGTAAGTAAGCAGTGGTGCAGGAAGAGTGGTACTACTTGTACAAGACTCTCCTGATATACATAAGCAGCTGCCCGTGATACGACGCTGCAGGCTGCCGGATCTGCTGCCTGACATTGAGACATCGTTGACTAACTCATGAACTACGTAACTCCGAGCCCTTTGTACAATAGAAATCGGCTGACGGGGAGACTACATAGATGTATCCGACTACATAGTCTCTGCTGAACGGAGTATGCAATAATGTGATTTTTTTTTTTAAATGTGGAAACTTTTGAGAGGTCCGGCCCATGAGATTACATGAGATTACATGATAGCACCCTTGGATTACCAACTCGGAATTCCCCCATTGTGGGACAGCCTTATCCATGATTGGCTACCTCCAAAGAACGGAAAGCGGCAGAGTGGCCTCTGCCCTCGATTCTCACCAATTGCACCATCAACAACGACCGAACAGTTGAATGCCACACGACTCAACTCTACTCAAACGTAATGACTCGCAGGTAATGACAACTCATCAGAACACCCCCAATTGGACCATCCCGTCGCCATCCCGCCGCCGTACAACCACCGTGCTCGATCCTACAGCCACATTGGAAACTTATCCTCTTTGTGGATTACTTCGATAGTACCGGGACGAGGTAAGAAGCGGAGGAGCTGCAAGCCGCGGCAAACGAAGCGGACTTGTTTCATTCTCGATAAGGCCTAGAAGTAATCTGCCCTATCTGCCTGTCCCACAGAGGGCAGCAGGAAGCTCACGATAACGACCACCTATCGTCTGATTGACCTGCACCTGAGACCGGCATTGTACATTACCCATTGACGCACCTATTCCTTGCATCGACTCCCCTGGGGTAACCCGAGGCGAAAGATCAATATATCGCCTCCGACCCCGAACGAGAGCACCCTGGCTTTTTGTTGATCCGTTTTCCTGGCTGTCCTTTCCTACAAGGACAACGGAATATCTCGCCAAGGTGGCTTCAAACCAAGCAATCCTGGCATCGTCTGGTGCCTTCCAGAACATCACCGCATATCTGCCACCTACGTTGCAGACCTACGTTCGAGGCGCGGTCGGCCAGCTTTCCAACGCATTTGCCGGGTCCACCGAGTTTTTTGAGGCCCGTGGAATTCCGCCTACAGTCCTCTACTCCACCTTGGCCTGCGCCGCTCTGGCAGTACCATACAGCATGTCCTGGTACGGATGGGGCTCGTCCCGCGACCGCATGTCGCCGTATGCATCACAGACAGACAGCCTGGGCGCCGTCGAGGTCAGCGACGCCGACTATACCTATATCACGTCTGAAGACCTTCTCAACGAGCAGCCACGGACCGCACCCCGAATCTACGGCCCGGAAGACAGATCGCCGCCGCTCCCCGCCGACGATGAGGATGACGTTCTCATGATAAAGCATAAGGGCGATGCGTTTCCAGTGCTCTTTCCGGCCTATTCCATCGGCGACGGGAAGGTGTTCGTCCAGGACGTCCGCGACCGCATCGGCCTCATCATGAAGCTCGGCAGCCGCCGAACCCGCCACCTCAAGATGCTGTACAAGGGCCGCCACTTGAAGATCCAAGATAAGCCCATTCGCGACTACGGCGTCAAGAATAATAGCGAGCTGCTGATTATAATACCCGAGGGCAGGCTGTCCGACGAGGAAGATGGGGAGGGGGGTAGTAGCGATAGCGGCAGCGGCGAGGAGGTCATCGTTGCGGACACGAGGGACGAGCGCAAGTCCCGCAAGACGAAGAAGAACAAGGGCCGGAATAAGAAGAAGAGGAGGGATCGCGGCACTCCGCAAGACAGCGCCGCGTACTTAGACGTACCGGAGGGGGATAACGATGGCGGCAGCAGCAAGAGGTCGCCTTCAGCGGACAGGTCAAGACATCCCTCTAGGGTACCTTCGCCGGCGGTACCGGCGGGCCCCTGGGAGAAGCTGGATGCCATCAGCACGCATTTCGAAACCCAGCTGCTGCCGCTCTGCAACGATTTCATCGCCCGGGCGCCAGCTGACCCCAAGAAGTGCGAGGATGAGCACCGGAAACTGAGCGAGACGGTGCTGCAGCACGTGCTGCTAAAGCTGGACGAGGTGGACACCGGTGGCGATTCGGAGATCAGGGCGAGGAGAAAGGAGATGGTCAACCGCGTCCAGGAAGTTCTTAAGCACCTCGACGAACACCTGCCGAAGGGAGTGAAGCCCAAGCACTTATTCTGATCTCCTGTCGTATTTACGAACGCACCCCTCATCTCACATCTACTACCCTGCCGTCGTGCAACCTTACTCTCGTCTGATGATGTTTGGCGTCTCATGTTCCTCCCCGATAACTAGTCCAAAGTGGAGCAAGACTCGATATTGTTTATTCGGCATGGTGTTTGCCAATGGTTTGGGATCGCAGATTCACCTGAATGGGGCTCGGCATCGCGGCGCAAGCAGAGGATGGCCCGCATATGATCTTGTACGGATAAGGGACAGAGGGCTGCCAAGGGGATACGGACGGAATCTTAGGGTCAAGACAGGTCAAGATTTGGATCGCATGATTATACACGGTCACGGTCTAGTCATGGTCACATCTGCATTGGCATTGGCATGATGCCCTGAGATGCAAGCCTACGCTAATATTCCCTGCTAGATGTTCTAAGGGAACCTGAATTGGTGAATGGGCATTATCATCCACCTACCACCTAAGACCAATGTTGACGTTTTGATAAGTGGGTGCCTATGATATCAACTGTCCTTATGGATGAAACGATTCCCTTGTACTGCCCTCCGCCTCTTAAAGTGTTCTACCAGGCACTCAGGTACCCTGGCTACACGCAGCGGCGATCACGCAATGTCGGGGGTCCAGCTCAAGTTGAAATGATGCCGATCTTGGTGATCAGGATATGTACCTTAGTACTTAAGACCTGACAGCCGAACTACGGTCGCTGACGGGTGGCGGCCAAACTTAGCCCTATTCCGCTTGCCCTAACGTGCACGGCCCATTTCCGAGCACAAAATCCCCCCTTCCTTTTCGCTTGGGGTCATTGTGCCCCACTAATACCCAATCCGGAAAGGCGGATTCTTTTCGCAATCACATCCCGATAATTCTCAACCAGGTGCATTTTGTGAATATTGATATCAACATCACCCACGCCCAACGCCGACCATCCACCACTAATCCCGCAGGAGAGGATTATAATAGTAAGTACAGCTCTGTTAAACGCAAAGATTCACCCATTCTTTTGCGTTTTCTGAGCTTGCTTCCTCGGCCGACCTTCTCTTCTCTTCTTTTCCGATTGCCGAAGCCTCGTAACCGCGTGGTTGACGATCCGGAAAGATGTCCTCCTTCGAGCCTGTTGTGAGTACTGACTACCCTCGCTCGTTACTTATCTGCGGGATTGTTCGATGCGTGGGGGAAGAGATGTGGTTGTGTGGGTGGTAATTGAGCTGGATGTTGAGGAGGATCGTGCAAGAGTCGGCAACTTGGGGGATGTCGCTGGACAGGATGCGAATGGAACGGATGGATGGCTGGCTGGCTGGCTGGCTGGCTGGTTTGCCGGCGAAGAATTATCCTGACCAGAAGACTAATTCGCAATTCTCTCGTCCCTCTAGATCATCATCGACGGCAAGGGTCACCTCCTCGGTAGACTCGCCAGTATCGTCGCGAAGCAGCTACTCAGCGGTCAGAAGATCGTTGTCGTCCGCACCGAGGCCCTCAACATCTCCGGCGAGTTCTTCCGCGCGAAGCGTACGTTACTACCACCATCTCTTTTATACCCTTTTGGCTGTCAGATGTTACGGATTCTGGGCAATTCAAGGCGTCGGGAATGATTCCAGTGGCTTGCGACTGCCGTAATGGAGCAGATCCGGAGACGGAACGGATAGCGGCTGATATCAGAATACAGTCAAGTACCATGCCTACCTGCGCAAGATGACCCGATACAACCCCACCCGTGGTGGTACGTAACAGCCTCCTGTCTTCCAAATCGCGATGTGATGTCGAGAATATACTTCGACCGTCGCTTGCAAACGTCTCGAATTCGTCTGACACTGCCCTTCAGGTCCCTTCCATTTCCGCGCGCCGTCAAGAATCTTCTACAAGACCGTCCGTGGCATGATCCCCCACAAGACCGCCCGAGGTGCCGCCGCCCTAGAGAGACTCAAGGTCTTCGAGGGTGTCCCTCCCCCGTACGACAAGAAGAAGAAGGTCGTCGTTCCCCAGGCCCTCCGTGTCCTGAGACTGCAGCCCGGCCGCAAGTTCTGCACCGTCGGTCGTCTCAGCCACGAGGTCGGCTGGAAGTACCAGGACGTTGTTGAGAGGTACGTGAATTATACGCTACTGTCATGTGATATCGCGGCCGTGGTTTCGCCATAATATGGCCCGTGTCTGTGATAATGGTTGAGTCTTCGCATACTAACATGTCGGCTACAGACTGGAGGAGCGGCGCAAGGCCAAGGGTGCGGCGTACTACGAGCGCAAGAAGCTGGCGCAGCGACAACTGTCGGAAGCCAAGAAGAACGCGAGCGTGGACGCCAAGACGGAAGAGGCCCTCAAGTCGTACGGCTACTAATTTGCCGTCCTCCGATCCTCCTTCTGTTTTCCGATACACAATTCGCATGAAATCAATAACACCATTCATCAATCGTACTTGCAACTAGATCCGGCGTGTGGGTTTTTTTAGGGGAAACTCTCGATCACAAATCGCATTTGGCTCTTTGTCGTGCCACGCAATTCGAGGACAAGGCAAAGGGGCGGAAGGTCATAGGGTAGGGGATTTTATCATGTCGCCGGCTCTACAGGCTCTGGTTTCAGACTTGTGTCACTTCGTCGTTTAGGTCCCCCCCCGATGAAAATGAACCAAAATAAGTGAAATACGTGAGTTGTTCACTATGTGCGGGTGCGTGTGCAGCGTGTATGCCTCGGTGATTTGGATGGGATACGGAACACTCTTGGCAGTTACATAACCCTCGGGGAGGTACTCTATCGACGGAGGTCTGGTGTTTAGGTGCGGTTCGGTAATGTTACTGCTGGCAAGGCCTACCTATTATATGATTCCGGCAGCCGGCGCACCTCCTCGACACGACTGCGGGGACAGCACCAATACACGGTGTTAGGTATTGCGACCTCAGCTTGGCTCAGACTGAGGCATACCAGATTCGCCGCCACTCACTGATGGATCCAGCGGTTTTGAGTGAGCTCCTAACGCCGCTACTATGTGGTTACTTACCAAGCGCTTCCTCTGTCTTCCGCCTCTCCTTCCTCTCCTATGCACTAGGAATATTGTCTGATAGAGCCCTCGGGCGTCCCCGTTGACTGCTTCCTTCAGGGGCTGCACTGGATGTCCAGTAGACATACGATCGATTACAGAACAAGGCCAAATCGAACCATTGTCGGTCGATGCGGAAACTTACTTGGCTACATAGGACAGTCTCATAAGTTAAAAAAGAGATGGCCTAAGGGATCTTAGGTGCATTTGGGATGAGGACATGCCGCCTTCCCCGGTTGACTCCCGGGGATTCCCTGGTGAGGAGACGCAAGAATCTCTGATGGCGGTCGTCTGTCACTTGCGATTGGGGACGCGATGGAATACAACAGTATTCCAGCAGGTAGGGTCTGAGGCACGGCTGCGCTATACATTTTCCGTCCTCTGCCCATGGTTCCTCGCTGGCTGCGCTCCACGGTCCCTTAGGGACTTGACCTACCGCACATATCTTACTGCATTCGACAATATCTCTCCTTACTCCACGAATTATTCACGCGCGGGGCTTTCGGTATGACTTGGCCCTTGCAGAGGCCGGCAATGTTGCTTTCGTAGCACACACAATTTCTTATTGCCCTTATAGCGATTCGGTACCGTCACCGTTTCTCTCGTTCTCGCCGATTATTTATCCTGTACACTGTCCATATTTTCCCGTTTTCTTCTTTCTTCTTTTTTTCTCACCCGCTGCGCGATTTTAGACGCACGCGGAGTGGCTTGCTTGCCAGCCCGCATCTTTCGTTGCCCTGACCTTGTCAAGGATCTTCTATAAAGTTTACGCCGCAATTCTAGATGGCAAGTAACTATATGGTGGGCTCCAGATGGGCTCATGAACGTTGTTGCTGTAGAACTGACGGAGATCCTGTTCCAGTAACTGACGTTGGTATCTGTGTAGGTGCCTGTTTAACACTACCGAAGGTCAACCTCGATGCCTTCGACTTCGGACGCGACGTCGATTTACAGTCTGCCGAGCACGACGCACGGCGAGACGGTGATGCGTGGGCAGAAGAGTTCATGAAGGCCTTTAACGAGATTGACGACTGTCGCCTTTCTCGAAGGGAAAGAGGCTCCCTAGCTTTATCGACGCCGGCAAGGCCATTGTCGACTATGCCAAGCAGCCGATCGAGTTTTGAGGAGCAATCTGCGACCATTAGCTGTCTCGCAAGACGGCAAGTGCCACGGACCTCGTCAAGAATCTGCCCTGTATCCCGCCCAAAAGCCAACCGAGCGAGATCACACCATATTGTAGTATGATGAAGGCTCTCGACACGATCGAATATACAGGGAGAACAGCGGGACAGGAGCACGAAATACAAGCGTACGCCACTCTCGCTGACG
This sequence comes from Monosporascus sp. 5C6A, assembly GCA_004155035.1. Lineage (NCBI taxonomy): Eukaryota > Fungi > Ascomycota > Sordariomycetes > Xylariales > Monosporascus > Monosporascus sp. 5C6A. The sequence continues at coordinate 245,380 of QJOB01000061.1, read as the reverse complement.
CGACTATGTCGCAAATCTTGATCGAGAACAATGCCATGTCCATTGACCACCTCAAGCAATCGATACCGCAGCCAGCATTGCCCATAGCGGCAAGACGGACATTGCAGATGTGGCAGTGACTCCGTTGCCAAGTCCTAAAATTTGGCCGTCCCCAGAAGACCAGAAGGGTGATATTTAGTTTCGTTCACTGTGACATCTGGCCAAGGTAATGTCTAGTCAATTTTCACGCTACATTGTACGTTTCACATCAATGACTCGGCAGCTGCAGAAACTAGCGTGGTGTCCACTACCCCTATTCGGATAAGAGGGACAGTCTATCACTAATAGGGGGTTGTAGAGGCCCGGGGATGGAGAATTGACATGAAACGGTGTAACCTCCGCTTCGGAGCCGTTAACACCGGTAACTACTTCTGAAGGCTCTGAATGTAATCCAACTAAGGAATGCTATGATCATAGTACCACGGAAGCTCCTGGTGACGTGCAGACACCCAGCTGACAAGAGCTTGACACCTAAACCTGCGCCCCTTATTATGTTGGAACTTTTTACAAAGGTTCATCCAATATTTTTTAATATTTGATTTTAAAGGAGGAGGACCTTGTCAAGCCAACGTAAAGTCTCGGGTATTAAGTTTATTCCCATTGGAAAAGAACCGTATGGAGAGCACTATATCTAAATCCAGTTACCATGTTTATTAGGCCAAGGACCAGCCTCGGGACTCCTTACCTTTGGTCCTAAAGAGTACACTTGCAGTCGCATTGGCGACCTGAGTGATCTCAATCGGGTCTTTGACGCCTTTCATGACCGCGGCTACTCTGGACTCGACACTTCACGTGCCTACGGTGGAGGGGGACAAGAAGCGTTCGCCAGAGAGGCAGACTGGAAAGAGCGCGGTCTCCGGACTGCAACAAAGGTCTACCCGAGGCCACCGGTCCGCCACCATGCGGATGACGTATCGAACAGTTTGAGATAAGCCTCAAGGAGCTTGTGACCAATTGTATCAAGTCAGCGCCTCCCTTAATCAGACTAACAGTCCCGCCTGGCTAACAACACCTGTTAGATCGCCTTTCCTCATGCACCTGTAAGTAGCTTGCTCAACGAAATGCACGCCCTTGGGCCCCTAATGAGCCTGCTCCCGATCGAGATGCTCCATTTGCTGAGACACTGGAGGCAATCGACCGACTATATAAAGCCGGCAAGATAAAACAACTAGGACTGAGCAGCTTCGCGCCTTCGGTGTAGCCGGGTTCGTCATGACGCGTAAATACAACCGCTGGATGCGGCGTACCGTTTACCAAGGCTTGTACAGCTCATCACACGGTCACTTGAGGCATCGACATCGTCGCTTACACTCCAACGGCGGACGGTTTGCTATCTGGAAAATACATAGACAAGACGGCCGGCCAACAGAGGGTCGCTCCTCCAACAAGTACTCGCAGGGAGAATGGGCGCGAAGGCGGTATTTCAACGATCCACATTCGGCGTCGGACACAATTCGCAGAGTCTGCGTCAGGCATGAGCTTACGATGACCGAGGTTGCTCTGAGGTGGTTAGTCCACCCAGCATGCTGGCAATTAAGACAAAAACGACGGCGTCGTAATTGGCATACCCGAGCCCAGTCACCCTGGTGCCGACCTCGATTGCGTTGAGAAGGGACCTCTTCCTAGTGCTGTCACTGAGGCGTTGGATGGTGTCTGGGCAGTTGCGAAACCAGATGTTACCAGTTATTGGCATGGGTAATTTGGAATATCAGGATGATACGACGAAGGTACTGTTCGGGTAAGCTGCCATACGAGACCGGCCCAAAAGTGTCGAAACTTTGGGCAGAATCAGGAGATGACAGGAGTATCGCTTTCTGGTCGGTAGGGAATAGCCTAGCATGCGAGGTACGAGAGCATGCTATCAACTTTATTGGTGTTTTCCTAAGCAATGCATACACAGCTTCTATATACTGCTCAGCCGAGTCCCCCTGAGACTGGACCCGCTTGGATGAACCATACCCGCGATATACTATTGTGAAAGGCATCGTACAATAGCTCCAACTCTCTGCTTGGCACCAGCAATTTACGGTGATTAAGGTGTTTCAGAAATTTCGTATCGCAGAGATTGGCTGAGAGGAGAGGTTCTTGGCGTATCTAGGAAGACCAGCACCTACTTTAAGAATTCGAGAGGAAGAAGTTGTCTAAGAGGACTAGCGGGGATGTTCAACTGCTTGGGCTTTGGCTGATTAATATACGGGATCTTGCCTCTAGCACTGCGACGACAACGTCCGAGCTACGAGCTAGAGATGCTTCACGGCCACGGACGCGCAGAATCAAATAATCCAATAGACGAAAATGTACCAAAGGTCAAGAGGATAATAGAGGGCGCTCGTGATTCCCCCCTTCCCCCTTTCCTTTTCGGTGAAACTGGTAAACATCTATTTCCCAGTCTATTCCCGTGGATTCTGCTCTTGGGCATATGGATTAGTACAATCCCCCTGAGTATCCTAGCGTACACTATCTAAGGCCTATCTTAAGCACGGCCCGACGATTATTCGCCCCTAGAGAGGGGAGCCTGTGTATTGGCGATCAGGGATTTTCGGTCGCTGTGTTACTCTGAAGAATCCGTAGTCCTACCAAGCGGGACCTCTTCACGGCGAGAGCCGAAATAACCCCGTCCTTCAGCTCCGTCTCATGGTCTTGGGGCGATGAGAGATAATCCTATGTATATCTCGACTAGATAGAAACGACCTTAAACGAATTCCACTAGCATATACTGAGGTTCAGAGTTGACCATGTCCTGTTTTGGTCTCAAGGAACCTGCTTTTCTGACTAATCACCAGGTTAGTCATGGTGATGGACAAGGCCCCTATCCCAGTAAGACCTTAACTCATTAGCGCAGCTAACATCATGATCTCCGTAAGGTAACTGCCGCTTTCGGGTAGGAATTTGGGCATCGCTGGCTTCTCCCTGTCAGATCCTTAGCCTAGACAACAGGACCCGCAGAAGAAGGATGTGGCTTCCGAATATTTGCAAGGCTGGCTATTCACAAAGGCCCGACCGGAATAGGAACGGGGCCTCGAGTTTGCGGCGCCATATGGCGTAGATATCCATGACTTCACCAAGCATCACATGAATCCGCCTGCGGCGGAGCTTTCCTTAGGGCTGGGATAGCTGGGGCGATCCACCGAGGCCTGTTGAGCGGAGTCGACTGGGCTTGCTTGGTTCTAGCAACATGACGATGGGCAACAGCTGTGGATAATTCTATTAATATCAACCGAAAACATGGATTCACCGTTTCAGTTAAACAAGCGGTTCATTCGAGGCTGCCAGGCCGTGATCAAAGTAATTGACACACTTTGCTAGGACCCACAAACCAAAAGTGTGTCAATTATTTTGATCACGGCCTGGCTGTGCATTAACCTCGGCCATGAATTGCCTACCCTTCCGCTAGCTCTGGTCTCTCGAATTAGGATCTCCAGCGATCCGCGTGAGCATGCGGTTATGCGTAATGTCATCTCCATCCAATTTGTGCCTTCTAGCGGGTACGCCTTCTCCTTGTTTGTTTGACGTGATCTCATGGGATCGTGAACCTGAATATATAACTCGGGCTCTGTCCGTGCTGGACCCGAGATCCTCGTTCATCACCCGGTACCACAAGAGCCAAGCCGTTCAGGGAATCAGTTGCATCCCTAGATATCCCTCTTGAGCTTCCTAGACATTTGCTATCCGATTCTTCCCGGCGTGAAAGCTCTTGAGGTCTTTCGACGATTCAGGATGGTGGGACTCAAGAACGTTGCGACATTCCTTGTCGCCCTCCTTCCAGCGGTCTCTGCCGTGCCAGTTACAGACAATGACTCGGTCGGCAAATACATCGTCACGCTAAAGCGAGGCCTGGACGCTCGTGACGTCGCGGACCATATGCAATTCACCCGCGAGGTGCACAGCCGAAGCCTCGTCCGGAGAGGAAAGTCTGTCCACGCCTGGAACGAGGGAGTCCGACACAGTTTCAAGATCCGCGATCACCAAAGTTACTCGGCGAAGCTTGACCTGAAGACTGTGGAGGAGATAAAGAGCCACACCGCCGTTGTGTCGGTTGAGGCAACTAAGAAAATTCACATCTGGGACACGGCTACACAACCACTGGCGCCCTGGGGCCTGGGAAGTATCTCGTTTGAAATACAGGATGATTATCCGGTCCAGACTTACCGCTACGACGAGAGCGCTGGCGAGAATACCTGGGTATATGTCCTTGATACTGGTTAGTATTTGCTTCGGCACGATGGAGGTCCCAGTCTCGACTAACCGTGGTTACAGGAATCCGGACATCGCATTCCGAGTTTGAGGGCCGGGCAGTGATGGGCAAGAGTTTCGTGGCTAACGAGACGGAGGAAGATCTCCACGGTCACGGGACTCATGTAGCGGCCACCATTGGCGGTCGAAGTTTCGGCGTTGCCAAGAAAACGAACCTCATTGGGCTCAAGGTCCTTGACCGATACGGCGACGGCGACGCGGAGGACTTGCTAAGGGCGGCGCAATGGGTGTACGACGATGCTACTAAGAACAACCGCACTTCGAAGAGCGTCATTAACCTGTCACTGGGTCTGTTCGGTAAGGACACCGCCGCCGACGACGCAGTCAAGGCCCTTTACGAAGAAGGCTTCCTGGTCGTCGCCGCTGCGGGCAACGACAATAACGATGCTTCGCTCTACACGCCCGCCAGCTCCCCCTATTCCTTCACCGTCGGTGCCATTTCCGTCAACAACACGCGTGCCGACTTCTCGAACTGGGGACCGGCCGTCGACGTCTTCGCCCCCGGCAACCTGATCCTCTCGGCCGGCATCACGGGCGACGACTCGTTCAGGTACATGTCCGGCACGAGCATGGCAACGCCTCACGTTGCTGGCCTGGCGGCGTACCTGAAAGCCCTGTACGACTTGGAGAAGCCGGCGGAGGTCATCGAGAAGATCAGGCTGATGGGCCTCAAGAATGCGGTTCGTGATCCTAAGGGCAGCACCAACCTTCTGGCTTTCAATGGTTTGGGTGCGCAGGAGATGCTGTAAGATTATGACTGTTCGGTACTCTGGGTCTTTGGTTGGTTTAAGGGTAACATTCGGTGGCGTTTTGGATAACGATATATTCGGGTTGATACCCAATTGATTGGATCATGATTGGTCATCTTCGTACCACTTTGACCACTTTCTTTCCCTGGGCCGTGATTAGTATGTAGACGCTTGGCTCTTTCAAAATCGACGAGAAACTTGCCATTCTCCAAGCTGTTCCTCCCGCAGATTTCGAAAGCCGTTGAGATAAGATGGAGTCGTAAGCAGTCCTTATCCCTGCAATTCCCCGCATCCTGAGATCCATACCAAGATACTTGCTTAATCTGCCCCAACTTCAAGGGAGATCCTTACGAGGCCGGAACTAGCTGCAATATGCCCATTGTACAAGATAAATGGGTACATGGGAATATGTTTCACTGGATTTGAGATCTTCTCTTGAACGAAGTCTCCCACGCTCAACCACGCGGGCTCCGAAATGCCGGTTCTGGTAAGTCCGGTCAGATGGGTCCAACTGAAGATCGCCAAGAACAGCCGAGAGCGCGCTCTTGGTAGAATTACCCACTGACAACCATAGGATGCCGGCCCCTCGACCCATCATAGGGTCCTTCTCCGACAGAGCGGCTACTGGCAAGGTTCCCCAGGCGAGCCAATACCGAGGTGCTGGCGGTCTACCCGCTTCTTAGGGTTTACGGCGGTGTTAAGTCCCTTGTGGCCGTAACAGACAGCCTCTAACAACCTCTCCGTGCGGGGAAGGCACAGTGCCGCAGCATGGCCCCGAAAGCACCGGGGAAAGCTTCCACCTCGAAGAGTCTGAGCTGGACAAATCAGACCCATGCAGCACAATACCGAGAACTACCAGTATGGGTTCAGCAATGCCGATTTGATGGATCTGTACCGGGAATACGGGGGGCTCTTCACCCTCGAGCCCTGAGCCCCGCATAGCATCCAAGCTGTATGGTGGAAAATTGATTTAAATGCTGGTCAATACATCGAGAAGCAGGGTTAATTCTGCCCGCCGATTCTATAGCCGCATATATAAAAATCCTCGCCAGCTTCAAGCATGGAAGCCGGCGATTGGGCTATGATTTTATTGAGTCGACGGAAGTGGTAACTGACTGACGGGCCCGTAACCATGCATTCGTTAATGCACAGTCTGACGGTTATCGGTGTCTGGGTTACAGTGACCAGCGCTAGGTCTCTCTGGTCGACTATTCCAGCTGCCTTTGGTCCGCAGGTGAGCGATGACTGGATTCTGAAGACGGGTTATCCCGTAGGCAATGGGAGGCTTGGGGGTAAGTAAGCCTCCTGGACGTGCCTTGCCAGTCTAACCGCGTGTTCTCTCTAGCAATCCCATTCGGTGCACCAGGTTCAGATAAGGCTGTCTTGAACGTGGACTCCTTGTGGTCTGGTGGCCCTTTCGAAGCAGAGGTTAGTCTGGCGAACTGTCTACGCACCGGAATCCATATTGAGACCACCGTAGAACTATACAGGGGGTAATCCTGATGTTGCAAAATACTCGGCGTTGCCTGGTATAAGGAAGGCTATCTTTGAGAGCGGAACGGGCGGTAAGAATGCTCAAGGCCAGCCGCACTGGCGCCCTCTAACACATACCTCACAGATTTATCTCCGTTGACCGGCCCAAATGGCAACTATGGCTCATACAGAGCCTTGGGGAACTTGACTGTCGGACTAGACGGCATTACCGACTACAGCGATTACAAGAGAACGCTAGACTTGAAAACGGGAGTGCATTCAACGACCTTCCATTCCGGAGGGGCGCGTTACGTCAACACCTTCTTTTGCTCTTACCCAGACCAAGTCTGCGTCTACAGCATTTCATCTAACACGACCGTCCCACGTGTCAGCATACAGATCGAGAATCTGCTTGTGGAAGAGGATCTGTTGGACTTTGCATGCGGACGCGACTACGCTCGCCTGACTGGATACACACAAGCCGGCCCCCCACTCGGAATGAAGTATGATGCTATCGCGAAGATCAGGTCTGGGTTTAACTCAACGTCTTGCTCGGATGCCGGTGTCTTGACTATTAATCCTACCGAATCTCAGAAATCTTTGTTCATAGTCATCGGCGCAGCTACGGATTTTGATCAGACCAAAGGGAACGCGGAGCACGGGTACTCGTTCAGGGGGGCAGATCCCGGCCCAGAGGTAGAGAAAGTTACTGCCGCAGCAGTGTCAAAGACGTACCAAGCTCTCCTAAAGGACCACATCGATGATTACAGCGCCTTGGAAGGTGCCTTTGAGCTCAACTTGCTAGACCCCGAGGGATCTGCGGAAACGGAGACGTCGGCCCTGATTGCGGAATATTCCTCCGATGGCTCTGGGAACCCGTACTTGGAAGCACTGCTCTTCGACTATTCCCGCCATCTGCTGATATCCTCTTCCCGAGAGAACTCTCTCCCTGCTAATCTTCAGGGACGCTGGGCCGAGGGACTCTACGCGGCCTGGAGCGGCGACTATCACGCGAACATCAACCTACAGATGAACTATTGGGGTGGCGACCAGACCGGTCTCAGCAGAACACAAGATGCTCTTTGGAATTACATGGAATTAAACTGGGTCCCCAGAGGGTCCGAGACGGCCAGGTTACTCTACAACGCTAGCGGCTGGGTTGTACATAATGAGATGAATATTTTCGGCCATACGGCTATGAAATCTGATCCGAGCTGGGCGAATTGTGAGTGGACCTAATGCTGACGTCCCATAAACACGCTTAACTAATAAAACAGACCCTGCCGCCCCAGCGTGGATGATACAGCATGTCTGGAACAACTTCGACTACACCCAGAACGCCACTTGGCTCAAGAATCAGGGATACCCGCTACTGAAAGGGGTCGCCGAGTTCTGGCTGTCGCAACTACAAGAAGATACCTTCTTCGAAGACGGTTCTCTTGTGGTGAATCCGTGCAATAGCCCAGAGCACGGTCCGACGACATTCGGCTGCGCGCACTATCAGCAGGAAATCCATCACGTCTTCGACGCCGTCTTATCGAGTGCGGCGATCGTCGCTGAGTCTGACACTGAGTTCCTTGATGCCGTCAAATCGAGCCTGGAGATGCTCGACAAGGGATTCCATATTACGGAATGGGGCGGCGTCAAGGAGTGGAAGTTGCCGGACTCGTACGGATACGATACCAAGAACACGCATCGACACCTCTCACACCTGACGGGCTGGCACCCCGGATATTCCATATCCTCGTTCCAGAACGGGTACGCCAACTCCACCATCCAGTCCGCCATCGAGGAGACTCTCATATCCCGCGGCAACGGGAACGCCAAGGACGGCAACGCGGGCTGGGGCAAGGTGTGGCGGGCCGCGTGCTGGGCGCGACTGAACAACACCGAGAGGGCGTACGAGCAGCTCCGCTACGCCATCGACGTCAACTTCGCCGGCAACGGGTTCAGCATGTACTCGGCCGGCAACGAGCCGTTCCAGATCGACGCCAACTTCGGCCTCGGGGGCGCCATCCTGAGCATGCTGGTCGTGGACCTGCCCCTGCCGCACGACGCGGCCGGCGAGACCAGGACCGTGGTGCTCGGCCCCGCTATCCCGGAGAGGTGGAAGGGCGGCAGCGTCAAGGGGCTGAGGATCCGCGGGGGCGGCTCTGTGGATTTCGGCTGGGATGACGGGGGGCTGGTCACCGAGGCTACGTTGAGGGGGAGTCAGACTAGCGTTCGGCTTGTCAATGTTCGGGGCCAGATGCTGGCGGAAGCTTGATCCTAACCTTCGTGCTTTTTGATAGGGCGCGGGAGTAACTAGGTTCACCTGAAATCTAACAGTATCTTTATGAGTTCGTCTAGACTGCTCTTGTTCGAGGTTTCAATAGGGCATCATGTTCGGTACTGTGCACCACGCCATTTCGCGCCGTTAAGAGTAGAAGAGAGTATGTAGGTACCCCTTGTTACACCGAACAGGTGGATATACTCTAGTAAAACTCCTGAAGAGAGGGTCAACGGTCAGTACAAGTGTGTAGTGGCCAGTAGAGAGGAAGCTATTTGAAAAGTCTAGAACAAGGTGTCTATGTCTATATAAGGTGATTCCAGATCCCGGGTTCTTAGGAGAGCTCCTCACCCAACGTGAAAACACTCGTTAGACCCCTAGACACCCTTTCTTGATGTGTTTATGCTCGACCAGGGGGTCGCATTGCCGGATAAGGAAATGCACTAGGGGTAGGGTTAACGCTCATTGGCGGAGGATTCAACCTGCAACTTCTGCTTCGAGCGTGAGGTGGTAATGGGAATATACCTTTTTTCTCTCTAGAATGGTTCAAAGTTATCAACGTCCGTACAGCATTCTCATACTAGGTTGGTTGTACCAAAGCCCAATGCCATATTATAACTAATCAAACATATGATGCATTATTATAATATCCTAACCAAACTAGATCAGTAGGCAAACTCCAGGCTTGGAAGGCCTTGATGGGCTCGGTCTAATCTAATGTTCTCTGGAGCCGCGGGCTCTGCGGCAAGACCGAATGGACTCCAGGCAAAGGAACTTTTCTCTTCCGCGTAAGTAGCAAGAGTTTGTTCCAAGACTCGGCCGCATTCGCTTCCGCATACCGCATTACATCGATATCCGCTTTAAGGCACCGTTGTTGACTGGATAGAAGAGCCGTTCTCCGCTAGTCTCGCCAACCCCACTAGGCTTGTGGGGAGTTCACGCTTACCGTATCTATGGACCTTAACTACGCATTATATGCCGGATTTAAATCAGGATCTAATGTCCTTTGGATGCTGCACGGCATAATTACTGCTCAGAGGTCGCGGCCTATGGCTGGAACAGATCGAGCTGGTGAATACTGTACCTAAGTTCGGAAAATAGTTCAGAATCTACTGAACTGGCGCCTATTACGCTTCGGCCGGCGCATGAATAGACCAACTTAGCGGCGTGGGTTACGCGCAGAGCTTCTGTTGCCAACCTCCTGAATTCTTAGAACATGTTCATAGTGGGATCTTGGAACTCCCGGCCCCCCTGGCGTCAAAAAGATGTAGCATGGCCAACCCCGATTCTAGTAAGTAACGGGTAATGCAATGCGAGACAGTGGTTGGTGCCGGTGCCCCAGCTAACCTTAATCTGTATCTGACATCATCATCATCGTACTCGGTGCAATTGGATAAGGTTGCAACTACGCGTCTTCGACGTGCACATGGGTACATACATACTGAGTTTATACCTATCGTGTGAATGACGTTCCGTCGCATACATGTAGGCGTCGTACAAACTTGGTATAATGACTTGGAGTTCCCGCGCTCGTTAGACCTCCAGACCATATCCATATCCCCCATCTGTCGGTCATCGCCATTGCCGCCTGCGCTCCCATTTCCAAACTATCCGCCGTCTACCCAAGTCGCAACAACCCCGAGCAAACGATGGCCGTCAACGATCCCACCACAAGGGCCAAATCAACCGCTCAGCGTGTCCTAGAGTTTGGACAACGCCAGGTTAATCGAGCGGTGCGTCCGGAGACCCGACAGAAGGCGTACGACGGCATCAGCGCCTTCGCCCAGGAGAAGCCTATTCTCTTCGTATGTTACCTACCATCAGCATCCTCAACAATTCGGCCAACCGCTGCGACGTACATTCCCCTAAGCTAACGAAACTCCCCCGCGTAGTCCTTCATCGCGTCCCAGTTCTTCTTCTCCCTCCTCCCGCTCCTCGTCTTCGCGGTCTTCGTCGTCTCGACCGTCGCCTTCGCTCTCGTCTCGGCGGTGCTGTTCTCCCTCTTCTGGCTCGGCGTCGCCCTGCTCTTCCTCGTCCCGGCCCTCTTTTTCACTTTCGGCGTTGCCGTGCTGGTCTGGGTGTGGGCAGTCGCTACCTTCCTCGCCGGCCGCTGGGTGTACCAGAAGACGCCCTTCGCAGTGCGCGGGCAGGTCGCCGTCAAGACTGTTGACAAGGAGGTCTTGTTCCGGAAGCCCACGTCCGATGGCTTTCGCGGGGGCGACGTCAAGGTCGAGGCAAAAGAGCCCAAGGGCTAGGTCATCGGCGAGGTCGTGCGGCCGTGACTAGTACCGGCTGGCTCACCTGCGTCAAGGGGCAGAGAGAGGTAACTACGGCGTTCTTAGTGGTTTCGACGGATAGGACTGTGGTAAAATGGTTAGGTAGGCGCGGTAACGATGCGGGAAATGCGTCCGGCGGCGCTTCGGTTAGGTACGGATACGTCTTCTTTCGTTTTAAGGGTATTTCTTCTATTGCCAGTCGATGACTGGTACAATGGCGCACCTAGTCGCAAAGCCCAGCGGCCAATTTTACTCAAATGAAGATTATGTGCTTCTCGTTGCTACGTCCCAGTATGCGACGGATGGCTCATCTCACTCGGAAAGATGGCTCAGGGTGTGGAATGGAGGTAACGCCAGGGAATACCGGGGTAGAAGCGTCTGAGGCTCTGTATGAGCACATTCTAGTCTATCTAATGCAACTACAAGAATCTCTATTCTATCAACGTGACCGTCCTTTGTTTATCACACACGTGCCCCCTTACTTTCCCTCCGAGTAGGATACGACGGCCCATTTCCCATTCCATGCCCACTTTCGAGCACCACTATCCCCCCCTCCGCCCTCCTTAGCGCGGAGTTCCTCGTCCTCTCCCGGTTTGAGTCCGACGACAACATCGGCCTTGCACGTGCGAAGTGCCAGGACGTTGACGCCGGACCGCGGACCAAGAGGTCCAATCGCCTCGGTGAATGGCGTTGTGGGGTCCCATGCGGCCTGTTCGCATCAGTCTCTTTCTAAGGTCTCTATCTGGAGAAGTGGAGGGGTGGGCTAGGTACTTACGTCGCCGGTCAGCTTGCGATAGTTCAGGTCCCCCTTGAAGACGACCAGTTCGCTATTCTTGAGATCCTCGTAGAGCTCCTCATCCGTCGACGGCAGCCTCCAGTAGCTGCCGGGCCCGGTCCAGAAGAGCCTCGGGCGAAGGACAAGTTCGCCCTCGGCATGATGTCGGCCCCACTCCTGGAAGAGGAACTGGAGGTTGTCGGCCTCTTTGTCCGCCAACGGCGGCGGCGTCTTTTCCTGCAGCTTTTCGTCGTCGGATGGCGTCTCGTAGAACGTCTTGGGGTCGGCAAGCGCATTGAGCAGGGCCATGAAGTCCTCTGGCACCACGTCTGACACGAACCAAGGGATCGTCTTCGGATGCAGCACGACGACGGTTGCGAGACCTGATGACAGGAGGTAGCCTGCGAGGATGAGGTCGACGTAGAGCTCGAAGCCGGCGTTGTCTAAGACGATATCTACCCGCCGCTCCTTCTTGCCCTCGCGCTTCGCCTTGAGGAGGGTGTCGTAGGCAGCTCCTAGATCGTTAACCAGGATGTTCTTCTCAGCGGCCTTCCTCGCCTCCGACCCTTGCAGCTTCTGGATATCCTCGTATGTGAGATTGGTCAGGAGCGACAAGTCCGTTGCGTTACCCCAGAGGCAGATCTCGAGCATCTCGAAGAACAGGATCCTCTGGGCTTCCTCGTGCTCCGCGCCCGTCTTGCTCTTGTCCGTCTCCATCTGCGTCACGATCTCTCTGTACCGCGCAGCGAGCTCTAAGACCGCAGGCCTGGAAGACCGGAACGTCTTGATCTTCTGCCGGGCGAAGACATCATACCTCTTCCAGTGAGTTGAGAGGCTGAAGGATGTGCTAATACGTCTATCTTGAGGTCAGTTAGTCCCGTGCATGAAGCGGTCGCACTGCTAGGTACCTGTAGAGATAACACTCGCTGTAGAGCCAAGGCGCATTGAACCAGGTCGGAGTTCCTAGCTTCTCAAGCTCCCGGTTATACAGCGATACGTCGGATTGACCATCATCTCGGATGGGACTGCTAAGGGTCAGCTTCGTTGTTTAATCCAGGGGCATTCGAGGTGGCTGTGTACGTTAGCTTTCGGTCATGCTGAAGTTCGTATTTCAAGGTCGCCAGCTCCTCGATGATCCGCTTTCCTTCATCCCGCTTGGCAGCATCATCACAATCAGAAACTGAACGATACAGGTCATCAATGGCTTGAGTCTGGCCAGAGAGTTCAGTAAAAATGCACCGATAAGGAGAGGCTTTCATGGGGTGCTAACGATGATAACTGGCCACCGATCGCGGGCTGAGACATAGGCGAAGGACGTCTTGTCACTCGTCCTATAAGGGGCTATACACATGAGCAATGGTCAGTTATCCCGCTCCGCCCGTTCCATGGGGCCCACCAGCGGGTTCAATTATTCACAGCAGGGGTAAAGGGGGCTAGCTCACGAGTTTTAGGGTCGTGTTCCATGATGCAACACGTGTAGGTCTCAACGCAGAAAGATGAACAGAAAGCCCTCGACGAAGGTGAAGCAATATCGATACGCTCCCGTAAGCTTAGCCAGGAAGTAGACGTCCGGTGGAGAGCTCGACAGTCTACAAGAGAGCGCCTAGTATGCTGAACCTTCACCAGAGCGCATTCAGTACCTAATAAATACTTCAGTCAAGAACGGGAGCTTTGGCGGGGTATCGCCAACGGCCGCTGTTCCTCGCGGGGTAATTCTGCCAGGTCGCGTACGGATATGCACATAATAGAGGCCCAGCACATAGAATAGCACGGATAAAAGCATATGCATAATCTAAGTATAAGCAGACCCCCAGCCCGATGGGCGGTTATTCTCAGGCTCGAAGCTCCCCAAAATCCTCAGGATCTGTACGCAACGGAGAGATGGTAGCTCTAGTAATCCTCGTCCTTCCCGCTTGGAGTGTGACATCTCGTATGGGATGCCTGCTTGAAACGTCCATAAATAAGGGCATCACGACTTTTGGTCAGTTCCTAGCTCAGCTTTACAAATATAGACAACATGGTCTCAGAAAGTACGCCGCACGCTTTACGCTCGGTCGGAGGCCTTAGTTTGAAGATCAGGCTGTAATCATATATCTAAGCGGCTCACCAATCTAGCTTGGCTCAGCGGCGCGGATCCCACCCTCATCTGACCGAAGATGACATGACTTATGAGATTGGTCCCTATAGCCTTCAAGCTGAAGATTCGACTATCCGGCAAAGCCTACTTGCCTTCCGCGTTGCCAACGAGAACACTCGAAGCATGGCCGCAAAACGAAGAATGCATCGCTAAGCTTTCCGACTTGAACATATACGCTACGTTGACCGAGGCGTGTGGTCCTCAGCCAATCCTGGCTTGGTTCAAGAACCGCGTCCGCCCGAATATCGATACAGGCGTTATATTACTAGGCTCCTCAGCAATTATGGTAGGGCCAACTGAGGTCCTCGCCTACTCTTACTTCAAAGCCCCTGGGTAGCAAAACAAGGCTGTTCTCAGGCGCAGTGGCCTTTTCGTCAAGTTGAGATAAGATAGGCATCCTTGTCCTACCTCCTTGAGCCTCACATGACTTGTCACACCGCATGCAGTGGCGGTTCAATTCCAGGTCCTTGGACCAGACATAGACAAAGGCCAGATGCTCAAGATAAAAGGCAGCCACTCAGACGGTAAATCAGTACACCCAGTATCAATACTTCTGTTATCCCCGTGTCAAGAATGATTTGACAGCGGCTTTAATGCTTCGTGCCGAGCCGTAGTTGCTTCTCCAGCTGAATATCGCTATTTCCTGCTGCCAATGGCGGTGAACATGGACATCGAGAGCCTCTTGTACCATGGCGAGGACTCCAGTCGACCTTTAAGTGAGCGTCGTTGGTGCCCTCGCGGTGTGGCAGCATGACGTTAAGAATGGAGGATAGTGAAACTGTGGCCGGCCGAGATTGGGCAATCTGTTCCTACGAGTACGGAATGGAAGAAGAGGGTCCGAGATGAGTTTACTCTATCAAGATCAACCAGAGTAAAGTGTAGCACTCGGAAAAGTGCTCCACGGAACATGTGCTGATGTCTCAGGGCCCCGTACGACCCGATTTCCTTCGCATTTTTCTTGAACCTTTGCAGAAGCAACTTACTGGTACTGAAACCGTCTTGAGGGTCATCCGACAGATTGATTCTGGGTATCTTTATTAACCCTTTAGGTTGCAGGGCCAGCTGACATGGAGACACGGATTCTCCCCATTGCCGAGAATGCGGAGTTGATATTGCTAGTTGCTCCGTATACTCGGCGAATATAGATGAAGCAAGACATAACGTAATTGCAACTACGATACAGTCGCGTAGATATCTCTCCGTCCGGGTTATTCTCGGCGCCGCGAAGGCCCGTTTCGACTTACGCCCCTCTCAACTCCTTCCGTAACATGGTGGATGCATACGTCTTCCAGTCTTATATGGAGCGAGTAAGCCTTCGAAAGAGTCGCCTTGGGCTGCTAAGGAAAGGTGACTAGCCAGCATGATATCAGAGGCCATGATTCCTCCTCTTCAGGCGCTCGGTGCGCCTCTGGCTGATCCTGAAAGCTTCGAAGGAATACTCATCTTCGAAATCATGGGACGTCTCAAGTGCTCTCTTAACCGCCCTGCCATACCGATGTTGTTACTGCCCCCTACATCTTGCCATGCGATCAGCGGCACCAGGTGGAGACCAACCGTAGGAAGGAGCGCGTGGGAAGGTTGGACTACGGCTGTAAAATATTGGAGGTCCGTCAGGTCTTTAGGAGAGTGCGTCGTCAAGACTCCATGGTATTGGGTGCCTTCATATTCAAGCCAAGGACACGACTTATGCCTGATGTATGAATGGGCCTGTGTGCTCCCCAAGTCGGGACATACGCTGCTAGTGTGGAGGTTCTGGGAGAAGTTGTAGGCGGAGGTCGACAACTGATTCGAAGTCATGTATCGCGATGCATGTGGAGACGAACAAACTCCATATCTGTATATATGGCTATCGGTGCGAACCACTCGGATGGTCTACTTGAGGAGGTCAGCAGTCAGGGTCAAGACTCCCATGATTGGCAAGTCACTGCGGCGAGGAATCTGAAAGTGACCGCATCACACAACATCAGCAACTTACAAAAGACCGCTGTGTGGTGGTCTATCTGAAATACTGACGCAAACTGGCGGAGTCCCGAGTGACTGGTGCCGTCGTATCGGCAGGGACATCATACGCGACAGCCCTCGTGCCTACACTGCGCTTCACGTCCCCTGGTACGAACCGCGATTCATCAAGAACGCTAGCCCCGGGTCTCAGAGCCTATCCAGCACCAGAGCATATTTAGCCAGAGAAATCCCGTTTCATCCAAGACGGTCTTTACATCCATAAAGACGTCAAAAGAGGAAAAGCTACGCCCTCTTCTCACAAAGTGTTGTGGCTTGATTAGGAGGCGTTGCGCTTGGGGCAGAAGGTTCTGCCGCGCCGATCGGATGAAGGCAGCAATTATCCATTGGTGGGATTACCCGGATTATCACAGAAGATCTGCTCCATTCCAAAGGGCTACCGAAAGAAAGGAAAGACAGTCAGCAACGCGCGTACTACTACCTCCACTACCACCACGTCTCGCCGTGCTCGCGGAAGGCCGAGTGCACGGTGCACTGCTCGTACTGCGCGAGCTCCACCCTGGAGCTAGCGCCCAGCACCGCCAGCCCGCTGAGCCCTCTCAACGCAGTGTCTGACTGCCGCATTGACAATGGCGGCGTCCGGCTCACCTAATATCCGTGTTGGGAGCCCACGTACGCGCCCAAATGCAATCCAGTCGAGGGGATAGACTACAACAACCTCTGCGCCACGGGCGGGTGTCTCGTCTCGCCGTACTGCAGCCCCGGGCTGTAGGCTGGAGGACCTGGGTGGGAGGTGGACGAGTTGCAGATGCCCCAGGGGAGGCAATAAGTACCGACGTTGGGTCCATCCGATGAAGAGGTTTCCAGACACTCTCTGCTATCACGTGGCCTGTCAGAGCTGCGGGACCGATTGGCGAACCAGCGAGGCAGTGTCACGATGACAAGGAAGGGGCGTCGAGCGAGTTGAACGAGTGCGTGCGGATATCGTGCGGACCTCCCTTCGTGCCTGCTGAAAGACCGGCCTAGGAGAACGTCGTCATCATCCTGGTATTGGGCTCGGCGGAACCTCGTTGAGTCATGAAAGAGGGAAAGGATGCGAGCTGAGGTTCGGCTTAAGCGATGAGGCTGAGAACAGTGGAGGAGTGGAGCCGCGCCAAAAAAGGGAGGAGGGGGCGGAATGACGTCGAAGCTGACTACCAGGGAATCGAAGTCAGTCTCGATTGTCTTCTTACTCTTGTATAATATTGGCACGCTATCAAGCCGTGGTTTGCGGCTTCGGCGACTTGGCCACGTAGTCATTGTAGCACAAGGCTCGCGAGGCGGCCAAAGAGGTTAATAAGACGCCCAAAAGAGCTTATATACCTTACAAGGTTTTACTTTTCTGTCAATCTATCGATCGCTCAGTGCGATCGTGGCTTCCCGACGGTACCTGCGTCATCTTACTTAACGATTCTCGTTCCCGCCCCGCCAGAAGATCGTGGTTGTTCGGTTGATTGCATGCCTAAGATCTCGAACAAGACGAGACCAAACGACTAGTGGAGAGGTGATGAACCAGACCATCGGCGCCGAATGGCAGGAAGCCTCGCCCAGCCTAGGCGAAATTCCATTGAAGACAAGGTTTCTATAGTTTTAGCTAGAGGTGACTGCCCGATTTAAAAGCTAGTCCAACGCATATACGCGTACACATAGAAACTTCCAAGCTGTGCTTCTGAGAAGGTCACCGGCTCGGATAGAACACTACAGCCTGCACCCGATCACTTGTCAGCGTATCCAGAAGAGTAAGCGATGACTAGATGTGTAGGCTACGCATCAGTTCATGGCAGTGGTACCTGTACTTCGAGGAGGATAAGAAGCGGCCCTTCTCTCTTGACGAACTGGTGGAAGAATCTGCAGATAGAGATTTATGCACGAAGTCACGGCTTACGAGATCGAGAGCCATTGAGCAGACAAATAAGTACCTTTTCAACAGAGCTCTAAAAATTACACAGGTTCTCCCGCTTGAGAAGCATCGTTACAACACTTGGAAAACACAGCCGACCACTGAGGACGATACGAAGATTTGACCTTTCATGCACCACGATCCTCTTAATGTCCCTTCAAAGAGCGGACGCGTGAGCGGCGACGTCAATATTACATCACGTCATATCATGTGCACCGAGACGACCTACCACCCTCCGATGCGAGCACGTCGTGACGCGCACGATGTACTGTTCGGAGGCTCCAGCCCCATCGCCAAGCAGCCGCAAGGCGCGGAGGACGTGCAATAAGGTGATCCGCAACGCGGTGCCGTGGCCGCCGCCGCCCGAGTTCGAAGCCCAGGCGGCCATGTGCCCGCTTGGGCAGCAATGCCCCTTCGAGGCTCGAGGGGGATGCTGGAACTGCTGCTGGTGCGGGAAGGAGTGGAACGAGCAAGGGCGGTGCAGCTGCGTAATGCTCATCGACAGGCAGCAGTACCGGTGCGAGCACATCTGCTGCGAGACGTGCGAGGCTGCCACCGAGACCTAGGAGAGCGAGGAGCGCGGGGGTCGCGGGGTAGTGAGGGGGCAAAATTTCAGGGAGACTAATCAGACGAGTGAGTCCAGATAAGTTTCACAAAGGGGGCGCGGTGAACAGGAGGGCCAGGGACAGGGTACAGGAACCGAAGGGGCGGCTAAGAGAGACCTTTCGCCCGTAGAGAATCTTTCTAGAAGGGGGTTACCCAAGGAGCAGTAGAACTCAAGACTCGGGGCGCCAGCCGCAGTAGAAAAGAAAAACCACAGCTGATAAAAAGTGTGTCACGCCCATCCAACGAGCGTCCTTCATGAGTGTATCTCCCGCAGGGAGCCAAGATCGTGGCGTAAAGCCTGACAGCGGGTCAGATCCCCCGGGAGAAAGTACTAGGAGAGCCGGGCCATCAAAAAGTAAAGCGGTGATGGAGACACCGGGTTACTGGAAAATATACGGTAGAGATCAATAATCAAAATGCCACAGCCCCCTGAGATGTTCGAGAGGGAAAGACCCAGTCGTATCCAAGACCCTTGCCAATGAGACGCCCAGTGCCTAGTCGATGAGTTTTGTCTGTTAGAAAGACGCTGAGTAAACCAGATGAACGAACGGAAAAGGTTGCGAGCGGTGGAAAAAGCAAGCACAAGTACCCTTCTATTTATGACTTGCGAATGATGAGGCGCGGCGACGCCACCTTGGCCGCCTCACGCTAGATCACCAGAAACCAGGGCGCCGGTACAGATCGGATAGATCCAGATCTGCAACTTACCAGATGGGTGGCGGATCCGTGGGAATATACAAGGGTCACTCAACAGGGTTAGCGCCATACAGATGCGCGTCTCGCGCGCAGGTGTTTCCCAGCACCAATACCATGGTCCTGTTATATCAGGACAATACGAGCCGGATCACCAAGGGGCTGCCTTGACCTATCGTCTGACTCGGAGACGACATCGGGATGGCATCTGGTTGCACTAGTCATACACATGTATCCGAAACATGGCTGACTTCGTGTCGATAGCTTGGCCCGGTCAAATAGGATTTTCTCGATGGTAGTAAGACATGCTTCTGCAGCGAAGCCGCCATCCCTGTCGAGTACGTGCTCTATGTCCTCCCGGCTAAAGCCTCAGCTTCAAGGCGAACGATCATTCCAATGGTGAAGCCGACATTCGTGTTTCCCACCTCCATCGTCCGGGCAGGGGTCGCGTAGGATAGAGCAAAGCGGGCTGAAGAGAAGAGCGAATGATCCAGGGAGGTCGGTGACGCACAAAGGCTGAGTCAAATGTGGGATGTGCAGCATATAAAGCTGGACGGCCCGGTGACAGATATGGTGTGATGGGATAGTTATCTTAAGCGGCCAGTATTTTCGTACCGTCTTCTCAATACTCGAGGCGTAGAAAAGATGTGTCACGCACACCCACACTACCACCCTTGCTCGCATACATCGGTCAAATGGCTCTACTGCCCCGAGGCCAACTTCGACATGACGACCGGGTATGAGACACCTTGCTCGAATCCCATATATTCGGCTGTCCAGCCGACCAACATCAACTGCCCGTTGCAGAACTGCAATTTCAAGAAGCTGAAAGGCAGCTGGAACTGCTGTGTATGTAACAAGGGCCCGAACACTCAGGGGTGGTGTACCGTACCTAGGACGGTCCAGGACTGGAATCCCATAACTCATAGATATGAGGTAATGGAGGAGCCCTGTGGGCATGGCTGCTGTAATAAGTGTACTCGAGCTCGTAAGTCATGCTAGACTAGTAGTGACCGGTACCTCCAGGCTAACCACAGGTACCCAGCATCCTCGAGGGCGTCGAGTCCGGAGGTAACGTTTCAAGAAGGCCGAACAGGCAAGTCAGGCCGCAAATCGCACAGCAGCTCAAGAAGTAGCGGACACAAAAGAAGCGCGACATACGACTTCACAGCGAACTTCCCAGCAGTGACCGAAGAGCAGGAAGACCAAGAAGCTTCGACGGTGGCAGCAACAGCAGCAGCATCGCCGCGCCCTCGGGGTTCACGCAAGTCGGGACACGACATCAACGTCGATTACTCGTCAAAGAAAACTAAGACCTCCAGTACCAAGGGGGGACATAAGGGGCGGAAGCACGGCGGTTGATAGGGGCATATATAAACATCCTCAATGCGTCACAAGGGGCAGACACTACGATTAGCAAGCCTGTATATGGTATCGGGGATATCAACCTACCGTACCCAACGGAATGGCGTTCGTTTTCGATTACGGATTCGGAGTAGAATAGAGAGACCTAGCGCAAGTATAAGGTATACGTAATATATATTACTTCGGCGTGCATGTCCAGCATGTCGTGGCCTATTTGGTGATAGAGGTATCCCACCATGGGAGGCCAGCTGGGTCTCGCTTGGTTGACAATAACCCCGAAGTCGGTGAAATGTATACCTGGGGCGACGGGCTGCTGCTCTCAGGAGGCGGCTCTCTATCGCATGAGGGTATAGCGGCTAGCTATTCCTCCGAGAGTACACTGGGTGGGCTTTGGATCAGCCAGACATCACTAAGGCTTCTCTGAATAGCCCCAAACATTCCCCTCCCAAAAAGATCATGCGAGGATGTGTTGCGGCCGAGCAGAATGTAACACCGGCGTAACCCCTGGTGCGGCTCGATCATATGAATACGCCCAATTCACTGCGCGTATCTGAGCCGACCAGTAATATTCCTAGCCAGAAGTAGGTAGATAGGCTTTGACAGGAGGCCGTAAGACATCATCCGAGGGATATCTTACAACTGGTAACGTTGCTTAGAGCCATGCATACCATGGCTGGCTTAGTCAGGCCGCGCCGACCTCCGTCGGGTTCCGCGAACGTCAAGTAGTACTGTTGCCTTTCAAGAAGCATATCGGCCCCAACACAATCAACTCTTCTTCTATTTGGCAAGCCTATAGGCGTCATCGCAGACGATCACGGAGTGCGAGACTTTTTCAACACGGTCTACAGTAAGAATCAGCTGCAGCAGAAAACGCTCGGCACCTCCTCTCATTCCAGTAAGTCGGGATATGATGCGGAGATCAGGGATCAGCTGGAGGATAGTCCTTCTCCTTCTGGAAACCCGAATCGCACCGGGATTGCAACCCCTTATGCGGCCGAGGCCCTACCTGATACAAGAGCTGCGGGTTTGGAAGCCACGTGGCCTGACCGGCGACTAGCAAATGGGTTTGGGCTTGAGAATCTGCGCTGCTACATAGATATACGGGAAACGACGCATCCGGTATGTCCCTCAAAGCCGAGATATCCCCAAGGACAAGGGCCGTAGATGCTAGATGATAGGCGAGATGCCGAGGCAGTCGAGCTCTTCAGATGTGCGTGCTCTGGAAGTGCTCTGAAAGGGGGGTTTCTTTCATGGCACGACACGGTACACTACATCGATTGGCGACGTCGGGATATACAGTAGAACTAATTCGATGCGCGACTTGACGCCCTCGCACGGCATCGAGGGGCAATGGCAGGATTTGGTATCATGGACCACCCCTGGTGTTTGATCGACACATAATACAATGCGGGATATCATAAGATCTACGGAGCAGGCTATGCACACGTGGGATGGGAACTACGAGATGACGAATTGGAATTCGGCAATCCTGTGCGAAGTAACCGATTTAGTCGCCTTCATGACTTGGCCCTTCGACCGAGATATACATGCAGCTAGCTTATGGCGCCCTGCATTGCAGCGGCTTCTTTCGGCAGCCACGTGCGGAAGCTGTAGTGCACTCTTACACGACGGTGAGGAATGGGTGCTTATGAGTGACGCCAACGGAAGATAGGAGGCTATCCTGTCTTTTTATGCCGCATGGGGACGGATACAGATGCCGAGCAAGAGAGAATGTCGCTAAGACCACCCAGCAAGCTGAGCCGATGAGGATCGGCTTTGCGGGCTGAACCATGTTTTGGACTCTTCCAGCTCGCGAACAATAACCTCACTTTTGACGACCAAATGAAGTTTAACCCAGTTGTAGGTAGCGAAGGGCTGTTTCGATTCTGGAATCTTCATAGCCTCACAAAGTGATAACTCATCAGATAAGGTATCCGTATCGGTATTTGGCGGGCTATCTCACCGCTAGGTTAATATTTGGACCCTGGGTTTCAAAAAGGAGTTCGCGTGCTTTAATAGGCTCAAGCGCAAACATTACGAATTAATATATCACCAGGTACCTGGGTTTCCCATACCAACTCGAAAATTAAGGAGGTCTTCAAAATTCTGCTGTAAGCAGACAACAAGACTCAAAATAGAGCAAACGAAACGGACTCCAGGCGGAGGCCATTCAAGCAAGCTAGCCCAGGGGAAGCACAATTGGCAAGCGTAGCTATTGAACCTTAAGGATAGCCTTGGAGCTTGGAGACCACTTGTCTTCCCTGATTCCTTCAGTGGCATGCCGCGTACCTATTTTACGTATCTGGACGTCATGCTTTTCAACGTACTGTTGTCGCTGACCATTCGTTAGTTAATCCAGGCCCAGATGTAGAATAGTCAGACTGCTGCTCCTTAGGCTAGGAGGGCTAAACTGGTCTGAGATAAGCTGGCTGCAGGGACGGCCGAAGACCGCTTCTGAACTTTGCCTACCTATCAGCAGTGACTCTGATGCTTAACCGTGGGAACCCACCGATAGACGGAACCCTGAACAGCGGAACCAGTTCACGGTGACAGGGTACTGTCACCTGCATCATCAGGATGGTGCGGTTTTCCATGTGGCAGCGACGAAACCTGCCGACGCCTAAACTCGCATGTTACGCTAAGTTGCAGCAATCCCTTCAAAATTATACTAAGACGCCCTTGAAACATGCATAAGTAAGCACTGACCGCACTCACTTGCAACCCAACCCGCAATCATACCTGAAGGCTGAATCTCCATGAGGCTAATAAAGACGAAACGACGGAACAACACTAACTCTATTACGTTCATGATAACGATGAGGGCGGCGCTGATTTTATAAGAGAAATCGGGATTATTCTCGGAGATATGAGAGGTGCCGGGAGATGATATATGTAGGCTGGTTCCCCATTCTAAGCGAACAGAAAGGGGGGTTCTGTATACTACCTGGCCTGGACGTATACGAAACTGGTAGATCATGTACTTATGCGGCAGGCTAGTAGGAGGGCAAAAGGTAGGTTGCCATTGGTTGGTTTATATCGGTCATATAAGCTGCAGATTGACCACGTGGAGAGTGTCGTCTTTTAACCCCTCCCACCCTTTCGACGTCGCATCGAGGAGCATCTTGCGAACCCAGACAATCTTCAGGCAAACAACCGGCTGCTTTATTCGTAAGTCGACGGGGGACCGGGGGAGATCAGGTATTCTACTCTATGTAGGTACAGTACGCGTGGTGAGCTAAGTACGTGCATCGCCATGCGGTACATACATACATACATATATACATACATGTACATGTATGAAGTAACTAACGGTCATGCCGCACCCAAGCAGCCAACAATTGGGCGTGATTTTCTGCGCGGACATGTTTGTCTGCCCTCTCTTGTCGCATTGCCTGATCCGTCTTCCAATCCTCTCTCCTCAATCATACCCGCATGCTTCTAGGCTCCCTGGCTTTCAGCGAATAGTATCCAGATCAACTCAATTGATCAGGTATTGAATTCTCTGAGCGAAGAAAATTAATAGTACTGATTCATCCGTACATGAAGATAGGTGGAGGCTGTGTGCTTGCATGTAGCTACATCCACATGTACCCGACAGAATGTAGTCTGTATTGCCAGGAGAGATAAGAACCAGGGGTCCTCTCCCCCCTAGTATTCCCACTCTCTACAAGACTTTCGCGAACAATCCCAACTTGAACTTACTCCTTCGCATATACTACTGCTGTATTACATCAAGCCGAGATACCCACCGATACCTCGAGAGACTCACGACGGTCCCTGGGCCAGTCCTCGTTTATATCAGGTAACACAAAGTTATATCATCCGAGAACGTTGTTTTGACGTGGATGATATCTTGGCTCGTCTCCTCCGTGACCCTTCGAGAACAGAAAACCGACATGCCCACCTCATTAGAATCATCTCGCCCCATTATGGCACCTTCAGTAAGTTCAATCTCGAGCAGACACCAACCGCCCCCCTCAAATCACTCCCTCTTCGCATCCTACCGCCCTAAAACCATTGGGGATCGTCAGCCCATTCTAAATGACCCGGTCTCCTGACAATTTAACCCACTATTCGCATCCACCTGAGGCTACACATCTACTACGTAGTCTCGCGTCTATATCTCTAGCTTAGCTCTCCCGTATAACCTCCCTCGATCCTTTCACCACAAGCCATCGCCGTACATAAGCAAGCACCCAGATGGACAAACAAATAACCCGCCTTCCACAGGTCACCTCCCCCCGCGACTCCGTCCGCTACAGCACCTACAGCATGGCACCGTCGTTCGCGCCGACGGTGCGGACCACCGACAGCGCCCAGGCCGAGATCATCCACATCGAGAGCGGGCTAGCGCGGATGGAGAACAAGGCCCTGAGCAAGCAGCGCGTCGTGCTGTCTGAGGAGAAGACGGAGAATCTCGGCAAGCTCGCGCTGGGTGCCAAGCTCGACCGCGCCCTCGACCGCCGGATGGCTGGCCAGGACGCCGTCATGAGGCCCCGGAAGGGGACAGTCACCAACAGCGAGAAGGAGGACGAGAAGGCCGGCGAGAAGCAATAGGCTTGCTAGGTGTTTTCCGTGACGAGACGCGGAGTATGAGTCATTGGCGACATTATTTGCTGGGGGAATCTTTGGAGCTTCGACCCCCTTGAGCCCCCGACGTTATGGGCGATCGTAGGTCCCGACGGGCAGGCCGTACTGGTTCTCATATCTCGCAACCCGGAGTGGGATTTTCGGCAATCCTATTCCACACACTCGGAGGATCAGTCAGGTGTGCCAGATCTCGTCAATGACTACATAAGAAAGTACCCGTCGGTCGGCCCATCAGTGATATTCGGTCGCTGAGAGGGAGGCGCTCCGGACCTTGTATTTTGCTTTGGAACGGGTTTCGGATGCGCCATCACGAGAATCCACTATGGGGATATTGGCGGTGTAACTACCTCATGCACTAATAGTTGGTTGGATCGCGAAGGGACTGAGACCTTAACACCACGACTGGCACGACTATATGGATACCCCTCTTAGCGATCAACTGCATAAGGTATTCTTGAGAGAAGGACCAACATGGCTGAAGAAGATGTAAATTTTTCATAGGATATTCAATACGATAATCACTCTAAGTTTGCTCATACTGCCACACCCACCGCGACGCCCGTCGCATGTTTGCTAGACGACAATAGCGATGCCGGAAAAAAAAGCAATAGTAATGATCTAGCGAATCCACCAAGAGGGGATGCCGATGGCTAGCAAAAACGCCCAAACGCCGCATGGGCGCAAATAGGAGTCCGTGAACAGATGCTTCCAGTTGTCTCTTCCGCCGTAGGCATACACGCAGCATAGGCGGGCGCATTGGTAATTCCTCGTCCGTCCCCTCATCCCACTCGCCCGCTCACAAGCCAGCCTTCTCCTTCTCGCCATCCTTGTTCTTCTCCTTCTCCAGCCTCGCGTCGATCTCCCTGCTGAGCGCGGCCAGCTCGCCCTCCTCGCCCTCGAGCTCGAGGCCCTTGCCCACCCACTCCTTGGCCTCGTCGAGGCGGCCCATCTCGAGCAGGCACTTTCCGCGCCTCCACCAGGCTTTCCCGTTGCCGACGCGCTTGGCCTCGACACTGGCCTCGGCGTCGACGGCGCCCTCAGCCCACTGCTGCAGGCCCATGCGCGCCTGGGCGCGGTTGGAGTAGAGCGCGGCGACCTCCTCGCGCACGAGGCCCTGCGGCTCCCAGAGCGGCCTGCCCAGCGCCATCTGCAGGCCCAGCGTGTACATCTTGACAGCCTCGGCGTGCCTCCCCTTGCGGAACTCCGCGTTGCCGCTGTCCCGCAGCTTCGTGATCTGCGCACTGCGCTTCGGGTTTACCGGCACCGGCGGCGGCGGTACCCCCGCCGGCGTCTCTACCGAGAGGAGCGACCGGTGCAGCGCGTTGAGGGCGTCGAGCTCGGCCGCCAGAGTGCGCGACTTGGACGTTGGCGCGCTGATCGCCTTCGTCTGCGGGTCGATCTGGAGCGGGAGGTGCGTGTAGGTGTCTAGGTCTGCCATCGTGTCGGTTCCGTTGCTAGACAGGCGTACGAGCTCGAGATCTCTTCGGAGTCGAAGGAAGTTCTGTTTCGCTTGGATGGGGAAGACCTTGATACCACACCCGAGGAAACGATAGGTGCGAATCCTCAAATCCGTCAGCTGGGATGTCTTCGCTGGTGGACGTAGGCGTGCGGTCTTATCTGCGGGTTGTTTTTTGTCGCAGTTGATTATTCTTTTGGGTTTTGATAGATACTGATAAGGGAAATGGCGACCTGACATCTGGCAGCTTCAAATGAGGACACGGAGACGTTTAACGACACAGTAATTCATACGGTGTACTTACCACTTCTATAAGCATGTTCAGTCAGTTCAGCCGCATGTTGCTATAAACGTTGGCGGCGGACACTGTGTGAATTAAGTGGGGTCATCAAACTTTCGCCTAGACTAGGTAGGTACAAGTAGCTATACCATATGTAGTAATTGATGCAAGTTCTGTATAACCTCCCCCCTAGCTGTAGAACAGTGTTATTGTGCATATTGTTGCACAAGCTAGATTAACCGGCATATAAACCATCTATCAACAGAATCGTCGTGGGTTGCCTCCTCCTACTTCCTGGAAAATCCACCTTGCCGCTCCGGCCAGCCCATCGCGTTTATGCTGATACTCCCGAACAAGCGTACTGATTCAGGGAGTAGACGGAGCATAAGACTGTGGAAGCATCTTGGTCCTACAGACTCACGAACACGCCCACACACGCCTTACTGAGAATCATTCGGTGGATGTGGTTTACTATAAAGAGACCGCTTGCTGTCTAGCGTGCTCTGTTTAGAGATGTCTTACTGAATCCGTAACATCTCGGGTTAAGTTTTAGTTTTGACGGCGTCGCTCCACAGACAAAACAGACCGAAGCTAAAGATACCTATACACGAACTACTTATCCTCAACTCCTGCAGGATGTCTCGCGATACTCCTACATACTCCAGACTGCCTCAACGACGGGACATGCGGATAGGCCCGGAGCCTAGCAACCTTCATCGTACGGAAAGCACGCGCCACAGAACCGGTTCTAACGCAAGCGAACTTCCTCAAGTCCAACGTAGGCCAGCCCCTGAGGCTACTAACCCCGCCCTCGAGCAACATCCTCAAGCCGTAACCTACATCTACACGCAGTTCTTCTGCGGCCCCTGCGGACGCTACATCACGGAAATCGGGGGCCTGGCGTCCGCTCCCCTCGTGGCGGACATCCTGAGCGGGAAGCGACTCGGCTCGGGCGCCGATATGCTGCGGCGTCTTCCAGAATGCTTCATGACTCAGGGAGAGGGGCCTAGACCCGGCGTAGAGATGGAAAGAGGGCCGCACGGGCTAAGAGGCGCCGTGCACTCCATGGCCCCCTTGGTCGTGAAGGCCCATCCCCGGCTGCCGCGGCTGTTTCTGCAATCGTGGTTTTGCTTTCACTGATCTGTTGTGCTCCGCAGGTCTGACGTGATTAGCTTAGTAATATCCTACTTTTTTCGACAATTCCGGCAGCGTACCTTGTACGCCGCCGCCCTGAGCGTGGCAGGTCATTGACCGTTCTGTAAGTTATAAAGCGTCGAAGTTGCTCCCCTACTCTCTGGCGACTAGTCCCCATCGCGGTGGCCACCCGGGTCTGGGTTGCACCCCCCAAAACAGCACCAATCATGAAGGCGCGTGCTTCGGGAGAGAACTCCCCGTTAGGCTTGCGACCTGCGGCGAAAATGCGGCCGGCGGCTTCTAAATCCATGTTGTGGTGGTGAAGTTACTGAGTATTGAAGTAATAACAGTTAGGGATATGATGGAGTTCGGCGGTGGCGAAGTCGGGGGCGTACGGATAATTTAGGCGCCTTACTGTATGCAGGAATTGGTGGCTGCACTGTCGATGCTTTTCTAATCGCCAAAGGTCCGGAGCGCTTTTGAGACATGTGACACAGTAAATTCACAATGTGGCTTGTCCATGAAAGAAAGCTATGGTCCGGGTTGCCGTCATCGGCGAGTCCAGTATCTTGGCATACGTTTGCCTTCTGGTAGAATAGCTATCCTTCTAGTCGGCGTCGGGTATTGTTATGCACCACTTCATGAAGCAATTAAATGATGAGCTTTTTCAACCCGGGCCAGGGATGATTTTAGTCGCCAAGCGGTCTGTTTTTAACCGAGACAGAAGTCTCCTGGTTACATAACAAGGCGTGACAAGCGGCATCAATGCTGTAGGAAGGTCAGAACTGAATCTCCTTAACAACGCGCGGCTTCCAATCAGTCCATCATTTTGCTCAGTGAGCTTCATCCGTGTTTGGATACATTGAATATTTATTTGTAGCGAAGGTTATGTGCTATATAAACGACAACAGGCTAGTACCTGCGAATGGCGATAAACCAACACCCATTTTTATCAGGTGGTCGAAACTCACTAATACCGCTCGTCTCACCAATAAGAAAATCTCAAATCATTCCAACTTCCCTTTAAGGCAACGCGCCCAGTTAGCTGTTACTAAGAAATGTTATGAGTGCTTGTCTTATCCCAACTTGTCAGATATTGAATTGGGAACGGGGAGGTGAGGTTCCTGATTAGAAGGGATGATGTTACGTCGTCGAGGTCTAAGAGAAGGCTAGCGAGATATAAAAGCAACGCAATTGCATTGGGGGTGAGTGTTGTGAGCGCGATGATTCTCCGTGATGGTTGCTCGGGGTTGCGCCTGGTAGATGAAACGATAGGAATACATGCGGCGCGGATTAATTGACCAGCCGAGCTATATGATGGCTTTCTGCACCCTTCATCACTACAATATACCTTTACGAATATTAATAATGAGCGAGACTTATATACCTCGTCGAATATTTGATTAATTAGTGGTAATAATACTACGCTTATTCCGGAGAAAGAAAACGCTAATAAGTGAAAGTGTCGGAAGCGAAAACCTATGAGTAAAGACTAGTCGTTTATTATTCTTTACTCGGGAGTTTTCGCTTCCGTCAAGTTCGCTCGTCAGCGTCTTCCTTTTCCGGAATAAACGCAATACTATTACTGAATCATCAAACACCCGAAAAGCCGTAACAGCCGAAACCAACCCTTACGAAGCATACAAGTCGCGTTCGATACTACGCATTGTAAAGGCATCCTGAAGCGATGCAGGGTCCAGAATGCGATTTACGTATAGGTAGTAGCGCTGTTCCGTGCGCTGGCGAAAACCAGCAACGCGAACGAGAACCAGCCCTAATGCTCTGAACCTCGAGCAGTGAGGACTACGGATACTCGCCTGTAAAGGGGATACCCGGACTCGCTCCCCACACCGAGGAGTCACCACTGGTGGCGCCCCCACTTCGTACGTCCGCGGACTATGCATTCCTGTTAGGATATTTGTGTGCATTAGCGTGAAAGGTTAGAAGCAGCAGTCTCGCAGGTGGGTAGCAGTAGATTAGACCAGTAAAGTCTGTCCATTTTCCAAGATGTGGGAGGAAAAGGGCCCTATATATACACTTAAGAACCCCTATATAGCCCCTATTTAGAAGCTTCCGCCTTAGCACGTGACAGTTCCCCGAAGACTTTTAACAAGGAGAACGCGGAACTCTTCGACGCCGCGGTGCTGCGACCCCCGAACGTCTACGGCTTCGTGATGCAAAGTCAGCCGAAACCGTGTAAGGGAAGCTTGTGTGCCCCTACGTAAATGGTACGGCCCCGGGCAGGACCAGGTGCCTGTCCCTCCCCGGGCGGAGTGACCACCTGGTCCTGCCCGGGGCTGTACCACGTATGTAGGGGTACATAGCCTCTCCTTACATGGTTTTGGCCGACTTTGTATTACCTGCAGAGGCCTTATGTTTTCTACGGTGAGGAGGCTAAATCTGTCCTGGCAGATCCGGTCGTGCTTCTTTCAGAGTCCGTCGAGTGCCTCGACTATCGACTTGCCTAATCGTACTGCGTCGCACCGTATCGGTTGCTCCTTGACGGCGGCGACGCGGCTTCTACGTTCTTGCCGGAGGTCTTGGTATGCGCGTACTCCAGCAGCTACTACGTCGTAATCTTCGAATAGGGGAGATGGTCGCATCAAACGTCAAGGGGGCCAAAGGAGAAGACGGGTACGAGATGGCGATCGATCCTCGGACGGTTTATCAGCGATACATGTCGACGACTACGGCGAGGGGGGCGGGACGACTGGATAGCGCCTCACCACTTTCTTCGTAATAGCGATATATTTCGACGAGATATTCCTGTTCCTTCGTCTTCAGCTCGGCCCAAATCGCCTTCTCCCCTTTCGCCCAATAGGTCCTGAGGGTCTCGAATCCCCGTGTGTAGTAGTGCCAATGACTGAGGATGATATTGGCGCCCTCCTGGACAGCCTCAACCTGGTCGGGAAGCGAGTGGTGTTCCTCGAGGCCATCGCCACGCGCACATCAGTGCCGGTCCCATGCAGGAACATGAACACGGCCAAATAAATGCTGAAGTGACGTGGGCTTGGGCTCATCATGAGTTTCCAATCTCATCGAACAATAGCTTTTGTATGAGAGATAGATATTCAGTATATCCTATATGATTGGGCTGGGCTGACATCATCCTCGGGATAGAGACGTTCCAGGGATGGACATGACCGTCGAGTCTAACTGGCTCCATCTACTGATTGTGCTCACCACGGTCTTTTCCGTGGAGAAAGGCAGACCCGGTAGTATTTGTTTGAGCTTGTGGATCCAAGACGGTGATCCGCAAGCTTTACTTATCCACGCTTGGGCGCGCACTAAGTACGTCATGTACTGAGCGAATGGGGCCATGATGACACAGGGAGGGGCTGTTGCTATGGCACCAGACTTACCCGAACCTTTGCATCCGAGATCTTACGCGGGCCTTAAGCTTGCGAGTAGTGCTCGTATGGTCGCGCCGTTCTTGATTCATAGGTGTCCGGTTGTCTTCCTTTGGTTTGTCTTGTTCCTCTGGGGTCGGTGTGATATCGGTCTTATCGACTATGTTACCATCAGACCTGTCGCCCATGCTCTCGTCGCTTTCGGATAGTGCAGATACTAGACCACTCAGGGCCACCCAAGACGAGTCATTCGAAAGGCTAGGTATATTGTCGCCGGTGATCGATGCAGAGTAAGGGCCCCTTAGTTCAACTGCGGTACCTGCCTTGTGTGACCCCTCCTGGTAGTTATTGACAAGCACCCATTTCGTGGGCGTAACAAGGCAAGAATAGTGATCATCGAGTCCCTGTTGAAGAGGGACACTGTCATTAGCTACTGGTAAGTTATGTGGTTCGGTCGCCAGGCCGGATGACTTGGGTTATCAGAGTATTAAAGGAGGTAGTCATATGATGATAAAGTGTCAGCTTCCCGGAACTCCGTCTACCTTTCCCCAGAGATGTGGAGTCATTCGAAGCCTATGCGATGAAAACCGTTCAGGGTCGATGTAGACGGTGCGAGGGAGGAGCAGATGACTGAAATCATTCCAGGGCGAGTCGCGCTCGTGCTGGTTTGGAATAGAGAATTAAGGAGCAAAGTTCTAAGGGGGCACACCTTGACCGTCCATATTTAAGATACGATTTTACATTCTTCAGCGTCGGGCAATGTGCTGGGGGATATCAGGACCTTTGATGCTGGCCGTTACCCTTCTCCGTATAGCCGCGTGACAGCCGAATTGTGCATATGGATGACGCCTCCAAGACTGGAAGTTTTTGGATCGAAAATGGCGTCTTCTATGCCACGCACGGCCTACAAATTGGGTTTCGTCCCGTGACCTTCGCATTATAAAATTGGACTATATCGTTAAATAAGGTCGTTTTTTCTGTAGGCCAGTGCATCACGTCCGTCTCCATGTTGAGCGAGTCATGCTGTTGAACATGGGGCCTATTGAATATTCGTCGCGTCATCTTGAATGGCAACGACTGGCCGTATGTGCGAAACAGAAATCCAATCTGAGAAGCAAGATGTGCCCTGCCCTAGTTAAATAGCTGTGTCGGTAGCGACTACTGGTCGCTATAACAAGATGCCCCACGGTCGAGAAAGTGACGTGCAAGCCCGGACTCCACATTGGTCATGGCGTAGTACAGCGGCGTGTAATGATCCTCATCTGGGTCTGTCCAGCCGCGGCCTGGTCCAGACTGAGTCGCTCGCTGGTGCATACATTTCCCATTGGTTTGATGATACAGATATCTCCGGTATCAAGCACGAGTTGACAAGAGGGTTAGCAGAGATGCCGCCGGCCATGGACACTGCGTCTCACCCTGCAATGGCGCAGAAGTGAAGACAAGGCTGCGATCTGTATACTGACCCGCTGACCTCAAACGTCTCCCGCACGAGACGTGCAACGAGATCCAACGACCATCTGCCCGGCCGTCCCGCTGCAAAGATGCTCACGGCCCATCTGTTACGAACCTCTTGGAGGCAGCTCCAAGAGGGGACCCAACTGCCGGGACTAGGGCCCGTTCTGGGTCACGTGACTCAGTGTGATCTACTCGGTTGACTAGATCACTCAACACCATGATCTATGTGATCTGTCCGATCACATAGATCACCCAACACCATGATGGGATTAGAAGGAATATATATAATGGACCAGTTTCCTTTGTAGATAGCCTCTAAATAGTTTCGCTCCTTAGCTATCAATCTAAGCTCTTAACCAGAGGCAACTGCACCGTTCTCTGATTGAGGGAAGAGTACCTTAAATCTCTTTAACGAACACATTGAATCATTCTTCGCCATATTGTTACCTGCAAATCAAGACCCTTTTCGGATACTGCTCATACTTCCAGGTGGATGTATGACAGGTTCGTTACACCATCTCTCGGGCAACAATGGCAATGTGCCGAAGCTCATGAACTTCTTCGCAATCTCCCTGTGCACATGGGATACCGCGCGACCGAGCCCAAACTGGACGTCGAGGAGAACCGCTCGCGATGGGCTCGAGTGCAGGCTATCGAGGATCGCTTCTGTCCCCACCATGTCTCTGTTGTCGACAGCATGATCCAGATTCGACTGTGCGTTTCGCACAAGGTAGCACAGCCCAGATATTCCGTCAGCACTTCAAGGTGCGTCGGACTCGAAGTCTGTACTGAACTCCATAGAACTTGACAAACACCAATCCGGCTGAGCCCGCCACCAATGCCAATCTCCCACAAATGGTAGTTCTCGGCACAGTCTGGGTCTCTCGGAGGTCTCAGTTACCACACAGACAGCAATGCCTCGAGGCACTCATGGCCGAGCATCGCGGCCGCCATTCCCATGGGTGGTGTGTCGAGATCGACGTAGAGCAGCCTCCGCCGGCCAATCCGACTCCTACAACCCCAAGAAAGAGATAGCAAGATAAGAATCGCGGGTGGTATACACCAAGAACCGGTGCGAAAGTCAGGGCACAGCTAAGACTCGCTCAACAACAGCTTGGCGGCATTAATCTTGGTCTCCGAACTGTAGGAATAAAGGCCGGCAAGGAAATGGACCCACAGAATGAAAGATCGCCAACCTAACGTAGCGACTTCAATTCCTCCGCACGGATACTTTTAAAAAGCCTTCTGGACGTAAGAAAGTCGAATATGACCCTAACAGTCAGTTCGTAAATATGTCTGCGATCGAACAAGCTCGTCGCATTGCTTAACGGCCTACTGAGCGCGCAAGACATTACTGTATTGTAGATTAGGTTAGAGAGATGATTGAAGAAGTTCCAACAAATCTATAATGATTTCTCTATCTAGTGCTAGTCTTTACATCTTAATGGAATGGCTTGTTGCTGAGAAATCGCATTGTGAAGTTGACTGTGTTGTTGAGTGCGAGGTCGTGGTTTCAGGGTGTGGCGGTGTTATGGTGGGTCACACTACCTAGTTACCCGCACAGACGTATTTGAAGATGGAAGCTGGCGTGAACATTAGCAAAGACCGCACAAGATGATAATAAGACTTCTAAGCTCGGTTTCCATAGTAAGAGCTTAGGTATAATCGTTCCCTTGGTGATCTGTGATCCACTCTGACTAGATCCCCGGTTCCTTCTCCTAGCTACGGGACTCGACACACGTCATCTTGTAGTGGCTGAGCAGGTGAGAAATCTGGTCGTAGAAACAGAAAGGGGGCCGAGCAAAAGTGATATCGCCCTATGAATCCGTTGCAAAATCTCGTTCTCGTTCTCGTTCTCGTTCTCGTTCTCATTCAACGTATCCCGCTTATCTATTCGCCATGCCCCAAAAGCGCCCACATAAGAAATCGCGATACGGATGTGCCCAGTGTCGAAAGAGGCGCGTAAAGTGCGATGAAAAAGTACCCCGGTGTACCAATTGCACCAACCGGGACGAAGAGTGTCAATTTCCGCGCCAACGAAGTCAGCAATGTAATCTCTCTAATGCCGACGGCTCGCCGTCCGAATCGCTCGATCCGGCCTCTATCGCACATACAGATAGGCGCGGTCACACCGTCTGCAGTCCGGACATCGTGCCTACCTCGAGTTCCTCGTTTCAAGAGTCAATCGCGATCACAGACGTAGCGCTCATGCATCACTGGTGTACGCGAACGTGTCACAGCTTTACGCCCAAGGGAGCTGAACTTTTTAGGGAGCATGTGGGTCAAGAATCACTCCGGCACGAATATCTCATGGAAGCCCTCCTAGCATTAACATTGCTTCACATGGCAAGCGAGATGGAAGACCTCGTGGCCGCCCGTCCCTTGGTCACTGCCGCCCTCCAGCACCAGAACCAGTGCTTCTTGGGCCTCCGCGCAGCTCTCAGGGACATCTCACCCTCGAACTGTGACGCTGTTTTCACAAGCTCCGTTTTGATAATGGCGTGCGGGATTGTATCACCACTTTTACCCTCTGGGGGTGACGACCAAGCCAAGTCGGCTGCGGAGTCTATACTACGTATAGTCGACTTGATGAATGGAATTTCGTCTATCGTCCAACTCAGTCGCCAATGGATTGTGCAGGGGCCACTCTCCAGGATCTTCGGCGTTTTCGAACCGAAGCTGTCATCCATGAACAACTGGGCTCCGGCCCAAAAGTTGCGCAACTTGATGGACACAGCTGTCAGCCCCGGTAGCTATAAACATCCCATCTTGGATCGCGCAATACAGGGGCTGGAAAAAGTCTTTAGGAGGGATCACTGCGCGGTTGTGTGGATAATTGGAGTGGACTCAGAGTTTATCGATGAACTGCGAAGAGGCGAGCCGGTTGCGATGATGATCTTTATGCATTGGGGCGTGCTGCTATATATCATGGACGACATGTGGTGGAAACGGTATTCGGGGTCGAGACTTGTGGAAGAGCTATCAGCTACGCTTGTCGGACGCGGTGAAGAATGGGACCAGATTGTAGGATGGTGTCAGCAGCAAGTTGGGCTGCGTAAATGAAGTTGGAGTGGCCCTCAAAAGACATGAAAGAGAGGATCACGGCAGTTAGGCATGGAGAGGCAGAGGTCGAGGTACGATGGATAAATATATCTCGGGGCGTTTCTTATCCTGGAAGTGACAAAGAAATCCGCTGGCATTATCTCTTACTCCGTTTCTTAGGGTGTCATCCTAGGCCACCTTAGTATCTTCCAAGATATTCTCGCAGATAGTCTCCGGTCCTCAGTGTTGACCCCAGCACGGGAATATGGCGCTTCCCCCTTGTTCTCGGTGAAAGCTTTCGCTTCCGTGACCCGGTTAGTGCCATAGTAAATGCCCAACTCAAATAGAATCTATAGAAGGTCAGGCGACAGTAATAATAAGCTGATAACTTAAAGACTACCTTTGAAACTGATCCCTGTTATTATCTTTGCGAGCTCTGTGGTGCAGTTTCAAGAGGCCTGGGCCATCCTGTTTTGCCTTAGTTTCGTTCTCGTTCTCGTTCTCGTTCTCATTCTCGTTCGTTCTCGTTCTCGTTCCCGTTCCCATCCTCATTCCTATTCACGTTCCGTTCCCCGTATCCCCGTTCTCTATATTCCTGTTCCCGTTCCAATGCGCGCTTCCTATATATATATCGAGTTTCTACTACTTCCTACTGTTTGAATTTATCCACCAACCTGTTTCTCTTTCTCATCACACTGCCCGCATCCGCTATTTGCTATAACGCTCGTTCGATTGTCTGTTAAGGCAGCTTCCTATTAAGAATGCGTTCTGTCATTCTTGCTATCGGCTTGCTCTACGCAAGCGTAGTGGTAGATGCCTTTCCAGGGATGGGTCACACCTTAGCGGCCTTTGCATCTATCGAGAAAAGGGACCCAGAGACCCCTGAACTCCTCGCCGATCTTAAGACCCTCCCTGATTCCGAACTGACCCCCGTAGGCACACTCATTAAAACTATCTTGCTGCTCGAGAACTCTACCGGACCCTCACAAGACCTCGACACCGTATACAAGGCACCAGGACCTCTTGGGAGCCCTGAGTGCCGTGCCGACACCTGCTGCGTCTGGAAGTATATTGCCGAGGAGATGGAAACAGACTTCAAAGGGCCGACTGGTCGTTGTAACATATTTGCGCGTGAAGCTGTCCGCCTTGGTTTCCACGACGCGGGCACTTGGTCAAAGACGCAGGGCGGCGGAGGCGCCGATGGCTCCTTCGTCCTAGCTGGCGAAATCGCGCGGACTGAAAATCGAGGTCTCGAAGAGATTAACAACAAGATGTGGCAATATTACCATAAATACCACAAATATGGTGCCGGCATGGCCGACCTGGTACAAATGGGCGCTACGGTGGGCGCAGTGGTATGTCCGCTGGGTCCGCGTATTCGCTCCTTTGTAGGTCGCAACGACAGCTCAGTACCTGCACCTGAAGGGAGGCTACCATTAGCCAGTCAAGACGCCGTGCCCTTGATCGAGCTCTTCGAAGACAAGACTATTGACAGGGGAGATTTGATTACACTTCTTGGAGCGCATACGATTGGCCAACAGCGTTTCGAGGACCCAACGAGGGCGGGCGATCCGCATGATACTACGCCAGGAGTATGGGATACGAATTTCTATCGAGAAACTGTGAGGAACGATACAGCAAAGCGGATTTTCAAGTTCCATAGTGATGTATCGATCGCACATTATGAGGAGTCGCTGCCCTTGTGGACTGTGTTCTCGAACCCGGTAACAGGACTCAAGGAGTGGAACAGTGTGAGTACCGGCAAATTCAGTTTGAAATTCTGCTGCAGTCGTGCTTTTAAAATTTCGCTTCTCTCGAATGAACATGCTAACGGTATCATTTGTTAAGGGCTATTCCGCGGCTTACATCCGTCTGAGTATCCTCGGCGTTCCGCATATCAACAACTTGATCGAATGCACGGGAGTCTTGCCGCTGCGCATATCAAACTACACGGCACCGGATGAGACGGAGGTGGACGAATGGCTGAACAGCGACCGTGCTCCGATGCGCGAGGAGGCAGTGCTGATGATGAATGGCGAATCCTTCAAAAGGGATTGTAATGGGCACTGATAGAATTATATTGGGGGGTTAAGGCGAAGTTGTAATTGAGGGGTCTGATCTAGGCGATGCTTCCCTTGAAGAATGGTAAGAGGGTTGTATGGCTAGAGTGTGCCTTATCCGCGCAAATAAAGTTTTATTTCGTTATAAAGTATTTTATCGTTTTAATTTAATATTACATGTCGGCATTTGGTGCTTTCAGGTGTTGCAGGCTGGAAGGCTTTGTCGGTGTAGGGCTGCAGGATGCAGCCTGCGATATGCCTTGTCCACCGCTTCCCTTTTGACCGCCTAATCATGTACTTAAGAGCGATTGCCACGGATTAGATTTGTCCATCAGAATATTTAGAAAACCATCGTACATAAGTTACGCCAGCTTACTGTATTTGATCACTGTGATTGCTGACATGGTAGCATTTTCTGGTTAATTATTAACCTTAGCACGTTATACAAAGTGGTTATTTGCAGTTTAATAATTAAGTTAATAAGAAAGCAGGAAATTCAAAAGAAAGTTACTTAGCTAACGATTCAAAAGAAAGTCTAGTAATCTAGCAGTTAACGATGTTGAGCAAGAGAAAGAACCGCAGGAAGCTTCCTGTTAAAAGCGCCTTATTTGACAATAACTTCGTCTTCCAGGAGGGCCGGAAATACGTAAGCGACAAAAGCCCCTTTTTATTTTTTTTCTTATAACCTGCACTTTTTGATAATCAGGATGTACCTTAAGCAGAAAAGTTTTACAGTAAGGGAAAAGAAAAAGTGGAAGAAAAAGTTTTAACATCCCAGTAACAGCCGGGATCACGATTTAGAACCCTTATCTAGAGATAACAGCCCGAAGATAATTTGAATAAGCTTTATACCTTTTTGGGTACCAAGATAAGTAGTATTAAGCAGGACGTTAAGGCGCGAGAAAACAGATATTAACAGGTTTAGGAAAAGGTTAAAAAACTGAAATAATAGAATAAAGAATTAAAGTTCCAGAACCAAAAAACCGGTAATACAGTAAAGCGACTAAACGAAATAATAATACAATTTTTGGATATAATACATCCAAAGTCGCCGAGTGCGAGTGCATAACCCAAGAAGTCAAAAAACGTTTAGCCTGAAATTAAGGTAAATAGCTTTAAGGAAATCTTTATTGTAATCAAAAGTAAAATAAAAAAGATTGACTTACTTATAAAAAAGCCTAACCCCATAAAAAAACAAAAGAACAAGAAAAAGTTACTTAAGGGAAAAAATATAACGCGTAATAACCCTAATAATTCAAACAGTTCCTTTTTATTCTTCTTTTTAGCAGATTCGTTACGGGGTTTCCCGAAACACAGAAAAAGCCACAGCAACTCCTTTAACAGTTCCTCCAGCAGTTTAAATAGCTTTAATGCAGGTATGCACCTGAAAGAAAAAAAATCTAATAACAAAGAAAATTCGAAGCTCCGTTAAAAGCGATTCGATTTTACTTTAGATAAGGAGAATTATCTGTTAAGTTGGGTTAATTAAAAGCTGTAAAGTAACGCCCTAAACCTTATACTTAAAGAAATTGGCTACAAGGACGGTATAAAGCTAAAGCAATTGGATTAATTACGTTTTGCTAAAGCAATCACCAAAACTTGCAAAAAGGGCGCTTTTAAAGTTGATCATAGGTATTAAGAAAAGTACGAAAATATTAAGAACCTTACGGAAGACCTACGCTGCTACGGGCAAGGCTAGGCAGAGGTTCTTATAAAAAAAGCTTAGCAAGATCACCTACGACGGTAAAAATCCAGTATAATTTATTACCAAGTTTCAGAAGCTTTTACGGAAAATTAAAAGTTATGGCATGAAGTTACGGAACAAGGAATATATTACCATGTTTCTTACCGTTGTAAAAAACCGAACTGGCAGCTAGTGCAAAACTATGTAATCAGTACTGCGGCAAACGGATTACTTCTTCCAGCAGCTGATCGACGATTTTAACAGCAAATTCCATAAGCGTTCCAGTAATAAGAAAAAGAACGACAAGAAATTTAATAACGCTTAAAAGGACAAAGGAGGCAATAAGGACTCCCGGAACAACAAGCCCGCATGGAACAAGAACGGTAAGCCACTTTGCTTCAACTGTAGGAAGTACGGGTATCTAGCTAAGAACTGCCCTAAGCCACAAAAAGAGAAAAAAGGAAAGAAAAAAAAAAGGTTAGAATGGTAGTTAACGTTAGGGCAATAATAACAGCAACAACAGCTCTCGCAACACCCGTGGAAGTGGTGGACAGGACGAAAAGCAGTTTATTCCAAAAGGCTTAAGAAACCTGTATTGGTTTAACGGAGGAACGTTTAGCGCCTACGTTAACGAATAACAGCTGCAAGAGCTTATGTAGTAATACGACGAAATAATTTAAAAAGAAGCTTTAGAAGCTATAGTAATTAAAAGCTTTAAAGATATAACGGTTAAATACCTTGGAATAATGGTTATAATAAACGAAAGCCCTGGAGTAGGGGTAACTATAACAGTCGAACGCGCTAAAACTATAGTGCTTTTACGCGTTTATTCTTTTATAAAAAACGACAGAAACAAATTGCTTTAGGACTTAGAAACTAACGTTAATATTATCAATAATATCAAGGACTTCGAACGTAATAACGTCCTGGATATCAAATCCAAAGAAATACAAATTCTAATAAAAGGTGGTCCAGTAATTATTACCTCTATCGGAACAGTAAAGTAGCCCTTAAAGGGCCCGCGTAAAAAAAAGAACGAAATCACGGTAAAATACATTCTATGTATTAATACGTTTCTTTTAAAGGTGTTTTCTGGAAAGATATATTACAGAAAAAGGGGCTACTTAAATAAGAACATCTTGGTAAACCCTGATAGGTTACAGCTGATAACGATCAACGTTATTTGGAAAGATTTCTTCCTATGGCTTTATGGAAAGCCAAAGCCCCTCGTTAAAGTTCCAGAACTAGGAAATAACGATTAATAGAGATACGGGCTGGGGGAGGTATTCGGTAAGGACGATTTAAAAAAAGTTTTTTAAGGTGCTTTCAAAAACGGAAAAATCTTTATAACTAAAAAAGTTATGAAGAAAATTATCCTTTAGCACCGCCGCCTCTGCCACCTTAGCATTAAACGACTAATTTGGATTATTAAAAGGTTTACGGGAATAAATCTAGACCTTAAGAAAATAAAGGAACTTTTTTGCATAGTTTGTAACGAAGGTAAAATACGGAAAATCCCTTCCATAAACCTTTAAAGAAAAGCAACGTTCGTTAAAGAGATTATTTGGTATAATATAGGGTCCGTTAAACCTGTCAGCATCGAAAATAACGGCTATTTCGGTTTTATTATAAAAGATTTTTTGCGTTATAGGGAGTATTATTTATTCAAAATTAAAAACGAAATATAAAAAAGCCTATATAGGTATATTACCCGTATTTCTAGGCGTTTAGAGGCTTTTTTCCTAAAAAGCAGAAAAAAAACGGTATAAATCTTACGCCTTAACGGTAATAAGGAATTCGGCATAACGATTATTAAAAAATTCTGCGTAATAAAAAGTATTGAGCTGGTAATTTCCAGCTCCTACAACCAGTA
Source organism: Monosporascus sp. 5C6A (assembly GCA_004155035.1). Lineage (NCBI taxonomy): Eukaryota > Fungi > Ascomycota > Sordariomycetes > Xylariales > Monosporascus > Monosporascus sp. 5C6A. The sequence continues at coordinate 203,922 of QJOB01000061.1, read as the reverse complement.
TTAAAACGGTATGGCGGAAAAAGGTATTTAATTCCTTTAAGACGAAGTTTACGTAACGTTTGCGCAGATAAAAATACCTACCTGCTTTTAGAACTTTATCATGGAAGCCACAATGCATACGATTAACAGGACTGGACAGTCTATAATAAAAGATATGACGCCGATCGAATGCTTTAAAAAAGCATTTGAGCCTAACCTTAAGAAATCCCATAAGCCTGATAACAGTTACTTTCGAATTCTTGGCAGTAAATGTACAGTTTTAATCGATAAGAATTATAGGATTAGATCAGAAAAACTAGCAGCCCGTGGAATAAAGGGTATGTTATTGGGTTATTAGGGCATTTACAATTACAAGGTGTAACTGTTAGAGGGCGGCAGAATGCTTATTACACTATATGTCATAGTTTACGAGGACCTGGAAAAGCCAGGGCAGCCCCTTGATCCTAGAGATATTATCCGATTATTCCTACAGCCTGTACAGAAGTGTCTGAGATACTGTTAGAAATAAAAGGGCGTTGGAGTGAAGAATAAAGACGATAACGTTATTTCGGAAGATGATGAAGACCAAGAGATCAAGGAGGTTAAGCGTAAAAAAGGGCGTCCTAAAAAGACGGTTCCTGAACTGTATACCTTAAAAGCCCCAGACGAAGCCCTAGAGTTATTGCGCGAACTGAAGCTAGTTTTAACCTAAGAGGGCGATTGCGACCTCGATTGCGACCTAGATAATGGCTTCCAGAGCTTCCTATTGCTGAGTAATAGCGAGGACGACGAGGGCTTTGTTAAAAGCTATGGATACGTTACAATGGACGACGGCCTATTACTGAAGGAAGCTATGGAAAGCCCAAAACAAAAGATGTGGCTTAAAGCAATCTTTACAGAAATTAAGGAAAACCTTTCGCGTAAAACCTTCTGTTTCATAACGTTTGATAGGACCTATAGGTACCTGGTTAATGTAAAATAAGTGCTAAGAAAGAAATATATGTTTATAGAAAAGCTGGATAAGTACAAGGCCCGTATCTGCGTTAAAGGCTTTACTTAACGGAAGGGTATCGATTATAACGAAACAGCTGCGAGTACCGCAAAAGCTGTATATTAAAGAATTCTAATGGCTTTTGCTGCCTATTTGGAATGGCATATTATATAGATCGATTTTATTGTAACGTACCTAAATAGGAACTTAAAAAAGGATATTTACATAAAGCAATTTGCTATGTTTAAGGAATATTTCGAGGTATACCCGGAAAACAGGGAGAAGTACGGGTACTTACCTGAGCTGATTATCAAGCTAATGAACCCCCTGTACGGCCTAAAGCAAGCCGGAGCCACCTGGCAGGAGAAAGTCAGGGAGCTACTTGCAAAGCTGGGCTTTCTGCCGTTGATTTCGGACGACGCAATTTACCGCAACGCAGAAATAGGGGACGTTATCTCGTCATATATGGATGACTTCCTCCTTTTCGGGGCTGGCAGGGAACGTCTGGAAGGCGTCGCAGAAGGGCTAGCTGAAGACGTACCCGTTAAGGACTTGGGTGATGCGGATTGGTACCTAGGCGTACGGCTTATCCGTTCCTTACCAACTGGAAATATCAGGCTGGACCAACAGCAGTACATCGAAAAGTTACTGAAGTCAATCGGCTTGAACAAGATACGGAAGGAGCCCACCCCATTTGTCAAGGATTACTTAAAACATACTGTAAGATACGACGGAATAACTAACAAGGAAGATATTTTCGAATACGCAAGCCTGGTAGGGAAGTTCAACTTCTCTAGTTGCATTACCAGGCCTAATACAGCCTTTGCAACGTCGACTTGGGCTAGGTTCATGGGGAACCCTTTTCCAAAATATCAGGAATGTATTAAAAAACTGCTACGTTACTTAAACGGTACAACAAACCTATCGTTTCGGTACCGGAAACTGGAACAGGGCTACTTATACTTACAGTATAACAACTTAAAATTATTCGGAACAATAAATACAAACTTTGCGGATAATTAAAAATCAGCTAAGTCCATTACAAAATATATATTCTTTATAATTAAAGCACCCGTATTATAACTTTCGAAATTACAGGGTATTATTACGAGATGTATTACAAAAATAAAGTACGTTAAAGCCGGTACAGCTGCTATAGAAATAACAGGGATCAGGAATTTCTTAACAGAACTAAAGTTTATGCTTAAAAGCCCCATTCCCATTCTAAAGGATAATATAAAAGTACTTAAGTAAATAACAAAGACCTAGATATTACGAAAAAAACGTTATATCCGCGTTAAGTATCATTACGTACGGCAAAAGGTCCAGGCAGGAAACATCAGCTTCCAGTACGTGGAAAGCAAGGACAACCCAGTTAATGGACTTACGAAGCCACTTAATAAAACGGATTTCGAAAAGTTCATACGGAACTTAAAACTCGAAAGAATACAGGATAAGTAGGTACAGGTTGAAACCCCATACAAATTAATTGTTTTAGATTTGTTTTCGGACTTCCCAGCCTTAAACACCTAACGCAAAAGGGCGTATCGGCATTTAATGCTTTCAGATATTACAAGCTGGAAGGCTTTGTCGGTATAAAGCTGCAGGATGCAGCCTGCGACATGCCTTATCCACCGCTTCCCCTTTAACCGCCCAATCATGTACTTAAAAGCGATTGCCACGGACTAGATTTGTCCATCAGAACACTTAGAAAACCATCGCACACAAGTTACGCCAGCTTACTGCATTTGATCACTGTGACTGCTGACATTACAAATTTAATCACCGTATTTTTTCTATATATCCGCGTAATTTAGACCATTAATCGTTTTCGGTTGTTTTATAAAGGACATTAACTTGCATAATATCAAAAATAGGACAATCGTATAATCCCGATTAAAAACCAGAACCGCGTATAAGATGATCAGAGAATGTGGTGTTTGTATTCCTCTCTATATCAAAAGTGTGATTTTGACTGCTTTCTCGAGCCATGGGGTTGTGAGACATGGCGTCCCTTACTGTAACTGTCGTGAATAGGATAAAAGACGTCAGATTGAGGGACTGCCAATCCTGTGCCACCAGCCATGCCTCTGCTTAAGGGTCTGTTCGCTTTATTATATCGCAGGACTGCCAAGGATTGTCCCTTATACTGATCACAGAGGTTTCTTTCTGGACCATCTATGATTGATATACCGGTCCCGGTCAGACTTAGCCGCCGCAGCTGCCTGTTTCTGTTAGTCCTAAGCGGGCGAGATCCTACGTCTGATATTGCCAAATGAGTCAAGGGCTGAACGTACTCCACGGCAGCTTAAGGAAGGAAGTATCACAAGATGGTTCTAGCTTATTCCAAAGGGTTTCGTTAGGGATAACCAGGTCTCGTTATCGCTTCTCCACCCCTGTCCATGCGAGTGCTAACTAACAGGCACGTACCGTATAGGTTAAGGTAACCATAGGTACCTAGATGGGTGTAGTGACATAGAGACCAGTTGGCTGACCGCCGCTCAAATCGTCGTCCTGCGTCTGCATCCTGCACCAACCGTTTATCCTGACCGGCGAGGCAGCACTGGCAACTGGGGACTCAGGATGGTGACACAACTTTCGCGAGGCGTCCCAACTAAAGGCTTTACAGCCATTTATAACGCCAGAAAATTTCATAAAATTTCATAAAACCAATACTTGAATTAATAGGACGATTTGAAACAGCCTTGGACTGCCGGTATGTATTTACCTGTCAAATGGCCATTGCCCAAAGACTTCTTGAAGGATTGTCTTGGACGTGAACGAACTTTTCTGCTATCCACCTGTTACATCGGCCCTCCCGTCAGTCGGTGAGCGCTCCTTGTTGTCAACACGCGACAGATGCATCTTTTAGCTCTGTGGGCCACCAACGTCAACCAATCTCTCCCTTCGTAGTTGAATATAGTACTGATTAGGTAGATGCTGTTGGCGCCAAGCAAACCGTTTATTCCGTTTGCTTACTAAGTTCAGAAATACCCCCGTCCTATACTGCAATGTTCGGTGCATATAGGGACGAAGTTTGGTCGGACATTACCTAGTAATGTTAGGCTTTGATCAACAACTTCTTAAACGGCCTAAAGGCTTATTGCCATGCTACTTTGGACGGGCCATCGATAGTTGGTAATAAGCTCGAAGTTACTTAATGGCGCTTCCTAAACGATTATTTATTACAATCGCTTAAGGAAGCGTTAATAATTCGTTGTATGTATTTGTCATCGATTTGCCGTTTCGGGCAAGTAACCGAGACTTGGCGGCGATCTACCAACACGCGACATTGTACGCTAACCCACTTTTTTTAGGGGGCAACGGCTAAGACTTTATCAGAGCAACTATTCTTCAAAGCGGGCGTGGCGGTGTCGACACCTGTGTCGTTAGGTAGTTAGGCCCCTTATTCGAGCCCCGAAAAGCGTTGTCGATCGGAGCCTTAGCCCAAGCCGCAGGTGCTAGTACGGACGGTCAACGGCGTGGCTGAGTTGTTCCGAGCCCCACCACTTAAGGTCGCCCTAGTCTTGTGCCTTAACGAATGGGGAGTGACTGTATTCATATGCGCTGACATTCGCAAGATGTTGCATAATGTTGGTGATCTTGCCCGTACGGTCCGCCCCTTAAGGACACCTGCCAATACTCGGCACTAGTCTAGCCCTCCGATACTTACCCTACCCTGCTTGGCTCAGCATCTGCTGAATCGCTGGGCACCCCGTTCCAAGTTACTTGCGTCTGGATCGCTTATAGTCTATATGCCATGCAGTCCTTCAACCACCACAACACTAGTCACAACGGACGCTCACACGCATCCTCATGGCCACAAAGACCGAAGAGACCAAGTGTTCAGACGCCATGAGCGTCAGACAGGCCGAAAACATAGTACCGCCTGCTACCTTCGATGCAGTCTCACTCAGTGATGACGAAGATCCTCGTAACTTTTCCAGTGTACGGAGATGGACGTGTACTATAATTGGTAGGTAACAACAGTAAACTTACTGACGGTAATTAGACAATCTTATCCAGCATGTTAGTTGACTTAGCTTCTGTTATAGTAACTATAATGACGGCCATGATTGCGTTCTGCTCCTCCATTCACACTGCTGCCATCGGTAGTGTCGCTGAATACTTTGGCTGCACTCGTACGCTCTCTACTCTAGGTGTCAGCACCTTTCTACTTGGTTTTGGTTCGGGCCCTCTCGTATTTGCACCCTTGTCCGAGATCTACGGTCGGAATCCTATCTACCGTACCACACTCTTCCTCTTCGTAGCCTTCAACCTTGGCTGCGCATTCGCTCCAAGCATTGAAGCCTTCCTAGTTTTTCGTTTCTTGTCTGGCTACTTTGGCTCCCCAACAGGTTGGTTCCCAGTCTGCCAATCCAGCTGTCCAGTAGCGTCAGGGAGACCGAAATACTAACGCATACAGTCACAAACTCTGGTGGGTCCCTCACAGACCTCTGGCCTCCTAGTCATCGGTCCGTCCCCCTAGCGCTCTTCACTGCCGCAAGTTTCCTAGGACCCGTACTGGCTCCTATAGTAGGCGGCTTCCTCTCTTAGTACGCTTCGTGGCAATGGTGAGGGCGCTTTACTTCACTTACTTCCTACCTTTTCTCATAATAACCTCTTCCTAAGGATTACTGGCTGGTCCTAATTCTCGGTGCATGTGTCTATACTGCCATGTTCATCTTCCTCCCTGAGACATATCAGCCCAGACTGCTGCAAGAAAAAGCACGACGCCTCGGAGTCAGCCAGCCACAACAAAGTCTGAAAGTCACTGTGTCGATAAATTTAACCCGTCCGTGCGTTATGTTCTTCACAGAACCCATTCTCTTCCTCTTATCCCTCTACATGGCTTTTGTCTACGGTATCCTCTATCTTGGCTTCACCGCGTATCCATATGTGTTCCAAAACTCAAGGCACTGGAGTGCGGGTCTTTCCGGGCTTTCTTTCCTGGGTAATTAAGTGTTAAATTGCCTATTCGAAAAATGCTAACGGTAGGCCATCAGGTATTGGAGTAGGAATGGCAATTGCAACAGCATCGTCGCCGTATATCAATCGTATCTATGCCCATTTTGTCAAAAAACTTGGAGGGCCGATGCCTGAGGCTCGGCTACCACATCTGATTATCCTGTCCGTTCTCATTCCGATTGGGCTCTTCTGGTTTGCGTGGACAGCATCGCCCTCAGTTCACTGGGCTAGCTGCATTATCGCGGGCATCCCATTTGGAATCGGGTTTGTGACCCTCTTTTTGGGCCTTACGTCCTACTTGATTGATTGCTACGGACAGTATGCAGCTAGTGCACTGGCAGCGAATGCCATCCTTCGGTCAGTATTTGGCGCGACTTTCCCGCTTTTCTCCCACGAGCTGTACGACGGCCTTGGGGCGGCTTGGGCTACATCTCTCTTGGGATTCGTGGCTATTGCCATGACACCTTTGCCGTGGTTCTTCTACCGTTTCGGCCCCCAGATCAGGGCTCGATCAAAGTTTCATCGAAGAATGATTCGGCACGATACAGGTACAACGAACAGGCCAGCGGAAGCTAAATGAGTCCAAGTTCCATCGATTCATTCTCGGGTCAGCTAAAGCAGGTTCATTGCAAGTGACTGCGGAAGAAATAGACTAGAGACGGCTGGTGGGGAGCGGGGGTTGGCTGCTATGCGCGATGCAAACCGAACTGGTCAGGCAAGTCGTGTCCCTGACTCCGGCCCAAGTCGAGAGCCAGCCCTACATATAGATCCCTTCTAGTTCTTTCAAATGACAAAGCACGATGTAAGCTCAAAGGCCAGTGACGTATTTGGAAGGATCGTGCTTTCAATCGTTCCCGCCGGGCAGTGGCTTGTGTGAAACACGATATGACTGTTATAATCTGGTTACTAGGTTTGCTTAGTACTTACCGCACTTTGCTACGTTTGCACTTGGTAGGGATATTGATGCGCGTAAACGTAGCAGACCAACGCATTCTGGATTGGCTATTATGAACAGAACAGTTAATACTATATCCTAACACTACCCCGATCGAATTAATTTATTAACCAAATTCGGAAACAGGCTCAGCAACCGATTTAAAGGAATCGGTTTTATAAATTATCCAAATTGTATTGCTGACGTTGCCGGCGAAATAATTAACGTTATATTTTACAATTATCCTAATTGAATGGAACTGGTTGTCGCAGAATAGGGGTAGTTGCTTAGTCATCTACGCTGTAGGCACCCCGCTATAACGTCGTTCTGGGGCTCCCACACTATATATAGAGCTTTCTAGCCACTGGTGTAGGCGCGACAGCCCCACTATTTGTATGTACGCAACTTAGTCCTTCGCACTTCCATACTTCTGCAAAACAAGCAACACACAGCAACCTAGATCAATCAGAGAGCAACAGCATCTACCCCGAATTGCGACCCGTATCTTCACACGTATTATTAATATTGTTTGTAAAGTAATTAACTTTGTATATCAAAACACCTTAATTGAATTAATTCTTTAAATGATTTTACGAACCCAGAGAGTTCAGTATCGTCCCTGATAACCTACAAACTGACAGGACTGGATCCCAAAGCCCCCCCTTGAGGAATACCGACTTCGACGGGGCCGAAGAAACCAAAGACTTCTGATACCCCGACTCCCGAAAGCATGAGTGAGCGATGGGGAAAAGTGGGACTTATTCCCTTGCTGAGATTAAACGACGTCAATGAGATCCCTATGGTGCGTACCTGCCTGCCAAACTGTGTATGACCTAGCCAGTAACCCGTATATCTCATAGCTCTCGTACGGCTTCGGAACAGCTAGCTTCGGGGGAAATGATGACGATGTCTACAGACGGGCAGTCATGGCCATCCAGAATGGATATTATCATCTTGACGGCGCTGAAGGTAAGGCCTGTCCATATTACCGAGTCAAGCGTGAAACGCTAAGATACCGATTGCTTATGTAATTCTAACATATTTCAATGAGACGGGCGTAAGCGCTGGCATCAAGGCATCTGGCGTGTCACGAGAGAAGCTCTTCGTCGTTACGAAGGTTGTCGGAACTAAAGGTCAAGACGTGCAAGCTGCGCTCGAGACGTCCCTTGAGAAACTTGGTCTGGACTACCTGGACATGTATCTTGTCCATATTCCATACGCTGCAGGTTCCTGGAGAGTTTCAAAGAATATGGGCTGAGATGGAGGCCATCAAAGCATCTGAAAAGGCGAGATCCATCGGCGTTTCCAACTTCGAGCAATCAGACATTGAAGTCATCCTGCAAACCGCCAAGACAATTCCTGCGATCAACCAAATCGAGTATAATCCCTACTTCCAACAGGGGAATCTCATCAAGTTCCTTCGAGAGAAGAACATCGCCGTTGCTGCGTTTTCGCCGTTGGCCGCCATCACTACAGCGCGGCCTGGCCCGTTAGACGAGATGTATACTGAGTTGGCAAAGAGATACGGGGTGACGGAGTCTGATATCGCTTTAGGATGGTGTATTGAGCAGGACATTGTGGCTGTCACCACTAGCCACAGCGAGCAGAGGCTTCAAGGGTATCTACGCAACTTGCCTAAGTTCAAGCTAACGGGAGAAGAGATCGAGCGCATCTCGGAGATTGGCAAGAAGAAATATCGCAAGGGGATAACCGAAGGCTACATGCGAACGCATTATGTGTCTCAGACCCCATCATCCTAAAGGGGTTCTACTAGGTGCCTAGGGCGAAGTTATTTAGCCGACCTCGCTTGTACCTAGGTTTGCAATATCCATTGTTATGGTTTCTTATACCTAGCCAAGAGTCTACTTATTCTACTCTTGCAAGATCTTGTTGCTATGTCTGTCCGAGTGCGGTAGTTGTGCAAACCTTGTAGGTGTGCCTTCAAAATCTCACAAGGTGGACGTTTGTAGACCGATAGCTTGTAACACCGTATGGAATTACTACCTATCCCTCCTCTTCTACGTCGCCGGATGTCGGAGAGTGGTGCGGTGCTTGATATGTTGGTCGTCTAGGCACCACCACAGACCCTGTAACAGCAAAGGGGTTGCAGCTACAACGCATCGTAGCTTCCATTGTAGCCAATCGTTGGGTCTACCGGCTCTCTTGCTTGCCGCAGTTCCGCTCCATCACTTCTAAATAGATGTTGCGTTAGAAGAGGCTTATAGCTGTGAAATAGATTTGGCTTATAGGCAGGGCTACCTTGGCCCCCAGCTTAGGGCAACCGTAGTGCAGGTTGGCGCGGGGTTTCAAGATAATGGGTGGCATTACTTGCAGCTGACTGCATCAGAAGAGTCTGACCATTGCCAGTCCATATCCTAGCAGTAAGGATGCATAACCGCTAGAGAATATGCGCTTCATTCTGGCTGGAGATATGGGGCTTGATAATGCATGTCCATTGTCCATACATGCACAATAGGCGGAGGACTTCCGCCAGTTTTACCCGCGACGAGCTTGAGCACAAGGACAGGCGTCAGACATGGACGCAGTCGCTCTCAACCAAAGGTATGACAAAATTTCTGTCACAGTATATATAACGCCATTTCTAGCCACGCAATAGTGGCGTCGCTTTTGCGACAATCTCGTATATCCACGGACTAAACAAGTTTATGCTCATCAGTGCAATAGCCATGGATTCACTCCGCCGCGTATTGCGGATCAAGCTCTGTCGCTTTCTCGCTGCATTGCAAGTTACGGCACTAGATATGTGGATGTTGGCGAAGTTATGTCCTGGTTTTCCTTTGCTGTGATGGGAGAGGTGGCGTTCGGAGAAGATTTCCACCTCATGAAGTCACGGGCTACGCACCCGGTACTTGGCCACCAAGACCGTGCCTTGGCTCTTCTTGGGCTTATTCCAGACACCATCTGGACTGCTCGCCTAGCATTCTCATTTGTTCCCTTCTATGGAAGGGTCCAGGGTTGGTTCCGTATGGTTGCCTTCTGTGATGCACATATGAAGATGCGAGTTGATGTAAGTTTGAACACAGATCCTGGGACTTTGCCGTGTGAAAGCTTGCTGTCTCGCAATGAGGGGGGAAAGGGACGGAAAGTTGGACATGGCATCTTGGTTCATTGACAAATATAAAGAACTCAAGGGCAGAAAAGACGTCGAGGCCCTAAACAATCTCTTAAGCGGAACCGCCGTCTCAGCAGTCGTTGCGGGAAGGTAGTTTCTTTTAACCATGTATTGTCAGGTGCCATGCTGGAGGCCCCTTGCGAGGGCCCAGTGACCCACCAGCGTGGGTCCGGTTCATGTATATATATAGGGGGGCTTCGCCCCCAGTAGCCAGGAAATGGCAGGCGTTAATGTTTATCTATTCACTACCCATACTGCGAACTACCAGCTAGACTCTTTCCTCTGCCTTTCACTCCGGATCTCTGACGACGTCATACCTGTCGACCGCAACATGCGACAGTCTATGAGAAAGGCAAGATGGGGGGGAGTATTCACAACGCTTGTGGGCAGAATTGCCCCGGGTATCACCCACCGCATCCCAAGGGAGCGGTATGTTGATCTGGGATTTCAGGAACGGCTACCTCGGCAATTTGAGGAAGACGGGGAGGTGCTATATGCCACAGTGGATGAGAAGCGGATTTCGTTTAGACGAGGGACAGATACGGAGAAGTACCGGGTCCAATCTGGTGCCGACACTTCCACAAGCCATGAGCACGGCAGTCGTACCGTTATCAACTGATCGGAAGCGTCGTGTCTTCAAGGAGGTTGCGCCCCTCGCCCCAGGATCATGTTGCCTGCCGACAGATACTCGGCATGGCTATCGAACTGTTCCCGCGGAAACCGCTATCCTAAGAATAGGTGGAGTGGCATCCATCAATGTGTTGTGACTGCTAATCGCACCCTGTTGCTTACTAGTTTTGCTCGGCCGAGCTCACTCTCAGTCATTACATCCTGGGTGCGTAGGCGGCTTATTTTATACCGTACGTAATAACAGCCTTTTTAAACTATTCCTTCGGACCTCCTGCACCCTTCCAAACTTAATATCACGTTCGTTTATATTCACGTTTTAATATAGTAAGGACGTACCCTCAAAGTCTGCCCTACCAATGGTTAAGCCTTATTACTCCGTCAGGAGCCTTGGCTTTCTTGTGTGTTTTATGCACTGTTATCCTTCCTCCACCTGTCATTTATCACTGCTCAGTGAAGCGTCAGTGTTAACTCCTTCAATCTCGAATGAAACGCCTCTGTATACATGTCAGAGAAAAGGGCGAAGTACGGACCAAGGCGTGACCTGGGGTGGAAGGACGAGCATCACGTTCGAGGTGTCAGGTCCGTCTGACCGACGCCGATATGAGACTGCTTCATTACTTCGGTTAGAATACGCGTCAGGCTCGGCGGAGGGGGCCAGGACTGTAGCCGGTATACTAACCCCTGATCTAAGTCCCGTCTAAGTGCTCATAAGTATTAGGTGTACAGGTCTTTCGTACACTTTATTCGCACTATGGAAAGGAAGTGCGAAGTCTAGGAATCAAAGCATCGTAGTACGAACCACCGATCTGACAGTCCGCCTAGATGTGCCTTCGGCGGCGGCTTTACGGCTGTAATCACCATCTGCCTGTCGGGCAATATCCACGGGAATGTTGACAACGTCTTCTGAGGGGGTAATGAAGCGCATCGGTGATATTCGCGCCAGCTAAGAATGGCTAATCCTATCTTCATGTGACGACTATGCCGGCCTGGTCCTGGTGGCGGCGCACAACGCTTGATACGCTGTAAAGAAGGTGAATAGGTGGTCGGTTACGATCGGGAGTGGATAGGAATATACCATAGGTGTTCCGCGAGTATAATCCAGACTTGAGTTGTATGGAACAGGTAGAAATAACGACTTTGTCACTAACGTCGAATTCCCGGCGAAGATTCAATATGTTGGATCATGAAAAGCGGAAGGAATGAGCATTATCCAGGGCCTACCGCAGCCTGCATGAAAATTGAGAGGTGCCAGAAAACTTTGGGCCCACGACTCTGCGGACGCACTGTAAACTCTTGTAGTTGCCTCGCTGTTGAAATGGCGTTACTGCCATGGGCATATATCTATTGGTAGTGCCACTGTACTATCATGGATTCAAGGTCCTCGAATGTATCGACGGATGACTATATCCGCATCCGGCCCGAGCCTAGTTACTCTAGCATCGAAGCCCGAGGCTCATGAGAAGGTAGTAGGAACACAACAGTGAGCCGGCCTTATGGAACTTCAAAGTCACCGATCGAACTCATTATCCAAACAGGGCGCTGAACTCCTCTGAAGTAGGGTCGTTGGATAACTGCCAGACGTTGACTCTTGCAACAGGGGTTCATCCTAGATCACGGTTCTCGTGACTTGATCGCATAAGTGTCCGTAGTTTTATAGAACATGGATGACCTGCGTATTTCTCTGGAAAAGTTGAGAAACATTACCCCGGTTTTCTTTAGGCTAAACCCGACACCTAGTTAATACCTAACAAGAAGTCGTGTCGTAACGACATGACTCATACAGAGTCCCAAAACCCCAGGCCCAGAAAAGGAAGTCTAAAATAACTAGCCAGTCGATAGGCCAACCAACGGACCGATCAAACCACGGATACCTCGAACGCCCATCGCATGCCCGTCCGATGCCGCAAATTCCATGCCATTTCATGGCGTCCCATGGCGTCCCATCGCAGCGCCCCCTAAGAAGCTCAAACCGTCCCACTGATGCTCAACTCTCGTATCTCCTGTAACACCTGCTCGACTCTGGAGTCAAGCTGGCCCTGAGCGTACTGCTCTCTCGTATCAGGGTCGAGGTACTGCTGGACCTGGGCCATGCGGCTATATGCCTCAGCGCAGAAGCGGAGCTGGATCTTGACGAGAGCCTCGAAGCTGGGGTCGAGGTAGGGCACCCGTAAGTCGATAAGCTGCGGCAGTTCCGAGCATAGCTGCTCGTTTAGCTGGTCATAGGCAGCTCTCGCCATTTCCATCTCCTTCTCGGCGCGGGGTAGCTTCGTGACATCCTTGTCGGGCTTCTCGGTTAACTTCTTGACCTTTGCGCGCAGGGCGTCGTAGTCCAGTAGTTTGTGGCCGCGCTTCTTTATGCCTAGACACGCACATGCCGTTAATTACCCATCCACAATACATAAGCGGATACACATCCCATCCCCTGCCACGATGTCGTACATAGAAGGATGTATTGCAGGAAACGCACATTCATTTACGTCTGGAAAGTAGGAGCAGAACCGCGAGATGGGCTCTAGGACGGTGGTCCGGTAGGGGCCGTCCAGGGCTTTTATCGTCTCGGTGTCGAGATCCTCCACGGCCTGCTTGTAGCTCCTGCTGACACCGTCCTTGGCTCCGGCGTCTCCGTAGAAGGCATCGATGGTCTCGGCTATGCGCATTTGCGAGGCCGTCATTGCTCGTAACGAGTCTAGGTATCCCCTGGCCTCCTTTTGTAGTCTGGTCGCGGCCGCCTCCATGCTGCGGAATCGTCGCTCCTCGACCTCGTAATCTCGATCGTTCGTCTTCTCGACATGGCCCGTCTTCATCATAACCTGCGTCGTGGCGCGGTTGACGTTCTTCTTGAACCCTGCCCAAGACATGGTTGCGGTTGTCGCTCGCTTCTCGACTTTTGATTAAGGAGATATTGGGGTATAGCAGGTGTAAGCGGTGAGTGGGAGAGACTATTCGCAGGAATTCGATCTATGTAGCGAGCGGGGGAGAATTGGCTTGGTTGCGATTGTGTGCATGGCATATGGGGGAAACAAAGTTACAGTAGCAATGATTACAATGACGAGGTGGTTCAACGTGGGGCTTGGCGGAAAAGGGCACCACGGCTGGTGCGGGTGCGGGCGCGGCGACGACGTCAGTGCCTGCTGCGCCACTTTTCCCTAGGATTACAAGTACTTTGGTACAAGCAACTCCGGCTCTAGCTCTAGCTCCTCAAAAGGTGAAGCTCTAGCTGGCCAAGCCACGCGAACGCGCTGAATTACGGTGGACCATGTGCTAACACTAATACTGTAACGCCCGACAACCATCCATACGGGTGTGTTATACGTAAAATCTGTAACAACTCCGCAGTGAAGCCCGCTCGGATAACATGAAGTCAACATTCATTTTACATTGCATGCCGTAGAATTAAGGGATAAGGAGGTCACTACCGGCTGATAAATGGGGAAATTTAATCTCCACTTCCTCGTCATAAGCCTGGGCAATCCCGGCAGGTACTATGAGACGATGCACTCGGCGGGCCACCTTGCCCTGCTCTCCCTACAGAAGGCTATCAAGAACGGTGCCGATGCTTCCGGTGCCTCGTCGCCCGGGCAGCCGGACTTCTCGCCCGACAAGCGCTGGAAGAAGACGTGTCAGGCCTCCACCGGCCCCAAGTACACGCTCCTGCAGAGCCCGACGCTCATGAACGTCAGCGGGGACTTCGTACGGTGGGCCTGGAATGAGACGCTTAAGGGCCACGGCGTGCCACCCTCGGATCTGGGCCTGGTCGTCCTCCACGACGAACTCGAGACGCGTTTTGGGGTCGTCAGGACGAGACAATGGGGTACGAGCCACCGCGGCCATAACGGCATCAAGAGTATCTACCAGAAGTTGCAGATCAAGAATTACCCGGGCGCCCGGTGGGCGCGCATCTCAGTCGGCATCGACAGACCTGAGAGTCGGGACCCGGAGGATGTGGCGAACTATGTGTTGTCCCCGCTGACAAACCAACAGAAAAAGGCTATTGATACCGAGGTCGGGTCGAGAGTTCTGGAATCTATAAACCAACTGGAATCGCTGTGGAGGCAACAGCACCACAAGAACACGCCCAAGGACGATACATGAATAAAACTGTATCATCGACCGGCAGGGAAGGCGAATGGGTGGTCGGCAATTCTTGGTTCACTTATCGTCATACTGCACGACTACCTGGGGGCTCCGTGTATAATACGTCGTCAGCTTTGACCACCACTGCTCAGCTACAGCATGAACCCATTAAGGCTGTCCTCGGGAGAACCTATCGAGGAGACCGTTGTGGGCGCTTCCCCCGGGGGGGGGGGGGGGGGGGGCTGATGTTGTTGGCATTAAAGCGCGAAGCCTTGGATGGGATCAGCAAACCATTCATAGACGCGCATGGCTTGGAATCCACCTGGGGTTGATGCATCTATGGACTAACGGACGGCATCGAGGGTAGTATCGGTAGACCTCAGGATAGGGCTTCCGACTAGACGAGACAGATCTCAAGACCGAACGCCTCGATAATCAAAAAGCGAAAACATGGGACATGACGATTATTCGTCATGCACATGAGTAATTACCTTTATAAGTAGGGCTAATGCCATGCCCATCAGCGGCTCATGCCCTTAAGATGATTCGAGTTCTCAGCATCTCTCTACTGATGCTTCTCCATCCAGGCCGAGATCTGCTGGGGCTTGCTGCTGCTTCTCCTGACCATCATAATAGCGACGGCGTCGTTGACGATAATAGCGAAGACGATATCCTAGTGGATTGCTGTCACCTGTATGATCTTTATCGCCGCCTTCTGATTCCCGTTCATCAATTCAATGCCCAGCAACCAGAGCCACATTCAGAATAGCTTGGCGTATGGCTAGCCGATCATAACTGGTAGTAGCGCATAATTGCGACAACTCTGTCTCCTCTTCGCTTGGCATACCGTCTTCACTGGGCAACCTACTTCGTACTCCTTGGGAGTTTGAGAAGTTTTAGAGTCGAATGGTGCTATTTATGTAAGGTGATATATCGGCCTAGAGATTCATTCCTAGTCAAGAAGGAGTCTAGTGGCCTAGAGGCCAGGGCGGCTATAGAGTTTTAGGTCCCACACAGGGGTCGCTATGGGTAAGTAGTGTCACTAGGCGGAAGGTTTTACCTTACTTCCCCTAGTGAGTGCCAAGGATCCGCCCCTGACTAAATGGGATACAAAAGTTCCCAGTAATCAGGTACGAAGGGGGCTATTGAACGACTAAGTGAAAGCACTGCCCAAGTGAGGTCATAAATCTATCGCGTTTCCTTTGCGAGACCAGCATTACTAGCTGGGCCACGGAACGTGATCGTGGGCTATTTGGAAGTGTCCATGGACGAACTTTACCGTGGCTTTCATTGAACGGCGAGCCCTTGGGAGTCTCAATGCTTTTGACAATAACATGATCCGCCTATGCCTAGTTCAGCTGCTGGCGACGACGTGCATGTTAACGTGCACATCATCGGCCTATGTGCAATGGCAACCTTGCGACAATAACGCGTATCATCTGGCCGACGGTAGCTTTGTCCCTGGAAGCCTAAGCACGAGCTTAATACATGTCAATGACAAGCATGATCGCCTGTCTTTCGAAGTGTCGCGATGGATGGAAGCAGCCGAGTGCGCTCGCTGGCTCCCCGAGATGCCGTCGGCGGAGTTGAAGATTGACCTCTTGGGCCAGTCTCTTACTTACCACTCCGAGATAAATGCGACATGCAGAGGTTTAACGGCGAGGCACAACCTATCCAGCCTCGACCTCGCATTTGCTGAGAACATGGACGTATTTCATCATCTTTCCACTTTTCACGCCACTATTCACCTGGCTGGTCTTGGCGCTGAAGAGAAAGGCTGCTTGCAGGCATACATCACCCCTGCGTTTAGTCCTGCAGTACGAACTGCGCTGCGTTATGCACCCTTGAGCATTCTCCTCTTCGTCCTTCTTGTAGGCGTTGCTCGCTCTATCCCGGTGTCAGGAGAATCTTCGCCGCAGAGCGTGCTCCCCGGTGTTGCCGACTGTCTCCACTATCTCCAGTTCGTCTTCCTTACCGGAAGTCTAAGTCTATTCTATCCCGGATTTTACCAGCCGGCAGTGGGCCGCTTGGGTTGGGTGTCCCTTCTTGCCGGCGGCTTCGTCAACCGTGGTCAGCCGTACCCCGGTGTCAGTGATGGCATCTACGAGCTCAACGGCACGTACGGCGGCACCCTGGGCCTAGAACTGATGACGCAGATAGTCGGCGCCCCCCCGACGATGGATACGTGGATGAACATGGTCATCCTCATCGCCATCGTTACAATTGCTTCTGCCCTCTTCCTCGAGATGTACCGGCGTCTGGCAAAATCCGCGGATCCAGACATGGATTCTGACACGCAAGAGCCGGTACCAGCAGGCCTGCGGCACACCTTCTACCGGACCCTTCGCCTTATTCTGTCCTACTTTATGATGCCCCTGGTCGCTCTGTCGTTCTACCAAATCAACTATGCGACTCAGCTGCCTGCCTACCACATCTCGCTCGCCGTCCTCGTCGTGGCTGCTAACATAATCGCCTTGGTATGGCTACTATCACAGGTCCCGACGCGGAGCCTGGGCATCCTAATCTTCGACAACAGCAAGAGGTACAGTCAGCTGTCAACGTCCGAGACCGGGAAGGAGCAAGATAAGCGGTTCATCCTGACCCTCTTCACCTTGACCTTTATCCGCGGCGCTGCTATCGGCGGGCTTCAGATCTGGGGGCCGGCACAGTTGGCTGTCCTCGGGACATGCGAAGTCGTCCTACTGGCGTGCGCAGTGCAGTTCCAGGCGTACGGTATGTTCTCGATGGGTATAGTGACTGCGCTGGTGCGGCTTGCGAGCCTCTTGCTCATGGCGACTTTCGTGCGGGGACTTGCGTCGGATAATACTAGGAGCGCCGTCGGCTACCTGATCCTGACGGCGCACACTTGCGTTTTAGTCCTCGGCTTTTTTGTCCCAACTCTTTTACACCTTGGGAAGTTATGTGTTCGCTTTTTACGAGGTTCACATCCCGATGTATGTCCTTCCTACAACAGTACCAATATTACACGCAGACTGACAGACTACCACAGCAACCACAGGTCTACGGACTGCGTGACCTCCGTCGTCGGCCCGCCTCAAGGACTGACCTGCTAGACTCTTCTGCATTCCATCCAAGCCCTTATGATCCCTACGGGTATGATAGTGCAATCTATTCGAAGCCATACACCACCCGCTTATCGAAATCGGACTCGGTTTCGACTTCAGCTCGTCATTACTATAGGCCGCCGCGACACTCTCGTCTCTGCTCCCACCACTCTGGCGACACACTTCGCGACCCGAGCCTTATGCGATCGACCGGAACATCCCCTGCTATATCTAGCCGCCAGCCATCAGCCTCTCGCCGTTCCGAGGGCGATGGCCTGGCAGGGAGTTCGGACTCGTCATCGTGGGCGAGCAAGCCGTCAGAGTCAACGAACTCCGACAAATGGGGACATGGCTCAGACATTACCAGTAGCGCCGCCCTCGCTGCCGCCGGAACGCCGCTGGGCCCGCGATGGGGGGACTATTCGTTCCGCGAGGTCGATCTCTATTACTGTGCGCCGAACCCAGCGGCCGCCAGAAGGAATACGAGCGGAGCTTCGGCACCCCCACCGTCGCAGGCCCACGTTCGTTCTTCATCACCTTTTAATCTTTGGGCGAGGGTCTCCGGACAACCGAGTACTGCGGAACGGGGCTTTTCAGTTATTCGCTCGGTTTCAAACCCTGCCCTTTCACAATTCCAAGGGCCAGAACAAGGCCATTAACCAAGCGGCATCCATGCCTCTGCCTGCGTCATACTGCCTAGGAGTTGTGGTTATGACGCCGATTACAAACCCCGATCCTTGTAATTGAATGTAAATAGTGGATTTAGACAGTGAAGTAATTCATCTAATTGCAAACTCTCAAAGTTCTAGAGGCTGTTTGTAGATCGTGCTTGGAGTACGTAGCTAGTAGGTGTCCTTGACACTCTGTCACGAGCTTGGAAGCTTCAATTCTCCATTGTGGTAGTTGTGTGCTATCTCGCAAGATGACATCACCAGACATGATTACAATTTCCTCCTTTTATATAAGCCTTTGAGGAGCTTCGCCTTACAATGCTAGCTTAGTACCTAAGACTAGGTCCGGCCTGGTACGATCGTGCACTTACATTAGTGCTTTAGTGTCTCTCTTCCGTACATATCTACACGAAAAGCCGACTCACAACCCATAGACACTTGTTAATAAACCCTCCCAAGTGCAAGAGCGCCTTCCCTGCAAAACAAAGGATGCGATGTATGGGCTTGCCTCTCTCCCCTATTCACGATGGCCTGCTCGTGCTATTGGCTAGCCTTGTTTGCTTGAAACACCTCACTGCTTCAAGCCGTGTGATTGGATCACAGTCACGGGTCATCCTCTCTCCTATATCTTCTGCCCCTTGTCCCTCGTTCCTCGTCTCTCGCCTCTCCCCTCATTTTCACCTTCTCCAAAGACCACGGAGGGGAGCTTTGTGAGATGCGTCGTGCGCTCGCTTCCAAAGCCTGTTGCCAACAAGGTTTGCACCTTCCTTCTATTTACATCTACTCACTAAGTCGTCTGTGTATATCTCCTTCTGTGTCTCATTCCTTCTCAGAACTTAGATAACAAGCACCTGCTCGCGCGGGACCAGCTGGAGGTGCTTGGGCCACAGTAAGGCTGCCTATCTACCCCTTCTACCTGGATTGGGTGAGTCTCCATCCCATGTGAACAATGGGCGCATAATTGACCAATTGGCTTGGCTTGGAATAGGATCATGTTTGCCTGAATCTTTTGGAGCTATTCACAGATTTTTAATTCACACACTACTCTGCTCAATACGAAGTACTAAAAGGGCATCCTCGCTTGCACTGTACAGCAAGTATGGTCTCATCCAAGGAACACCGACTGAAGGGAATACTTGCACGATAATGGCCACAATGTCAGAGCACCACAGAGAGGTTGTGAGGATTCGCCTTGTTCAAGAGCTGAGACAGCTTGACCAAACCCACCGGATGATCGCGATGCTCCTAGAGTGCGAGCATCCTGACTGGGGTGACCCGGGAGCAGAAGCTGCACATAAAGCTGCTCTTGATATTGTCCGGGAGACTTTTCGCACGAGATCCAAGCTCAGCCCTCAGGAAATCTCAGAGATACGCAAGAAGGACCGCGAGAGAGCTGGTCTTAGCCGATCTATTGCACAGCTTCCATCCCACAAGTTCTCACAAAGCAATGACTTTGCCCGCCCTGTGCGATCCCTCCAACCGTCTTCTGTTGAGAGCATCAAAGATAAGCACATTGCGTCCAATGCCCCTGATCCCAAAGATATTACACTACCGATGGATGATGACGACAACCTACAAGTCCACCAGGCAGAGCTTTCTATACCCCTCTGCGTAGATGCTTCCGTGAGCTGCACAGCCCTGGCTAACCGTGCCCACGCTGGAGCTATGCGCCGCCTGGACCGCTGCCCAGTTACGCCTTCTGGTCTGGCAGAGCTCGAAGCCAAACGCACCAGTGTCTGGAATCGTATCTCCCAAATCGACGCTGCTCAGAAAGAGATAGAAAAGAAGCTAAGCGAGCGAGCTCGCGAGCGGTGGCGGCGGTTAAAGAGGCCGCAGTGCTTTAAGGCGGCCTCGCTGGGTCTCTCTCGGGGTCGTGGATCACGGCTCAGCTCCTACACTGCTATTGACGATGCTGACGACCCGTTTGGAGAGAGAAACACGTGGTGTGAGAGGGAGGTACTGTGGGAGCCTGAGCTCAAGCCTAGGGATAGGGAGGTAACATGGTGATGGGGAATGGCGTGCTAGGGTATTGGACAATTGTGGCGCCACTGAATCGCTGTTTTAATCTCCATCTCCAGTGTAATGCGTATCGATACCACAGTACCATAGTACCTATAGTTAACTTACATCAAAACCCCCGGTTGGGATAACATTCATCCTCCTAGCACCAACACCCTTCGCTGCCGCGTGAACAATGGCCTTGACTCCGAGTTATATGAATTGACACCTAGGCCGGGTAAACGGAAAGACTTGGGAAGTTAAGGTAAGAACAGTCCGATAAAGTGTTCTGTATGAACAGAGAAAGAGTCTCATTCTCCAGGATATCCGCACATATATTCATCTTGACCCACAGATTACTTACCCTGGTAGCTTATTAAAGTCTCGAACATATCCTTCATTGCCGATCAGCTTCCTAGTGGCTTGGGGATTTCTGAACCTGCATTCACCTGAAGTCTAGTGTCGAGGGCGTCCAGCTCGTCCTTGTCCTTTGGAAGCAATAAGCCACATCGTCGTAGAGCCATCACCTAGGGACAGGATCTCCATGGGTTGCAAGCGAGATTGAGTCCTCGTCGGCATCCCATTACGCTGCGAGTTGCGACCTGTTGTGTGAAACGCCAAGCGCAATCGTCGGAGGAGATAACGGGCTGAGCCATCTTGAGACTGAACTCCTTGGCTAGGGGGCTTCGTAAGATACATTGACGGCCACGTCGAACATAGGGAACGTTTATCATGCTACCGCTGGTCACATACTAAGTCGCCGAGGAACTCGTCTGCCTCAAAGCAGACGAGAAGTCTCTCGAGACTTACTAGCGAAGACGATCGAAGCCAGAACTAACCCAGGGGAAGTGAAACCCCTCATGGGAACTTGGAAGCCGAGGTCGAGACGCCTGTTAAGCGCTAATTGGCCGAAAAGGCCATACGCAGCCCAGTCTCAACATCGATTGCAGGTCGGCCCAGGTGTCCAGCTCTCATTCACGCCTTGGTTGCCTTCCAACTGGAGAGACGAGATGGTAGACTTCCTGCAAGCCATGGCCACGACGCGCATCACGGCCGGAAATCTAGGCGGGGTCCGCCTCGTAATTCATACCCGCGCAGCTGGATGTCGGGCGGGCGGTCCAGTTCTACGAGCCGCATTCGGCAGCGAGATGCTGTCTAGATGACCCGACACATTGGCGTCCGGAGATGGTGTGGGTGACATACCGGGTCTTTCGGGGTGAGGAATAACTCGGCTAATATCGGTTTGTTGATCTTCATACCGACGAGGGTGGACACCGTATTGTTCTGCAATACCAGGGCCAGGGCAGCACAGCCGAGAGATATTGGACTAGTCAAACGGGAAACATATTGTCTCCAACTTAGTGGTGGAATTCTCTACAGTACGAGTTCGGATCAGCAAAGTCATCATCACCTTGGCAAACTACTTACATAGCATTGAACTCGTACCTACTGGGTCCGTCTAACCGGACCCATACGTACATGGAGGTAAATACTCTACCTCTGAGTATGTAACTACTACCGACTCCCGAGCGGGCGGAGACCTCCATTCCCGAGTCATTTAAGTTGCCGGACTATAATTAGCCTGCCGACATTTCCGCGAATCGGATCCAATGATGTGCCGCGTCTATCCGAAACGGGAAATGGTGGCCCCTTAGGAAAATCCATCCCTGGAGTCAGGGGCTCTTCATCCCCATGCCTGGTAGGCCACGCTTGGGGCTGTACGAAGCGAAATGCGCCCTAATAGAATGGCGCACTATCATTTCGATGACATCTCGTGGACTGCTCTCTGCGCTCGTTCACGGCGCGGAGTCCCTGCTACAACCAACCGCTAATCAGTGCCACGGTGCGATGGCCAAGATGAAGGAACGTCGAGGTATACAAGAGGTTATAATAAGCAGCGACCGCACCGGGACGATGGTGTACAATCAAGCCTCTTCGTAGATCAATCACGCTCGTTGGAGCGAAGTCTCCGCCCAGTCGGTCTACACGCACGATACGAAACAGGCTATCAACGAGCGTCCCCTTGATCCGATCGCAAATCATGTTCTGCACCACCAGGAAGGCCAGCACGGCCCTGCTCGCGGCGGCGTCGTGCCTGCCTGCTGGGCGCGGCGAGCGCGTTTACGAACCCGGTCCGCCGCCCCGGCGGCAGCGACCCGTTCATTGCCTACTCCGGCGACGGCTACTACTACATGATGTCGACGTCGTGGACCAACCTGCAGATCGCGCGGTCCAAGACCATCGAGGGCCTCAAGACGGCGCCCAAGAAGGTCGTCTACAGCACCAACGAGCCCAGGCGCTGCTACAACGTCTGGGCGCCGGAGGTCCACTACCTGGACGGCAACTGGTATATCTACTACACCGCCGGCAACGCCAGCAACCTCGACGGGCAGAACTTGCACGTTCTTAAGGGTACGTCGTATCTTACTAGTTACTCGCCCGCGGCTAGCTAGCCTCCCTCCCTGTTTTCAGTCTTTCCTGTTTCATAATGTAGTCTCAACCGGTAGCGGGATGAAACCAAGCTCACATGCATAAAATCGCAGGCGGCCCGAGCGCGTGGGATGAGTACACGTACGCGGGACAGCTGACCAACCCGTGGTCGATCGACAGGTCGGTGATCCGGTTCAACGGCTGGGGCAACTACCTGGCGTACTCGTGCTTCCACGGGGTGCGGTACCAGTCGACGTGCCTGCAGAAGCTCGGGGACGATAACGTGTCGCTGACGGGGCCCATCAGCGTGATCTCGCAGCCGACGGAGTCCTGGGAACGGAGCGGCATGCCCGTCCAGGAGGGCCCCGTCGCCCTGTACTACGGCGGGAAGACCTACATCGTCTACTCGGCCAACTACTGCTGGACGCCCGACTACTGCCTCGCGACGCTCGAGTGGGACGGCCGCACTAACCCCCTGCGGCCCGGCGCGTGGAAGAAGCCCAACGACCGCGTCTTCTCCCAGGCCAACGGCCACTACGGCACCGGCCACAACAGCTTCTTCCAGAGCCCCGACGGCAGCTAGACCTGGAACGTCTACCACGCCACCTCGAACGCCAACGGCGCCTGCGACGATAGCAGGTACACCATGGTCCAGGTCCTGGGCACGAACCCCGACGGGTCGCCCAACTTCGGGACCCCCCTCCCCTTCAGTGCGAACATCGCGGAGCCGAGCCAATGACAGGGAGACGGCAATGATCATTATGCATGACTTGGTTGGGACTTGAGGTGCCCTGCGTCTTACCTCTTTCGAGGTATATATTTTTAGGCTGGCATACAGACCTTCTGAACAAATGGAATGCCAATCCGTTAGTCATCATGCTGACAATAAGTTCTTGGTGCTGACAAGGAAGCACACGGGATGGTTATAGGCGACCGCTTCGTTTTGGATGGACTTTAAACGTGTCCATCGAACTGGCACCAGGGCCAGGCAGCTCCTCGTCCGAATCTATGAGATTATGAGATTATGATATGACACAAGACATAGAAAAGCATTGGATAAAGCCACAGACTGTCGGTTCATAGTGATACCAAATTTCGTCGCAACGTAGCCAGGGGCGCGACTACGCTTGCCTAGTTGGTTACGACGGGCCACAAAGGTTACTGCAGTTGTCGTAAGGATGCGGGTAGCCATTGTTTCAGCCGCTGGCAGCTACATTACTCCTAAAGTCGTAACTTTGCCTTCCCTCAACGGGGGACCATTACCATAGCTGACAAACGCTACCCAGACGTTCTCGCATTTCTGTCATGGACCATCTCAGATAGTAAGTGCTATGAATCATGTCTAACTACCGGTTAGTGTGCTTTGTCCCATCTCGCCTTGCATGTGATCTGGCTACATAGGTGAAAATTTCAAAGCCATGCTTCGAAGTGTACTTGGCGGTGGCTAGGTGGGAAGAAGTTAGTGCTGAGGACTGCTCGTTCTGACACAAGGGGAGTCATGAACGAAGATAGGTTAGATGTACCTGGCCGTGTCCAAGCGGTCCGCTGTGTTTAGTCAAAAGTCTCACCCGAACTTACGCGGCCGTATTGGGACAAAGAGGCCCATGGAAATCGACAGCAGAATGAGTGAGCGACACCGATAGCCGTAGGTTGTATAGGAGTAATGGTGTAGGCCGCAGGAGCACAGAAGTATTACGAACGAAATACATTGAGCAAAACTACAATCGCAGCCGTGACAACATGGCAAACCCGCTGACGCCTGACCTCATGCAAATCCGCTGGGCCCATTCTAAGGCTCTCCGTTCGCTTCTGCTCTCCGATACTGCCGGGAACAATTCTTAGAAAAATGCAATGAACCTCACCCCGATTTCTGAAACTCCACACATGCCGAAAGGGGAAATGGTAATGATCGTATGTTCGGATAGACCGGACGCCCACCGTCATCGGGCAAGCAGATCTAACCCAGTCTGTTCTGGCGGTTCGTCACTACGGCTCCCCTAAGAGCCGGGCGGTTATATCTCCCATGTACGCCTCCTCCAATGTGTAGTCCATGCCGTCGTTCTTATCGATGCCGACGTAAAGGAATGCCTCCACGACCCGGTCGATATCAAAGCCCATGTTGACGAACCTGTCGATAAGGTCCTTGTTGTAGCCCTGGTATCTGTAATGCT
The DNA here is from genome assembly GCA_004155035.1 of Monosporascus sp. 5C6A. Classification (NCBI taxonomy): domain Eukaryota; kingdom Fungi; phylum Ascomycota; class Sordariomycetes; order Xylariales; genus Monosporascus; species Monosporascus sp. 5C6A. The sequence continues at coordinate 178,878 of QJOB01000061.1, read as the reverse complement.
CCTAGTCAGCCGACGTACGATCCCGTTTCCGAACCGCCAATCAAGCCATGATATGCTTAGGATGCGCAATATGTATGCCGTACCTGCTTTCGTCCACTGCTTGTGACGTCGATGCGGCGCCGGCACCGGATCTGGGCTTGACCGACTGAAAAGCGGGATTTCTCCGTGCACCAGCGTATTGGACAGCCCACTCGTGGGCTTTCTTGTTGAAGGCGGGAGGATCCGACATCATCATCTTCGCAACTTCGGCATCCTGGGGGTCCTTCGGCTCGGGGCTCTCGAACAGCGACTGCAGGGACAGGAGAGTGGATTTGATTGTCAGAACGGGGGACCACGCCGTACTCAGTGTGTCCAGGCAGATTGCTCCCTAGAAGACGCAGTTCGACGTTAGTCCATGGGGTTTGGATTCGTGGCAGCCCGAGCACTGAGTCTCATAAGGGGATGACGTCACGTACGGTCTGACTACTGATATTGGGGTGCCAAACTTTGGTATCGAACTTCATGATGGGCGGGCGGAAGGGATACTCGGTAGGAATCTTGACATCGACGACATAGCGTCCTCCCTCATACGGCGTCCCGGGCGGGCCTGTTATGCTGGCCTTGAGATGCGTAAGGTCACCGCTACCGTCGACGGGGTGAGCGGTGATGTTAGAGACGGAGGCGTCGGCTTGGATATCGGCCAACTCCTTGGCAACTCGACGAGCCCTGTTACTAGCCATGACTATGCTCGGTATCGCTGTTCAAGAAATGACGACCGCGCCGACGGGAAGATATGGCATAGGTGGGCAGGAGGGGGCTGCGGAGTTGACGTGAAGGGAAGAGGGCGTTGGGCGAGGATGTGGGACGTGATTCAAGATGATATACGACAACAATGGAGCCGTTGCGGTGGAAGAAAGAAACTGGGGCCCTTGACGGTTGTTGCGGGGTGAAACAAGCCAGAAAGAGATGCAGAACGGAAGTATATAACCCTTAGGACTGGTGAGAAGGCTATGAAGCAAAGTCGTCTCGGGTCCGCAGTGAATGATTTGGGAAGAAGTGAAGCCTCGGCTCCGTGCTCTAATTCGTGGTGGCGTGGGTTTAGGTACTTCGTGTTATTCTAGGAGCAGGTAAGGCTGCGCACGGCAACTGGAAGCTACAGGTGCATATGTATGTACCACGCGGAGATCTGAAATAACCAGAATGGGGCCGGCTGTGATAAGTTTCAAAAAGCCGTCCGATTTAAAGGAGGCAGAACGGCGCAAGTCAGCTCATGTACATACGCATCATAGAGCAGCGCACTGCAGGGACAGAGAGAGAGGGGCAGCACTGATTGAGAGGAACAGACAGCGCAGCAAAGAAATGGGGCAAGACAGAGCCCCTCCAAGTGTTACATACATGTACTTTTCAGTTTCAACCTCCACAACTGCGTAGGGTGTTGTAACCGGCCTGGTCTTTTCGGTTTCCTAACACTGTATATCCTCAGCTGCGTCCGCTATACCTTATACAGTGCGCTCGCCATGTTACAATTGCCGCTACATGTTACTTACTTTAAGTTACTTGCAGCTTGGGGTGGGTCTTGACTTTACGAGGTTAGAGTTCCGTGCCGCATGCGGTACAGGTATGAACACTTACCATAGTAACTTAAAAAGATCCTTACCATTTTGCCCCTCCATCGTTGGGCGAGTTTTTGATTCACACTCCGAGATATCAAAAGGGAATCACGTATCCTGAAACAACAACTTCAGCCTTTGGTTATTGACCAACTTGGGTAGTTCTCCAGCCAGGCTCACAACAGATCTCGCCCACACTTTGCGTAGAAACACGGGTGAGCCGCCCAAGATGTCTACGACGATGACTATGGCGACTACCGCCCGGAAGAAGGATGCCAACCTCCTCCCGGAGAACGAGCGATTCTTACGGTGCTGTGCCGACATTGCGAACGCACTTATCGAAGATCACGAAGCGCCCAAAGACCCCAAGAACCCGAAGCGCGACATCAACCTCAATAGTCTACGGACGAAACTGTCGAGGAAACACAAGCTGGCCAACATACCCCCACTGACCGCCATCATCGCTGCCATTCCCGAGCACTACAAGAAATACATCTTGCCTAAGCTTGTCGCGAAGCCCATCCGGACCTCTTCCGGCATTGCTGTCGTCGCTGTCATGTGCAAGCCCCATCGCTGTCCTCATATTGCGTACACCGGGAATATCTGCGTATACTGCCCCGGCGGCCCGGATTCCGACTTCGAATACAGTACCCAGTCCTACACGGGATACGAGCCCACATCCATGCGGGCCATCCGTGCTCGGTACGACCCCTTTGAGCAGGCGCGCGGTCGTGTTGACCAGCTCAAGTCGCTCGGCCACTCGGTCGACAAGGTCGAATACATCATCATGGGTGGCACCTTCATGTCTCTGCCCGAGTCCTACAGGGAAGAATTCATCTCCCAACTTCACAACGCCCTCAGCGGATACCAGACCTCCAAGGTCGATGAGGCGGTAGAGGCCGGGGAAATGAGCAATGTGAAATGCGTGGGGATCACCATCGAGACGAGACCGGACTATTGTCTGCAGCCGCATCTGTCCAGCATGCTCCGCTACGGCTGCACGCGGCTGGAGATCGGTGTCCAGTCGCTCTACGAAGATGTCGCGCGAGACACCAATCGGGGACATACCGTCGCCGCTGTCGCCGAGACTTTCTGTCTAGCCAAGGACGCCGGCTTCAAGGTCGTGTCCCATATGATGCCCGACTTGCCAAACGTCGGCATGGAGCGCGATCTGGACCAGTTCAGGGAGTATTTTGAGAATCCGGCGTTCCGGACCGACGGGCTCAAAATCTACCCTACGCTGGTCATTCGGGGAACCGGCCTCTATGAGCTATGGCGCACTGGCCGCTATCAGAATTACACGCCGAACGCTCTCATCGACCTCGTTGCCAGAATTCTTGCGCTGGTCCCCCCTTGGACGAGAATCTACCGCGTCCAGAGAGATATCCCAATGCCTCTGGTCACCTCTGGTGTGGAGAATGGCAACCTGAGAGAATTAGCACTCGCCCGCATGAAGGATTTCGGCACGACGTGCCGCGATGTCAGGACGCGCGAGGTGGGCATCAACGAGGTGAAGAACAAGATTCGGCCGAACCAGATCGAGCTGGTCCGGCGCGACTACGCGGCCAACGGCGGCTGGGAGACCTTCCTGGCGTACGAGGACCCGAAGCAGGATATCCTCGTCGCCCTGCTGCGACTCCGCAAGTGCACCGAGAAGTACACGTACCGCGAGGAGCTCGTCGGCCAGCAGACCAGCCTCGTCCGGGAGCTCCACGTCTACGGCACCGCCGTGCCTGTGCACGCGAGGGATCCCAAGAAGTTCCAGCACCAGGGTTTCGGGACCCTGCTCATGGAGGAGGCGGAGCGCATCGCCCGTGACGAGCACGGGAGCGACAAGATCAGCGTCATCAGCGGCGTTGGGGTTCGCAGCTACTACAAGAAATTGGGATATTGGCTCGACGGGCCTTACATGAGCAAATGGATCGATGGGCGGCCGCAGCCGCAGTCGTGAGAGTCCCGGGAGTCGTGTCGTCCAGCTAGCCGTACGACGCCTCCAGGACCTACTATCAATGGATGAGTTTATGCGTCGTGTTCGTCGCGACGTAGAAGCATTTCTCTAATACCATACTAGTGTCCAACCTTGAGGGCTTGGGAACGATACAACTATATGCATATCGTCTTCAGAACTTCGTGAGCTCTGCGTGAGCTCTACGTGATATGGTGTCAAGCGGCGACGTTTGCACCAAGCTATGTCTCGAGGCATCTGCGCAACAATTCTGGCAAATCTATCGCGGTCACGGTGGAAAGTTCGATAGAGCGCCTGTTCCACTCAATGCCTGGTATCGGATTCCTGGAACACAGGATAACGAGAATACATTGAGGTTCAGTCTGGCTGTGTATCTAGGTGGCAGAGGCCTACTACACACACACACAACACTTACAGGAGACATGTCACTGTACTCCGTAGCAAGGCCTTGACCGTTACTTCAGCACGGATTGGCGACTATGGCAAGATCGCCGAGTTCGCTTACCAGGAAGTCGGCAGCGAGGCCAAGGAGCACCCCGCCATCTGAATGCGGTCGTTGGAGATTCTGGCACAGAATGCATCTGGGAATACTCCTACTGGCTAGAAACTTACGCGAGCAAGCGGCCCTGCTCAAGTTGGGGTAATAATGGCGGGAGGAATGCTGGGACCCTAGCGCTTCGACTCCCTGCTGATATCCATCCCTCCGCCTTACAATATACTGTCGAACTCGAGATATAGGGCAGCCCTCCCCATGGTGGTCTACACGGAGGCGTGTCGATCCTTGGGGATCGTATTTAGCGTCGGCGGTGTCTAGAATTCTGACGCCCGCTCACCACCCACCTAGATCGGGTCACTCGAAGCCAAGAGATCGTCTAGGACGGCCCCGTCCCTGCTTGCGTCGAGTCTCGGCCTAGGTTCCAGTCTTCAGCGACTTGACGTATCCCTATGAGCCTGGCTCACTCGGGATCCCTTCCGGTGACTGTACGGCACAACACGGGCTTCGTTTGATATCTTGGGGGTGCGCGTTCACCCAAGCTCTAAGCCCGCGTCACCACGGAAGGCCAGTCCCCGGTACTGTTAGAAGACAACGTCGATTAGAATGAGTGACGATTACCCGAAGCATCAAATACACTGCGTCTAGTCGGGCTTTAGACCAAGCTTGCAGTCTTGTCAGCACCTCTTTGTCTGCTCGTCCGTGTGAAAGGTGAATTCCCCGGCTACGGCGAATTTTACCTATTATGACCTTACCACCGTGCTCTCATCATGTGTGGCGAATTTAATATATGTCGACGGTCATACTCTTGTCAAATCCAAGGCCAGGGGTGCGACGGGTAACCGCTGTCCATGATGGGGTGCTTGGCTGGATAACCAGTCTTATTATAGGTACTTTAGCAAATCACTCAGCAGACCTTACACCTACAGACACGTGGCACACAAGCATAATACCAGACGTATCTCTCCCCAGTCTTGTAAGAGTAGTACGATATACTTTATGGAGCGAAGTTTGCCTTGGCCTCAGGGACAAGTTTCATTGCTGACGTGAGCTTGCGCTTTACTTCCGCCGGCGAGAATGATGCAGTGTGAGAGCACGAGTACCTGTGGCTTCGTATTTATCGTCCAGAAAAACTCCCAACACGTGACGAAAAGGTAGCCCACGCGAGTGCTTAGTTTACGCGAAGGCTGGGTGTGAGGTTGGGGCTGGAAATACGGCTGTACCAAACTTTGACCGTCTCTATAGCTCCCTCGACGGACCCCCTGTAGGTGACCGCCCATACGAGGCCCTGGTGAACGTTATCTTGAGCGCTCCTGGTAGACATGATATAATGGTAACGAACAGCCTCCTCGGAGAGCTTGGTATCTAAAAGAGTCGAGAAAGATGGATTAGGCCGGTGACCGTGAGATATATCCCAAATAGGTCCTGGCGCTTGCTAAAAGGAGGCGTGACAGTCTCCAGTAACAGTGCGACAGACGGCCATATAATAATATCTTTATATGCAACTAATTAAAGAACCAACTATGGAAAGGAACTACAACCAAAGGCTCCTCGTTCTAATCCGCCTCGGCGCCCTCTAATGTTGCAATTGGAGTTTGACCATAAATTGAATATCAAGGCAGGATGCATTATGATGGCTGTAGGCTCGCCTACCAAACATCTCTGCCGCTCGGGCCAGAGGCACATCAGCAAATGACCACCAGCTGAAGACTTGCGCCCTCCTGATGCACGGATTCAGCGGCTCGAGCGCCTACTTCGAACGGAACTTCTCCGCTCTCGGTGCCGAGTACTGGGTCGTGGGCGCCGGACATGCGCGGACACGGCCGCTCCGAGCACATGCGCGGCGGGTACCACGCCGCGCGCTTGGCGGCCGATCTGTGGGACCTCATCGCGCACTTCTTCCGCGCTTATTCCGTCGCGTCCGGTGGCCTTCCCAGCGATGTCCGGTTCGTCCGGGTGGGCCGCTCGATCGCTGCTGTTCTTTTGGGCGTGCGTGGAGCTCTTCGGCGACGGCGACTTTGTCGGTTTCGTGGCCGTCGGCCAGGCCCCCTGCAGGACCGGTCGCCCTTTGACGCTTGAGATGCCTCGTGCGCGCTCTCGGGCTGCTATGATGAGGCGACGATCCTAGCCGTGCAGCAGACATGGATCCGTGATCGAGCGCGGCGCATGCCGGCTTTTTGCCGACTGTCTCGGGTACCGGTTTGCGCCGGAACCCCGGTGACAACGTGACGCCGGAGCAACGCGAGCGCGACGAATGGTTCTTCACGGAGATCAGTGCGCTGTGTGATCCGGAGTGGTCGGCGAGGCTGCTGGCCAACCCTACGCGGTATGAGCACCGCGAAGCGATCGATACTATTTAATCATGCCAGTTGTTAATTTAAACAATAGAATCTTAACAACCAGTTTTACCGGTTAAGGAAAGCTTTAATTCGTACTTTTTTCCCGAAACCCTTTAATAATCGTATATAAGTCCATATATTTAATGTTGGTTTTAGCTTAAGGTAACCTTTTCGTTTAATGTCTTCAATGGGTAAATTTAGATAAATTTCCTTCCGAAAACTCAATCCTTTTAAGTTTTGTAAATAGTTTTTCATTAAGTGCGCGTTTAACTTGTTCGTCATTATAAGGCTTGTAGTCCTGGATCTTTCGTTGACTGCGGGAGACATTGACTCCAGAAGTCGGATATCAATGGCCATTACAAACTCAACAGTGGATGTTGGGTATAGATAGTGACTGGATAGTAGCTCAACAAGATGGCCGCCCTTTGCTGTCTCCGTTACGTTCAAGGTTAGGTCGTATGGTGTCTCCGCGTCCTCGTACTTTATCAAGTCCACAGCACAGTTCTCAACTTTCTCTGCGGTAGGTCACCGACGCAATAATTGAAAGCAACCCGGAATATTGGTGTATATTCAGAGGATCGTTAGACAGCAAGTTTCTCTAGAATAAGATCAAGAGGAACAGCGGCGTGGCTATATCCTTCCAAATGGCTTCGAGCCTTCAAATGGAATAAACTGCTTTTGCTGATATGCCATTGTTACTTTGAGACGCTAGTCTAGAGAGGAAACTGGAGTGATCCAAGATATGATGCTGCTAGTGGGTAATTATAGTTGTGGCAAGCCCCTATTTTGGTTGCCACTTCTTAGCTCACGACTCACATTAGATATTCTGTGTCATGTATAGGGTCAAACATGTGGAAACTCAAGAAGTACATTGGAATTGGACCCTGAAAGTGACTATGGGACCAGCTTGGCCTTTTGATTCCTAATCGGAAGACCGTTTCCCGGCGCGGTGTATTCTAGTCCGAACGCAACCGCCGGAGATAGTGAGCCCATCGGTCCGGCTCCTACGCCGAGATATGTAGGTCATTGATCTGATAGGTTGATCCTCAGGCCCGAAAGGCATCATTATGCCCATGATATGCACCAATGCTTAATAGGGCGAGTTTTTACATAATAAGTCAGAAACTCCTGCGCAGTCTAGGAAGATACGTTTTTAATAGCAGTATATACTAGATTTCCTTATTTAACATTATGTAAGTTCTATAGGACTTACGAAAAGAAAAGAGACAAAAGACAATACCTGAGGTGCCGTGACGTGGTAAATTCTGGATTCCTAATGGCCAATTCAGTAGCGTTCGGAAAATACTAAAACTAGATAATGATTATGGCTACATTTAACTATTTCGCGGGTGCCGTTTGGGAAGTAAGGTACCAATAAGACTTTATTATCTCATACAGAATTTCAACTTGACAAAGGACAACATTTACTATGTAACGATCTGTTTTAAATCCAAAAGTATGTACATGCCGGTTTGAAAATAGGGTTGTGCTTCCGTAGATTGACAGTTTTAGATGTTAACCCAGTCTTCGAGATCCCAAGCCAGATCCGGCAGAATATCCCAGTTCTGTTGAGTCGTCTCTGCCAATAAGCCCCCCTCGACACTATTCTGTCCGTGTACAACGGGCACGCTCGGGGATATACGTTCTGACGCTCGGTAAGAACCATAAAGGTCTGAAAAGCTAGAAGTCGAAGGAGCATTCATATCCATATCTGCGGTGACCCCTTGAGTCTGGGACAACACGAGCGGAGCAGCTTGCCACATGAGCTTGTACAATGACGCATACTGCGGTGTAGACTTTACGGATTCCGGGATACCATCGAAGCTCTTCTGGGCGGCCGACCAAGCCTGGCTGTATACCTGTTTCCATGGCGTAGAGGAGATATACACTAGGACTATGTTGAGAGCGTTCCATGGCGTTAAAGGGCTCCCGAGAAGCCAGCGCCATGGTCTCCATGCAGGCTCATGTCCCAAAGCCCAGGTGTATTCCAGGATGGATATCGCCTTAGAGAATGCTGCTTCGGACGGGGTTTGCCTTGTTGGGATGTTAAGATTGTTGAAGCTATTGGGGGAATAGTTTCGAGGGAATGTTAGCTCTTGCTGTAGTATAAGCTCGATCCTCGCAAGAGGTAGCCTGGCCATGTTGGTAACGAACGAATAAATGGGCCTACCGGTTTCGAGACCCACCAGGTGCGTCTCTTCAATGACTTGTACGCCTCGCCGAAATAGGTCCAGGGCCCTGGTTTGGGTCGAAGTCCGACGTCGCAATGCATGATCGTACCCTGCGGGAAAGGCGCCACATTTGATAGCGAATAAGTGAACACGTCATGTCTGTGCGTCCGTTCACGGCAGTAACAGTACTTAATTTGCAGAAATGCCAGCATCGTTGACGTTGGCAGGCATTTTCGTGTCGAACATGCTTTCCGATACGCTGAAATTCGATGACCGCGGCCCTGTGGCGCGGGCGTCCATCAAGCAGATCTGCCACCACAGCCGCCGTCTTCTCTCTTTCTCAAATTCGGGCATATCTCTGAAGTGGCTGCCGTCTTGGTGGAGTCGGAGGCGAACCGCTACTCTAACGAGTGCACCTAGTAGCGACCAAGCGGGTACTGATTCGCCACTGTGTTGGATAATGTTGAGGTAAATAGTGCAAGCCTCCACGGCCCTCAAGTCAGTTGTCCTGAGCAAGTCGGCTCGCTCGAGCGCCTGTTCCGTCCCTAATCGATAACGTGCTAAAATATCTTTCTTCGCTACGCCGAAGTTCACCATTGCCTTTCAAGACGCCAGGAACTAAGTAGTATCATGCTGTAGGGGCTAATACCTACTTCTTCGTCACTCAAAACCGAGGCAACAGTAAAGGACACAGAAAGGATAAGAGTGCTCAAACCAGGCTCGAGAGAAGCCCAATCGCCATTCAGCGTACGGACGATGCCCGTCATAGATGGGATATGCAGAACCTTGACGAAAGGGTCGATTCTCTCTTAGAAGACATACCAGATAAACATCATTTGAGATGGCAGTGGGTACAGGTCTGCTCCTACGATTGATGCTTGACTCCTCAAGAATCTATAGTAATTGACATGGCTGCGCTCCGGATGTGGTTCAGCCGAGGAGGTTCCCGTTGCGAAAAATGGAGGTCCAGAAACGGTCGCCTACAACTAGGTCGCCATTTTCCCGAGTTACCAGGTTACCAACATCAGCTTGAAGACTCATACACGTTGGGAAATCCGGTAACAGCCCAGATTCATCGTTCGCCGCACTGCTATCGCCACTCACAGCGGCATCATGCTCCATTTCGAGTCGATGCACAGGAGACTCCACCAACTGAGTCTCGTCGGCAGTCGCCGACGTATAGGGAGCTTCTATCAGGTCATCGCTCCCCTCCGTAGCCGCTACCTCGAACTGAGTACTCAGCTCGGACACCATCACTTCCAGCTTTCTCAGCCGGCCCAATAATCCAGCGTGCTTTGACTCTACGTGAGGCGTAGTTGTGGCACTTCGGTTACGATTACGTGGGAGGCGCCCGGAGACTGGGAACGCGCAAGGGCTATTGTGCTTGATACATTGTGCGCAAGGATCCTGTCTATCGCACCGCACCTTTCTCCTTCTGCAATTCGTGCAACTCTAAGCAGGCAATCAGCGCCATCCGAAAAATCTTCGAGCTCCAGGCTTTCCCGAAGTGCTACTTACCCAAATCTTTAGGCCGTCAGGCCCCTCGTTCACTCGAATTTGAAAGGATGACATCAGAGCATATAGAGGGGTAAATTGTGAAGGGTATGACAGAGCGCGGGCGCAATCTACCGAACTGGACGTGTAACGGACGTAGAACGTCGTCGGTGGGTCTCGGTGTCGGTCGACGGACTTCGGACTTGGGCCTTTTCTGATTGGTCAATCGTCCGATATCTGGCCTCACTCATGATTCAGGGGGGCGAAGGTGTGAGCCGAGAATATTACCCCTTACAAATAGCATATATATGTCAAAGAGACGGCTCTCAACTGGAAATGAAATGGTTTTTCCTATAATGAAAGACCTCATTCGAAGCAGGCTGGTCTCGACACACATTACACTTATCTTCCTACGAGAACACTGCGAGGAGGGGCTACCATGTCCAAAACCGTTGTAATCTTAGGAGCTGGCTTCACCGGCCTGCCGCTGGCCCACAAGCTGCTCAAATACACAGCGCCAAAACCAGGCATCAAGGTCAAAGTCGTCCTAGTTACCCCTAGTTCAAAATTCTACTGGAATCTCGCAGCAACTCGTGGTGTTATTCCGGGCGCAATACCTGACGACCAGCTTTTTCTCGACCTCAAGTCAGCCTTGACACAGTATCCCAGCAGCCACTACGAACTCTTTCCAGGCAGGGCTACCGCCGTCAATGCGAGTGCGAACACCGTACGCGTCGCTCTGAACAATGGTTCACAGCAGACAGTCTCATATGATCACTTTGTCATCGCCACAGGCTCACACATAAGTAGCAATCTGCCTTACAAGTTAGTGGACTCGTACGAGGAGACCCTTGAAGCGTTACATTCTCTTCAAGATCGCATCGGCGAAGCCAAGTCTATCGTCGTGGCTGGCGCTGGACCTACCGGCGTCGAAACAGCTGGGGAGATCGCAGCCGCGTATGGCACCAGGAAGGAAGTCACTCTTATCAATGCGAGCGAGCATGTCCTTCATGCATCGAATGTGCTTCCTTCGATTGTGCAAAGGGTGGAGCAGGACCTGCGCAAGCTTGGCGTTAATGTAATCAGCAACACGAAGGTGATATCCAGTCGAGACGTTGATCTAACTGAGAATGACGGAAAGAGCCCTCGAAAGACAGAGCTGGTGCTTTCAAACGGCAAGACGATTGCAGCAGACTGTTACCTCCCACTGTTTGGCGTTTTGGTGAACACACAATTCCTCCCGGACCAGTGGCTCGACAAGGCCGGCAACTTAAAACTAGGGAGAACCATGTGCGTCGAGGGCACGACCAACGTCTGGGGAATCGGTGATGTCGGCAACCTGGAGCCGAAGCAAGTGGTTAACGCAGACGCGCAGATAATCTATCTTGCAGAGACCCTCGATCGAGTTCAGGTCGGCAAGCATAACGCTATCAAGGAACATAAGCCCCTCGACAAGACGATGATTTTCATCTCAATGGGGCCGAAACATGCAACGGGACAGATTGGGAACTGGAAACTATGGAGTTGGATAGTCAATTATGTCAAAGGCCGTAGGATATTCGTGGATGAAGCCCCGGACTATGGAGGTGGAAAGAAGTTGAGGCATGCTGCTATGTAGTTGATGCAATAGTGCGGAGCGTGACGGCCTGCAAATGCTCGGCGCTTCCCATAACAGCCGAGCAGTTATCATACGGACAATTAAATGGGACGCGCTTCTCCCTGAGATGTTGGCTACGAATATGTCTGTGTAGACTATCGAGACGTCACGGCCTCCTCATTGCGTGTCGCCCAGTTCGCCATCTACCCAAACAGCAAAAAGGGCAGAATGGCGAAGAAGCACCCACGTATTCCAGGCTACCTTCCGCAGTCGTTTGCGTGATGTGGTCCTTCTTCTCCCCTGATATCTTTACAAACTTCCTCACTGCCCGGCGATCAGTTGGCTCGCAGATACACCTAATTTGACGGCGGCATGGGCTATGTCACCGCTTAGAGAGCTTTGTGAGCGCCCTGGCGAGGTCTATACGCAATGTATGAAGCTCATCCCTGCTCGATACTTCCGAGCCTTTCGAGAATAAGCGTGCTACCTGGGCGCGTTCCGGGAGTACGTATTCGGTTGTTGGTGGCGCCAGCTCAGTTGATAGTTTGATATCATGCAGAGACTGACCGGTTTACCGAGCTTGAGAAGGCCAGAGCCATTGGTGGCGAAAACGAACACCTGAAAGGGGATCGCGGCGAGCCAGCGGCGAAGTCGCTGCGCAAGGTCTACGTATGCGACGCGGAAGGGTCTTCCTTAGAACTACCATTTCGCGGCCTTTCGGCACGTATCTCCTAGGCTGCTAGGTGAAAAGCAGCAGGAGGGGAGCTAATTTTCTTCAAGCGAGACATGACTCGGTTTAAGCCTGCTATACTCCTCACCTTGAATGATAAACCAATAAAACAGCCGTTAGAAGCCGTTAATGAGTCCGGGAGAGGATGTCTGGGTATAAGGATTGTTCCCGGATCCGAATAGATCCTCAACAACTCATCATATAATATATGCCAACCACAACATCTGGTAGTAGTATGGCGATGGTATACTATCGTTCCTCCGCTTAGGACTCGTCTTGAATGAACCTCGGCACCCGGGAGCATCGCGGGAGACAAAGCGTAGGGATGGCTGAACATCACAATAGTTCGGAGTGAGTGCTGCCAACAGCGTTCGGCCGATTTCAGCGTGTATCGTTAATCCACCACGTCACCTGCCAGCTTCATCAGCAGCCATGTGCATATCTAATTGGGATGCTTACCGGCCCTAGTACTACATGCTACAATTCACGGCCGTCTCCGTACAAATTGTCCTGTTGAAGTTACTGGAAATGATAGCTCATAGTCCTCTGTCTTACCACCTAAACCTAACAGCGATGGTGTCCATATGGAGTATTTGAGGCTTAAAGCCCAGACGTCGGGAATAGTATAATGGTGTCTCTTTCCGGCACCGCCGCTTGGTCGGTTGCCATGTCAGCTAGTAATATCTCCGAACTCCCGAATAGCGATGGTAGTACGGCGTAGGAAATGACCAATGACGACATTGGAAATGGTCATGAACTGCTTACGCACCACTAAGCACAGCTCTTTCATGTGTGTAAGCAACCATGGACTGCAGGGGTTCTGGGCATCTGCAAGGTGCGGGAGCGATGTAACTCCAGTAGGCTTATTCCAAGACTCATTAAGTTATGTAGACTAGAAGGTATATAGAATAACTTTAAGAGAAAATCCGATCAGCCTGTAAATCCACAAGACATTCCGTGGTGCTAAGCACATGAACAGCTTCCAAAACGAGGAATCATCGAAGAGCGACCGCTGTGAATTTATCACGGAGGGACGGCCGAATACACACGACCAGTACCGGCCTTTTGTGGTGCCTGCTAGACATCGCGAGTTGTGCGCTGACCAATTCCGGAGGAGCGTCGGGAGCCTCATGGAGCCGGCAACGTCATGCGTCACCGCTCGCTCATCAGCCTTCCATGGGTGTTATCCCGCGGTCACGCTTCTCACCGATGGAGTAATTTTGCGCATGACAACATCCGGAAGGGGAATGGAGTGGGTGCGCTCGGCTACCGCGACCTGCATCATGCTCGCAACCAGCTACTCGAGAATTATCTAGACGAGGAACTATCGACTCGTCAAGGGGGCTGGCTGTCGTAGGCTCGGTCGAGCCGAAGCGCAAAATACCCACGAATGTATGCTCGGAAACGAGGTCGTCATTAAAGTACTGACGTTGCTGGATTATAAAAGGGTCATCCCCGTCGCACCCTCGACAGGTCTCTTCAGAATCCCCATCGACACAACATTCCTATAACCCTCCGGACCTCGGCTATACAGTCCATCAGCTCAGAGAAGCAACAACCACAGCACCAAGATGTTTCAAAACAGCCTTGCCTCGGTCTTCACGGCCGGTCTCCTGATGACGGCAGCCGCCTCTCCCATCGTGGGGCGAGCGAGCTCTGCGACTCCTCCCCCTCCGGTCTCGACACCTTCGCCGGAGGAAATCCAAGCCCTGCAGCAGGCCCTCCTCCTGGCCCCGTCCCAAGCAGACCGCCAGGCTATCCTGCTGCCAAACCCGCCCGATGCTAGCAACTACACCTTTACGTTTGTCAACAACACCGTCCTGCCCCCCACCGGCGGCACGATCGCGCTCGCCACTGTGGACAACTTCCCGGCCCTCATCGGCACCAAGGTCGCCAGCGCCGTCGGCTGGGTCAACCCCTGCGGCCTGAACACGCCGCACCTGCACCCGCGCGCCAACGAGCTCCTCACGGTGGTCCAGGGCGAGCTCATCGGCGGCCTGATCCTCGAGACGAACCCGGGCGGGGCTGGGAACCTCAACGGCACGAACCCGACGGGTCCGATACCGCAGGTCAATGCCACGCTGAGCAACTTCCGGTCGTTCCTCTTCCCCCAGGGCGAGGTCCACTTCCAGTTCAACCCCACCTGCGAGCCGGCGGTGTTCACCGCCGCCTTCGATAACTCGGACCCAGGCCGCACCCAGCTTGCCAGGAACTTCTTCTCCGCGTTCCCCGACGACGTCATCATCGCTGCAGCCGGCGGTGACCTGGAGCTGCTTGACGCGGCCAGGATCGACCAGCTCAGGGACAAGATCCCCGCGGCCTTCGCCGAGCTCATCGACAGCTGCGCGAAGAAGTGCGGGCTTCCTACCGGATCTTAAGATTTCGGACTTCCATGCGTTGGCTGCTGTCGAAGTGAGGTCCGACGCTTCTCCAGAGAGGAGAATGATTGCCTAGGCCTCAAGGCTCTAGAGATGACGAGCTCGGAGTAGGATTAACAGTGGTTACCTTCTATGACCACCGTATTTAATATAGGATAGTCGTTCTCTTAGCTCAATACACGCATATCTCCATAATATGAAGAAATTGTCACATACAAGCCAATAATTCTACCACCTGGTATAGACCGGATATCCATCGAACCAACTTGGTCTCACCCTGAACATGGATCAATCGGGATGTAAGCGTACCTAGAAATTGACAACGGACACCCAAGCAGCTAAGGTATCAGTAATATCAGCCTGCAGCTACAGGATGCGATGAGTGGTTGCAGGTTGGCTGTGGTGGTTGGCATTTTTCACGTGTGGTCGACGGTTGTCTCCACCAACTCTAGACTCAGGACGGTCAAACAGGAGCGAACAAAGGATAGAATGGACCCTGTCCTCTACACTGCCACACTCCGTCGACTGCTTGGTTGAAATGAGGATACCAAGGGATCGGTGAGCGTGTAATACACCAAGCAAGCCGGGAAGCGCAACTTTACTGACTTATTGCGCCCAGAGTCTTGGTTGTCATCGGACGTCTTGGTTCCTTGTTGCAGGTCTTGGCCACGGGTGGAAAGGGCTGGAAGTTTACACGAAGTTGGCCGTCCTTAGCGAATGAGTTCGCCCGGCCTGCTTGACATCACGGGCGATTCGTAGGATTGCCCCTAGGAGCCAGGACACGGGGGCCTCATGACGAGGTTGCCGATCGGACACTGGATCTGACGGACCGCCTTTGTCAGGAATGTCGAATATTGCCTATGCCATCGCTTGGAGCCGGGCTCATAGGGGAGTGGAAGCCAGCAAAACCCACCGGGACTGACAAGGACAGGGAAGAGGATGCCAGGCCAGAATCGGCATTGTAGAAAAACATCTTTGCCCACGCTTAATATGAATTGCCACTCATGGATCGTAGTAAGCAAAATTGACATACACAATCGTTACTTCATGGCCATCAGCCCATATGTCAATAAATCTTATCACTACCACCCTGCCACCTTTTCCCATCAGCACGGTAATAACCAGAGCTCAAAAGGAAGCCCCGTATTGCTGCTAAGAGGAACCTTCTTATTATTCGCCTGATGGGGCGGGTTTCCGTATGTGGTCCCACCGGAATGAAATGAGGTCCGGGAGAAGGAGACGGCTCAAATATGACACGAAGTACAACATATAGTATATGCACGCTGATAAAAATGGTAAAGGGTCGAGACGAGACCTGGTATTTGTTCATGAGCGAGGGAATCACAAAGTTGCAGTCCCGCAGTCTGTTGTTGCTGGCCACCATCTTTTCTCCCAAAGAAGGTCTCCTAAGTAGGCTGATTGTATGTATGGGAACCTTAAAAAGCTGTTCATGTTTGCATCCCCGTCCTTTACGAAGTACTTCGTATGCAAATTGGGGCCGTCAATCGCTCAGAGCCGCTGGGGGAAGATGGGGCCCAATTACAGTAGTTGGAAGCTCAAGATGCGCTAAAGCGGCAGGTGCTTAGCACAATAAACCAATGACAGCGAAGATATCACCACGAACCATGTATCAGGTCAGGGGGCTACGGGGCGCATGGGGCTTGCATCTGTACGCTATACCACGTTAGGATACTTTGGCGTATTGATCTAATCTCGCCCATACCCTGTGGATCATGCATGATGAACGTGAACCAATCTGTGTGGCCTCTAAACAGCATCGGTACCTGACAGACACAAAAGGGGGTTACACAGTATGATTCTTCACCCCTGTTTCCAATGGAATGATCTTTTTCACCAACGTCTCAGGGGCCGGGCTCGTATTTTATTTCGTCCTTCCCTCTTCTTCTCTCGCACTTTCTCTCCTTTCCGGAATCTCGTCACTCTTTCACACTTTTTTCACTTGGATGTGTTGCCTGCGTATTCTTTAACTGTTGGTTTGCATTTGTGTTAGGAGCAAAAGACGGGGGAATTGGATCATTAAACCAGGCCTTCACTCTTTACACCTGCGTACACAACCACCCACACTCATTTTGACTTTGACATAACACACGACATTGACTGTACCTGTTTATTTCAAGTCGCTCACTACAAGGCCGTTGCGCCACCTGTTAATACTATTTGCGACGGACAAAGGATAAGTAAGGAACGAGAAACCATAAAACAACGACTATAAGAGTTGGATACCACGCCGCCAAGTATCATTAACATCGACATCTTGGACCGATCTTGGTGCTGTTATTAGTTGACCAACGAAACGAACGAATCAATCAAAATGGGCTTCGTACGCTCAGCCGTCACGTCGCTCCTGCTGGCGAGCAATGCCGCCGCCATCGACCCCATCATCATGAAGGGAAGCAAATTCTTCTACGAGAACGGAACCCAGTTCTTCATGAAGGGTGTCGCCTACCAGCAAGAGGCAGGCAGTGGTCCCGGCGGCCAGGTTGAAAAGGGCGCCAAGTACATCGACCCCCTGGCGGATCCCGAGGTCTGCAAGCGCGACGTCCCGCTCCTCGCTGCTCTCGGAACCAACACCATCCGAACCTACGCCATCAACCCCGAGAAGGACCATAGCCAATGCATGGCCATGCTCGAGAAGGCTGGCATCTACGTCATTGCCGATCTCGGCGAGCCTGCGCTGTCCATCAACCGTGATGATCCTACCTGGAATGTCAAGCTCTTCGATCGCTACAAGGCCGTCATCGACGAGCTTGCGCAGTACGACAACGTCATCGGTTTCTTCTCCGTACGTAGCTATCTCTTGGCTTTCCCCTCTGTATGGGGACGGTTACCTTGCTCCAGGTTCATCCGGAATCGGATATTTCTGCAGGGCGTAGCCTCACCGTTTGTCCATATCTGACACTAGCGTCCTGTGTTTGTGGTTATCAAAGAGAGAGTACACGGTTGCTAATGTAATCCCTGCAGGGAAACGAAGTCACAAACAACGCCACAAACACTCCGGCTTCGGCCTATGTCAAGGCTGCCACGCGTGACACCAAGAAGCATATCGCCAAGAAGATCGCCGATGGCCACCGATGGATGGGTGTCGGCTACGCTGCCAACGACGATGCCGAGATCCGTATGCACATGGCCCAGTACTTCAACTGCGGTCCCCAGGAGGAGGCCATCGACTTCTGGGGCTACAACATCTACTCGTGGTGTGGTAAGAGCACGTTCGAGAAGTCCGGCTACGATGTCCAGGTCGACTTCTTCAGCAACTACTCCGTTCCCATCTTCCTGGCCGAGTACGGTTGCAACACCGTCGGAGGTGCCGAGGGTCGCCTCTGGGATGACACTATTGCTCTCTACTCCGACAAGATGACTGGTGTCTTCAGCGGCGGTATTGTGTACATGTTCCACCAAGAGGAGAACGACTATGGTAAGGTCACCCTTGGGTCCCCATTCGCTCTAAGAACCGTGTGGGGTTTATATCTGACATTATCATGCAGGTCTTGTTAAGGTTAAGAACGGCAAGGCCGAGACAATGAAGAACTACGACCGCCTGGAGAAGGTCATGAAGGATGTCGCGCCTACTGGCGTCCAAATGGACAACTATGAGCCCTCCAACTCGCCCGCCGCCTGCCCCCCTCTCGCCGACGACTGGGAGGTCGCCGATGTTCTGCCTCCGACCCCTGACGCTTCCCTGTGCAACTGCATGTACAACAGCCTGGAGTGTGCGCCCGCTGACGATCTCGAGGAAGAAGACTTCGGTGCGATCTTCGGCTACATCTGTGGCCAGGATGAGACGGCGTGCGCTGGTATCAAGGGCGACACCGCCGCTGGCGTCTATGGTCCCTACGTCATGTGCAATCCTCGTGAGCAGCTCGGTCACGTCTTGGATGCCTACTACAAGAACCAGGGCCGTTCTTCTACCTCTTGCGATTTCAAGGGCCAGGCTCAGGTGGTGAGTTGTTCCCGCCACGATTACCCGCTATCTGCCTTTCTCCTACTGGCTTTTCTCTCCCGATGTTCGGGATGATTGACCTTTGCTAACTGCGATTTAAAGGTATCTCCCAAGAGCGAGAGCAAGTGCTCGGACGCCCTCTCCAGCGCTAGCTCCCAAGTTGCGTTCGCCGCCACGGCTACCGCTGTGGCAGCGACATCTGACACCTCCGGCTCGGACTCCAGCTCAGACTCCAGCTCCGACAGCGAGAACGCCGCAGTTGGAAACGCTCGCATGAGCATGGCGGCCGCCATGTACGGCCTACTTACCATGGGTGTTGGTGCCGGTATGGTTCTGCTATAATCTGAACTCCCGCCAATTTGGAGATTGGAGGACTTAGATTTAATGCATGGCAATTAACTGGGTCTGTTGATAACTGAGGCAACTCTCTTGGAGACTTCGAGTTGACAGTGGCCACTGTATGCCAGGAAGGAATTCGATCCGGCGAGTGAGATATTGAATGCACGGTTCCGTATGTTTAGAGGACCGAATATGTTTACCCCTGTAGAGTATTTGCTTTCATTGCGGTGTTTGATAGCTCGGAACCCGTGGGCCGTTGTCAATTTTTATGGTGATTCCTTCGTAGCATCAGGACCCTTTGACTACATCCGAGTGTCCATAGCATCTTACCAAGCTGCCAAATATGATGTTTGACGAAGTAAGGCCCGTGACGTATCTATTTCTGCCATTGATCATGGTGTGAAAATCAACTTTAGGGTCTGATTGGTTACACCTCTACTCTATGGATTTACACCGCACGCGGTTACCCCCCTTATTTGTCACAGGCGCCGGTGGCCTGTCTGTTTGAGGTTATGGAGGTTGGTTGGTCTGGAGCTTTTATATCGTACGTGGCTTTCTAAGTCAGGTCTGATCGCATCGATGCAGTGGATAAGGTAAACTTCCAACTGCCGCAGAATCCTGGGTTGTTCTCCGGGCGGAATAGATCTGAATACAGGACACGGGATAGATTACCTAGCCAGTAGTAGTGGTAACTCTTGGAGTACGGAAAGCGAACGTCTTTAGCGTCCAGCCTTGGGAGACGACATGGCATGAAGCTTCGGCCGGATGCCTCGTCGTGGCAGAGGATGATGGGAGTCAATATTAGCATTTAGCCCCGCAAAGAACAGGTCTTACTCGGGATACTAATTCAGAAGCCTATAAGGCATTAGATTAAATACGTAATATGAATGACAACTTCCCTGGGCGCTAAACACATAACCGGCCCATCTCTTATGGGCTGCCATACATCTCCTGAATCCACGTACGGACCTTTTCCGCCACGGTCTCGCTATGGCGTATACAGAAGGCGTGAGGTAGACCCCCTTCGTCCACCATCAGCCTCGTCCTCTCGACCTGCCTCCTCTTCTCGATGAAGAGATCCCGGTAGTGGTTCGCGACCCAGTGGTCGTGCTTCCCGAAGAAGAAGTAGAACCTCGGCGTCGGCGCGGGCTTGTCGGCGCGATACTGCTGTCCCTGCTCTTGCTTCTGTTGCTGCGCGTCCTCCCCCACCTCGGCCTCGTGCTCGATCCCCCACAGCTCCTCGTCCCACGCACCCTCCCCGATGGTCCGCATTTCGTCGAGCCCCATGTGCAGCGCCTGCCACACGCCGTCGCGGCTCTTGAGCCACCGTGTCGTCACCTCGGCCGCTTGATACGGAAACCCCATGACGCGGCGCAAGAACCACGACACGGCCCCCCGCGGCCACGGCCACAGGATCAGCCGCGCCAGCCGGTGCGCGTTGGCCTCGAGCAGCGGCGTCCGCCGCAGCAGGTCCAGCTTGCACCCCGCCGGAGAGCGCGCGATGTGCTCGAGGGTGGGGAATAGAAGGACGGCCGAGTCGAGGCGCGGTGAAAGCGTCCCATCTGCGTCCGGCTCTGGCTTCGACTGCCGCTCCCGCTCCTCTCGCAGCGCCCGGTGACACAGCTGCAGAGCGATGTACGCCCCCACCGAGTGGCCCATAAGCAGCACGCGGTCGTAGGGATCCCCTTGCCGCGGGCCCTGCTCCTCGATGCGCATCGACCGCACGGTGCGCGCCGCCAAGCGGATCTGGTGCTCGAGCGAGAACGGCCACCGTCCCGCGGACGCGTCGAACGGCTGCTCATGGTCGTCGTCGCCGAAGCCCGCGAGGTCCTGGCCGTATATGTGGAAGCGGCACGCCGCGAGGGACGCAGAATCGTCCAGGAGCTCCCGCAGGTGCGACAGGAACGGCGTGTAGTAGTCTATCAGTCCCGGGTTGCCCGTGATGAAGTAGATCAGCACGTGTAACGGCTTTACCGCGGTGTCCCCGTCGGGGGCGGGCTTCGGCGGATAGGATAGCGAGCGAAGCCCCATAGTGACTATTTAGTACTCCTACAACTCGTGCCTCCTTGCCAAATTTCGAGGGCTCACCTCTCTCAACACGCTTTTGTTTATACGGATATTTTTGTTAATACGAATATGTTTGAAAAGGACTGCGTGATTCAAAACTTTATTTAGGAAAGATGGGTAGTAACCCCGGGGGGTTCCGAGAATTTCATGGACGGTAGCGTCGAGTATCCCCGGTGCGTGCGCACCTCGGTGTAGCCACGCAGGCGGTGCCGAAAATTGACGGCGCACCAAAATCCATACCCATTCAGGATGTTCTGTCTCGCCCAATTCTTTAACAATTACGATACGGAAAAACCTGACCTGATAATTGGAAAGATCCCCATCTTGGAGGGGGGTGAACTTTTTTTCCAATTTAATTGTTAACGTTGTTGGTGATTCAATTACGAGTAATAATAGCTGCATTCTAAGTAAAATGGTGGATAAGCTGGGGGCTCGTACGCCACCAATTTTTGGCACCGCCTGCCACGGTCCATTGGCTCTCCTGGCGGGCTAACCACGCCACAGTGTGGCTGCGATATGGCTGCCATTTCCAAGATTGCCAGGACTGAAGTTGAACCGAGCGCCATCTTCCAGCCCCTGTAACCTTCATTCATCCAATATTCGATAATGCACCATGAATCAATACGGTCGGTAACGGCTTCCTAATGCGAACCTTGTCGGCCGCCTTTTTCCATCTCTACCTGCCTGTTGTTCGCTTGGCGTAGATCTCCAATTCCTATTCCTGTTCCTGTCCCTATTCCGCCGGAGTGGGCCGGCTACGTCCTATCGCGTATAGGTGGATTCGGGAAATAGTAGAGTTCAAGATCTAGACCCGGGAGGATAGCCTCGCCCTGGCGCTTGCAGGGTTTCCGGTCGTCTGGGGCTTGTTACGGTATCTTCCATATAGCCCTAACTTCCCTCTCTGTGTCCGAGGCTTTAGGTCATTCGATACATCTTGCCAATCCCGAATCTCAAGTACGAAGAACGGAGCGCTGACATAATACCGAGGCTCATTGAGTCAGGTTGCATATGAAGCCGCACCATTTGCAGAGTTAGCGACTCGCTAACTCCGTTTTACTTTGAAGTACTCCAATATTCATAGGGACTTAGTCTAAACTGCATGTGGTTAAGTAGTAACGCTACATTCAGACCCTATCACTTTGTCACATGAAGGGTATGATGTATTTCCATTTCTCCCGCTGTTCGTTATACATAACCTACGTAAGCCATGTCCGAATCAGGCTCATGGCCACCTTCTTTTTCTAATACATGGATCCTGTTTTCGCCTTGTCCTTATCGCGAGGTCCTTCTTTTTACTACATCCTATACCCTCTACCTGCTATGCTGCATGGTTAACGCGGGGCCCTCGGTCTTTTCAGGCACCCACTTGCTTCCGCATGTTTCTTATCGGCCTTGCCAAGTACGAATACCCTACTACTAATAAGCTACTCAACCTCTGTCGCCTGTCACCTCCCCGTACGGATTTATAGTCGCCCATTCGTTGCTAGCATACCAAGCAGTTCTAGGCCGCCTTTCTTTGCTTCAAGCGCCCCCCCCTCCCAGTCAACCTCATCGGGCTCGTTCTTTCTTCCGATCCGACGCCGACAAGGCTCCGATAAACGACAACCTCGTAGCCTGTCCCTGCAACTGCCTCCAAATCCCAACAGCGTCCGGTCGCCTCTCCTCCCCGGTCGAGCCGGACGCTGAAACAGCAGCTCTAGTCCGCTCTCGTCTTCCCCGCGTTCCCCTACGCAACTGCTCCGAAGATACCTACAATCAACGGCAGCAGAGCGCCGTTTTTCTATGTACATGATGACCACATCTGAACTGCGCCAGCGGGTGGCGCTGAACCACCTTGCCGAGATCTCGGGCAAAGCGACGACCGCTGCGGATAACCATCCGCCGAAAAGAGATGGTGCGCTCTCACACCCTTCCGGCAAGGCCAAGTATGGGCGGGCCATGGCCTTCCTCCGCGCCTTGAGCTTTACTATATACTTCATAACCGGCTGTCTAGCGTACGTGCCACCCACTACCCTCGCAGTGAGCCTGCCCTTGGGGCGGCGTAGACGGCGTACATATCTAACTAGGAATCGTATATAGGATTCATGCTACCCAGCTTATTGGCGCTCCGTTGTACTTCATAAATAAGGATCAGTATTATGCTTACATGTCATTATGCAAGGCCTCCTTCGGGCTCTTGACTACGACCATGACCCACTGGTGGGCGCCGACGCTCATTCGCATCAGCGGAGACGCTTCTGTAGCCGACCAGCTTAGCGTCACGCCCGACGGTCGAGTCCAGTGTGACTTCCCGGAGCGCCTGGTCATGATCGCGAATCACCAGGTTCGTCTCCTACCAGTCCTACCGTAGCCGTGGGAATTCTGGAGGACCAGGCTGACGTTACCTCGTACAACAGATATATACGGACTGGCTATATCTCTGGTGGGTGGGCTACACCAACATCCGTCAAATGCACGGCCACATCTACATCATCTTGAAGGAGTCGATCAAGTACATCCCCATCATCGGACCCGGATGCATGTTTTACAGCTTCATCTTCATGTCCCGCAAGATGGCCGTCGACCGGCCGCGCATGGCGCATAGACTCGGCAAGCTGAAGACGCAGCACACCAATCCCGACGGAAAGAGTTATCTTAACCCCATGTGGCTTCTTCTGTTCCCCGAGGGTACCAACCTGTCGGGCAACGGAAGGCAGAAGTCGGCGGCGTGGGCGGCTAAGATGGGGCTCAAGGATCCGGAACATCTGATGCTACCCCGGAGCACGGGCATGTTCTTCTGTCTCAACGAGCTGAAGGGGACGGTGGACTACGTGTACGACTGCACCGTGGCATACGAAGGCGTCCCGTGAGTCTTTACACTTTCCTTATCTGCTCTATCACACCGCTCCCGGGCGGTCCGCTAACCGTCTTACAGTCGTGGACAATACGGGGAAAACTACTTTACGCTCTCGAGCACTTACTTCCAGGGCCGGCCGCCGAGGTCCGTCAATTTTTACTGGCGTCGCTTCGCCCTCGCCGACATGCCCCTCGACAGCGCCGAGGAGTTCGACCGCTGGCTGCGCGAGAGGTGGTACGAGAAGGACGCCCTCATGGAGCAGTACGTGTCGACGGGCCGGTTCCCTGCCAACGGCGCTGGTGCCAAGACCGAGGGCTACATAGAGACGGAGGTCCGCACGAGGTACTGGTGGGAGTTCGTCAAGATCTTCACCATGCTAAGCGCTTTCGGGTTGACGTTCAATGTGATGCTGAAGACGTTCCGTCACCTTGCCCGCGGCGGCGCGTAAGCAAGTTCCAGGTAACAGCGTTGGTCAGAGAAGCATGTCGGAGGATTTCTTTCTCGCCTCTTCCCGCATCGCGGCGTCATTGCGGCGTTTCGGCTCAGGTTCATTGGTAAGGACAATTGGTACGGGCCCGGCTGGGAAGCGCACGTGTTGGGGGTGATACGGGCTGGTTCAGATATGGTCAAGACACTTACGACGAGCGATTGGTGCGTTTGGATTGATTTGGCTTGCTTGACTTGGCTTGGTCGGTTGGATGATACCATGACATGGCATATGTGAAGACGCTTTGTACGTGTATATGTGGCAGGCGTTTTGGACACAAGAGTTCCGTCGGTCTGCGGACAAATGAACCAGCGAAAATATCTCCTTTTTTTTTTCATGGGAAGCAAGGGAGGGGAGGTTCAATTGCAAAAGACGTTGGCCAGTGAAGGCTGTACGGATAACCTATGCGTCCTACGCTTTTGTGCTCGTGGGACCCGTAGCCCGGTTTGACAAGCTGCCGTGGGAACACCATGACAGCAACAGTTGGTAAATCTGTCCTGAGAAGTGAGATATGTTTTCAGCTCGGCAGATTACGCGGCTCTTTGATTGTTACGCGCCCATTTACGGAATGATAGATAGTGCAGGATACTGTAGAGAAGGTATCTAAGCCAGACCGAAATGACCCAATTCCTCCAACGACCGCAAAGGGATATAACCATCATGCAACATCTACCGATCCATCCATCCGTCCATCCACCAAGCCCGAAACCAAAAAGCGCCACGATATGCTAACCCGCTACGCCTGTCAGCTATCCTACCACCTCCGCCCACTAATGCTCCTCCCCGAAAGGATAGTTGAACTTGAGCAACCCATTCAAACCGCCAACCCATCCGTCATCATCCTCGGTGACGCCATGCCCACTCTTCTCGCCATCGCCCTTCCCGGGGGACCGGATAACGCAGGGCACGCCGCCTGCCCAGGCGCCGTCACCGACGGGCGTGATGACCTCGCCCTCGACGCGGATCTCCATGCCCGGGTGTATGCACGCGCGCCGCTTGCCGTCGACGCTGACCTCGAGGTCGCGCCCGCGGTTCTTGTCGCTCAGCCGCAGCGACACGCGGCTCGTCAGCGGCAGGCCTAGCGGCCGGAAGCTCAGGCTGCGCGCGCAGATGGGCGTTATGAGCAGCGTCTTCACCAGCGGGTGCATGATGCTGCCGCCCGCCGACAGAGAGTACGCCGTGCTGCCCGTCGGCGTGCTCACCAGCAGCCCGTCCGCCACCGCCTCCGTCAGGTGGTGTCCGTTGACGAACACGTCGATGTGCGCCAGGTGCGGGCTCGGGCCGCGGTGTATCACGAGCTCGTTTATGGCGTGGAACGCGGCACCCTGGTTGGTGGAAGGGCGTCTCTTAGTATTCTTCGCGTCCTCCGGCGGTACGGGCGGTAGGGGCTGGTGTAGGTCGGCCGTCGACGTCGGTATCAGGTGCTCGTTGACGTTGACTCCCGACGCGTCGTAGATGCCCACCCTGAGGCGGTTGCGCAGGAGAACCCGCGCCGACCGGTTGCTGCCCATGCTCTTCCCGCGTACGCTGCCCCAGGCGTCGTTGATCTGCTCACCCGCGCCATCCACGCGCCCCGCGGCGGCGGCCTGCGTGTGGGGCCCCTGCAGGTCGGACACGGCGACGCGGCTCCCGCTCATGTAGACCTCGCGCCAGGCGCGCTTGTACTCGTCGAACTTCCACTCGCCCAGGAACCCGAGCGAGCCCATGCTGAAGGCCAGGATGGGCGGGACGAACTCGTGCAGGCTGAAGAGGCTGGCGGCGCGCAGGATGGTGCCGTCGCCGCCCAGGGTCGCCACGAGGTCGATCCTGTTGGGGAAGTTTGCCGGGTCCGACGTGTAAATCGGAAAAGGCAGCCGGTCGTGGATGCTTTCGGCCACGCTCCGCTCGAAGATCAGCCGCAGGTTCGGGTACTCGCCCTGGATGTGCCTCGCGAACGAGACGGCCGACTCAGTCACGTGCGGCGACAGCAGCTTCGGCAGGATCAGGATGTTCCGCGGCGGCTCGGGCCATTGCAGGGATAGTAGACCCGAGGGGTTCTCTTTGTACTGCGGCAGGATGCGGTTGGGGAGGGATGCGACGTCGAGGAGCTCGCGCCGGCAGGGTGTCGTCACGAACGAACGCACCGCTCGGCTTTGGACCTCGACTGGGAGGTAGAGCTGACTACCGGATCGTTGTCGCCCAGGTCTAGACAACCGAAGGCTGGCCCCTAAAAAGCGGGGCGGCATCATGTCTCAAGAAGCCGTCCAGCAGTCAAAATAATTACGTGCTTGCTTACTATTGGGCAAGGGGACGACCGATGTAAAGCGATGGCCAAGCTGCGACATGACATAAGTTGGGAGGGTGCTAAAAGATATTCGAAAGTCGTCACCCCATTCTCTGTCGATAAGAACGTCTTCACCAGACGGCTATGCAAGAGGCCGTCTTCCTGTCAAAGAGAATCTGCTGTTTCTTCGAGTAGCTACTACGTAAGTTCAAGGGACTCGAAGTGGGAGAAGTGGGATGGGGTGAAAGGCACGATTAAGCTTTATCTTAACTCCTATCAATT
Source organism: Monosporascus sp. 5C6A (assembly GCA_004155035.1). Classification (NCBI taxonomy): domain Eukaryota; kingdom Fungi; phylum Ascomycota; class Sordariomycetes; order Xylariales; genus Monosporascus; species Monosporascus sp. 5C6A. Next base: position 151,886 of record QJOB01000061.1, on the reverse strand, counting down.
TCCTCAAGCTGAGTACGTACCTATAAGTGGTCAGCCAATCACAATGTGCGCATTTGCTCCACATCGTATTTTGACTCTAAGCCGAAGTTTCCCCTTAATAGCCTTAACGGGGAACATTGCTCTAATCCGATTCGGGCAGCTAGAAGAGTTGAAGCGCCCGGGAGGGGCTTGGCGGCGGAACCCTACAGCGCTAGTCCCGGCAGTTTTTAGAGAGAAACAACCTCATCACATCACATGCCATCCAGGGTACTGTGAATGTCACAACTCATTGTCAGGAGAGGAGAATTGTGATCACTGGTTGAGACGCTCGTACCCAAATATGAGAGCTTACTCAGCACTTCTTAAAAGGGAAGCTAGTCGATATGACCCGCATAAGAATAGTAACCACCCGAGGGTGGTACGTAAAAAGTATACGAGTAAGTATACAGATCTGACGATATACGACCCCGCGTCACTTCCCATGTAACCTACCTAGACATCTCTACCTTTCCACTCTGTTCTTCGAGGAGAAGGTCTTGCAGTTGACTTGACTAATAAAGCCTTGTAGTGAGATCGTGGAGTATATAAAATGTATTGTACTCAGTTCCGTCCCCTCGTCGGACTCTTCACTTCTACTCCTTCCGTCTCAACTCATCTACTCGATTCACTATACCGATCCCTTGAGCACAGCAACAGACGGCGGCATGGCGGAATCTAAGAAGTTCAACGTGGGCGTCATTGGCTACGGGTGAGTGACCCCCTCTATTCATATGCAGGTCCGAGGCCTCTGCCTTATGCGCTGGGTGTGTTCATGTTGCCGCGCGTCAACAGGCAAGTCGCTGATCGTTGCTGTGAAGCGTGTCCGCCAAGATATTCAACATCCCCTTCATCACCACCACGCCCGCCTTCAAGCTCCACTCCATCCTGCAGCGCAAGCCCACGCCCGAATCCTCGGCGCCCAAGGACTACCCGCAACTAAAGCACTTCACCTCCCTCGACGACTTCCTCGCGGATTCATCGCTAGACGTCGTCGTCGTGACCACGCCGCCCGAGACGCACTTCCCGTTCGTCCGCCAGGCCCTCGAGGCGGGGAGGCACGTGCTGGTCGAGAAGCCCTTCGTGCCGAGCAGCGCCGAGGCCGAGACGCTGCTCCGCCTCGCCAGGGAGAAGGGGCGCCTGCTCTGCGTCTACCAGAACCGCCGCTGGGACGCCGACTTCCTGACGGTGCGCAAGCTGGTGTCGGACGGCACGCTGGGGCGCGTCGTCGAGCTCGACACCCACTTCGATCTGTACCGGCCCGCGAAGCCCTCGTCGACCAGCTGGAAGACCGCCCTGGGCCTCGAGGGCGGCGGCACCGCCATCTATGACCTCGGCACCCACCTAATCGACCAGGCTTACGTGCTGTTCGGCCCACCGCGCAGCGTGTTCGCCAAGTTCGCGAGCCAGCGTGACGGCAAGCTGTCCGGACCGGCCGCGAACAACGACGACCTCGACATCGACAGCGTGACCGCGCACCTGTACTACGACAACGGGCTCGTCGTCAACGTGCGCATCGGCGTGCTCAGCGCGGAGGCCCGGCAGCCGCGCTTCTGGGTCCGCGGCTCCCGCGGCAGCTATCGGAAGTTTGGCATGGACCCGCAGGAGGGCCAGCTGTGGGCGGCCGGCGGGCCCCGCCCCGGCGACGCCCGTTACGGCCGCGAGGGCGCCGAGTGGAGCGGCAGGCTGGCCGTCGTCGGCCAGGACGGCAACATCTCTGAGAGCGACTGTCCGACCGTCGAGCCCCAGACCTACGGCAGGCTCTACGAGCTCTTCGGCGAGGCGCTGCGGAGCGGCAAGGAAGAGGACGTCCCCGTGCCAGCGTCCCAGGCGAGGGACGTGCTGAAGATCATTGAGGCGGCCAAGGAGAGCGCGAAGAGCGGGAGGGAGGTCGAGGTTCGGCTGTAATGCAGAGGTGGTGAAAGGGGGCGACGGACGGATCTGATCTGCCGTCAACGGTTATGTCGGATGTACTTGGTATCTTAGCAGCACAACAATAAGAGCAGAGCGAATGCTCAGACCTTATGCCGCTATTCCCCCTATTTTTAAGACACCACCCGCGTCCATTTTCTCTAAGCGACCTACGGGAGGCTTAAGCTTTACGACTTGGGACTTCCTCCGTCCTACTTGATCCACATCCCAAGTTATTCCTTGAGTGCCACATAGGAGGAATATTGCATAAACTTTGCAGTCACTATGTGCAGGAATGCTGAATCTGCTTCGGTCACCAACCCATTTCACTAGCTACTTACGAAGGAACTGCAAACCTAGCTATGCATCTAGCTATGTTTGCACGACACGTGCGTTAACTGGATCACTTAATCCTCCTTCTTTGCCTTGCTCTATTAATAAATATACTGATTCCAAACACTGCCGAAGAACCATTTGCATACTGGTATTCATTCTCGACGGTCTCAAAGTGCAACGTCGATCATTATGCAAGGTAAAATATTAGGTCCAAGCCTGGAAAATAAGGCTAAGCCAATACACAGAAATCATTCCACGATAACTTTCCACAACAGATACTATACCCAGTATCTTCGAACACGATAACTCTTCAAATAATTTTTCACGGTTTGGATAAATTGCATACCTCAGTCCCGTGCCTCATTCCGATTCCGACTAATCCGTAATTACCGACAAACTTCGGCCCTGGTAAACCTTATGCCCGCTGGGGTTTAGTAGGGTCCTTAACGGCTTTATAAAGAATAACTTTATACGGTAAACCTTAAAGATGAACCTTAAAGATAAACCTTAAAAGCTTGCGAAAAGCTTTGCAAGCCCTTGCCAGTTTCACGATTATAAAGTCCAACCTAAATCGTTCCCATGGCTTTTTAAGCTATCATCAATTAAGATACGAGCCGAAACAATATAACATGCTAAGCGACCCCAAATACAAGATACCCGTCATCCGCTACGGGAAGGTTTCGACAGAAACCGTTTTCTTTACAGCCATCCATTCCAAAAAGATTGCTCCACAATCCAAGGCGGTCGACGTCACTGTCGATCTGGAAGACTTTTCCCAAGCAAACCGACTGCAGCTTTTAATTTTCGGTTACCGTTCAATTGCCGAACACAACAATAACCGATCTTCCAAGCAGCAGCAGCTTATACGGAACAATCTCACTTCGGCGGAGGTACTGCTGGCGAAGCTGATGAAAAGGGACAATGATGACGAGTTGGAGAATTCCGAAATCCAGCTACTGGAGCATTGCACGTCGGAGAGTTACAAACGTCGATCACTATAAGAGGGGTTTCTAATGGTTATTGGGTATTCTGCCTCACCGCGTCGCATCCTTTGACCTATCTTTCGTACCGGTTTGGGGTGACACAAACGCTCATTCCTGCTTCCCTTCCGAAACCGCCGGAGGCCGCTATTGCAGCAGCATCCCCTCTTGGCCGTCGTTCCTCGCGAGTGGCCGTTCTAAGGCAGATACCCCTGGTTTCCGAAAACCCTCTTCGCTTCCAGCACCGCTTGCACCAGGGCCAGGGTAGAATCGGCTCCCGACTGCCGGTCCAGCGCCGTCTGCGCCGCGTCGATGATGTCCCGGGCGTGCATGCGTAGGTAAAGCTGAGCCGTCTTGCGCCAATGCGGCGCCACGCGTGGGACGGCGGCAGCCGCGCTGCGCGTCCGCCCCGCCACGGTAGTGGCTTCCCCATCACCCTGGGCCCCCATCGCGGTGGCCCACGGTAGGATGGCGTACTGCAGCGTCCAGCTCCGCACCTCATCGTTGTACTGGTTGGACATCGCGGCATTCGGGAACCGTTCCCGTCCCGGCTCGTTGTACCAGGGCTGCTCGCAGAGGATCATGGACTGGATGCTCACGAGCAGCTGCAGGATCCGCGACTTCTCCCGGTTCCATTGTTCCCCCGACCACGTGCCAAGGAGGGAGAGGCAAACTATCACCAACGTCAGCAAGCGATTCGGCCGCCATTATCCGGTTGGTCGAAATAGAGTGCCGCGGACTTACTTTTCCCGTCCTCGTAGAGGTTTGGATTGAAGCGCGTCCTACCTTTGTTGGTGGTAGTGAAGCGCATCATGGGCGGCACGTTGGGGTAGTCCATAGTGCAGAACAGGTCGAACTCGAAGAATCCGTATTCGTAAGGTGTTCCTCGGGGGCCGACGATTAAGACCTTCATCATGTCGAGGCGCGAACTTCCGTGGCGGACGAAGATGCCTTCGGGGAGGGACGCCCGGAGGTTCGAGATCTCCGTGATCAGCCTCCTCATCCGGCCGACCGGGGGCTGCTTCTTGGCTGTCGTCCCCACCAACGCCGCGAACGAAAAGTTGTCCAAGAGCATCTCGTCCGGCGCGTCCTGGACGCAGTTCTCTCGATGCCACTCGGTCAGGTTCACGTCCGCAGCGCCGCCTCCGCCGCTGATGTCCATCTCGTTTCGAAACCGCTGTTTGTTCCTATTGTGTATATCTGCGGAGTCGCACAGTTTCTTACTTAGCGTCAATAAGTTCTGTCCATTCTCATCAGAGAAATCCTTAGGGTTCTTCTTCGAATGCTGAAGCACCGATTTCGCCTGCTCCGCCAGGGCTCCCAGCAACGTCACGAGAGCCGTGCTCGTGTCTTTAACCGCGACCTTTGGCGCAACCTTTTCTTTGTCTTTCTCGGAGCCGAAGGAGACTTGGAGCAGGCGCCCGCCTTCCGCGTATATGGGGCGGTCTTCGTAGACAAGACCGACCGTTGCCGCGTGGTTACCGAGGGCATTCATAAAGTCCACCATTGCATCGTACAAAGAAGCATGTCGCGAAGTCTCTTCAATCGAGTTTGTCCCGAGCATCTCGGCAGCGCGTGACATCAAAGGACTCCGTGAGAGGATGGATGCCAGAAAGTCGGGAGGCGCAACATCAAAGATACCGGTCTGCTTCTGAGATGGTAGGAGCACCGTTACCAGCCTGAAATAGCTTTCAAGGAGTCCGTCCCCTTCGTCCGCAGCTTTTTTGGGCGCAGCGGAGCCGCCAGCCGATCGGCTCGGGCGTGATTGGCTGTGGACCTGCCTGAGCATCAGCATGTCGAATTCCCTTGCGATCAGCAAACCAATTTCGGCCCACATGTCGCATCGTGGATGACATATCAGACTTACAAGTTTGCCATGGTGGTGGAAAGGGACCATATCCCACCCGGTGCCGCCGTATCCGACACCTCTGGCAAAAGCCGGGGTGCCCGGCGTCGGTTGTACGCAGCCGGACGCAGGGCCAGACGCGGTGGCGGAAGGCTTGAGATGACTCCGAATCCTCCCTACTACGCTTCCGTTGCGCTTAACCTGAGACCGCCTGTCGCACCAGCCACAACAAAGCGCCCATATTGCGAACAGGCGTCCTCCGGGGCACTTACAGCAGCTGACGGTGACCGGCGTTCCCGCGCTTTTGATGGACATATTCGTGAGGCTAGATAGTGCTACACCGCAGTGCGGACATATCGTCTTCTTGCACGATCCGGTCTTGCAGGACAGGCCACACATGATGGTTCCTATAAGATGATAAGCGCCATGATATGGCCACTGCCTCCAATCACATAGCAAAGGATGAGGGTGGACAACTCGGCTGCCCTCGGCCCACGCCACGACAATATCGTGTCCCAAAGCTAGATATTAAATAAGGAAAGGCTTACCTCCTGATGAAAACCACGATTTCGTGAGCTTACTGATCTCACTCGATTGTATAGAGACCTTCCTAGAGCAGGCAGCACACTTAGTGGAGGCCACAGCTTTGACAAACCACTGCAGCCTGACAAGGCTTTCTTGGACCGCCACGCTCTCTGCCGGAGACAGCTCCTGCTCGGAAGAGGATGCGCTAGACTCGTCAGTAGCGTCTAATTCCATGGGTGTCGTCCCGGTTTCGAATGGCCGATCTGTGTTCGAAAACGACGTTCTATGTTGCGACGTAAGAAGTGAACCCCGAGGAAAATGCGCAGGGCTTCCAAAGAGTTCGGTTGGGTACTCATAGTCATAGTCGTCCGCGCCAACCACATCGTCCGCGTCAAAGAGAGGCTTGGCCAATGGGTGGATAAATGTAGGGCCTTCCTCGGTTTTCTTGAAGAGCCCAAATCCGGGATTGGGGAAGTGATCGGAGGAGGGATGCCCCTTTCCGGTTCTCTCCTGGTTCGGATGCATTGGGATATCCGAAGCTATTGCTTCATCGGCTGCAGCGTCGACACGGCTGTATTCTCCGAACGGCTCGGAGTTCTTGGAAAACGGGGGGAAGGACGTTTGTACTTGAAAACACTCCGTCTTGTGATAGGAACTCCGGATGTTTTCGGCCGTGGCTTTTCCGGCCCTGTGCTGGGCGAAGGAGCCGCCCTGCTGCGGTGCAGTAAAGTTTCCAATCTGGGCTTGCGACGGCGGAAGATACGGCGACACGGGTGGCATTGCCGCGGAAAGCGTACCAAACCCGTATGGTCCAGACAGTGGCACGGTAGCCGTGCTAGCAGTACTACCGCTAACAGCTGATGATCTAGACCGCCCAGTGCCTTCGTTCTGTCCATGTTTCGGGACCGTAAGATCTATGGGGTTTAACTGGCTGCCGGAGACGTGAGGTGCCCCTGCCGAAGCCCCGCTAGTAACGCATGATGGCCCTTTTCGGAAGAGTGGCTTCCCCGGCCAATGTGTGGCGGCACTCTGGCAAGGGTTATTATAGAAGTGCGGAGTCGTAGGGTTCGGCCCGGGACCGACTGCATGATCCGCTGGTGAGAACATTTGACGCTGGAGCTTTGAAGAATTCAGACTCTGGTTGGAATTCGCCCCACGGGACTTCGAAATGGAGGGACCGGAGTGAAAAGGAGAGTTCTCGTCCGGCTCGTAATTCGGGTCACCGGGCTCCTGGTTTCCCAGGTGGCGGCCGATGCCCTTGATGTTTTTCCAGGTCGCCTCCAAGCCTTTGGTCATGTTGGCGCTGACCTGAAGAGTGACAAGGAGGGGCAAAGGATGAAGGGAGAGAAGATACAGGGTGGCGGCCGTGACCACCGAGCCTGCGGTGCGGAATCTGAGTTATCAAATGTGTAGGTAAGAGAGGCCGTAAGTGGGATGTAAAAGTAGAGATAGTAGATCGCTCCAGTCGCAGCTACCTAGCTCAGACCCGTTTTCAGTCGTTCCTTGGTTGTCTTTCGTCTAGAAGATTATAGGCCATCTGAGTGGGCGCTGCTGATGGAAGATCAAGGACAGCTGGTGAGTTACGGAGTTGACTTCTTAAACCAAGAGGTCATCACGTGCGACTGCTCCAGTGCACAAGCATGGGGTGTGGAATCGCGAACAGCCTTTCCTGCTACTCAGTTGTACCAGCTACTATGTAGGCGTGGAATGGGTATTACAAGATATAACCTTATAAAGATACCGTAGAATGCGAAGATTTGTGTCCTAGGAACGAGTGTGGCTCTCGATATTGTCCTGGAACGGCGAGTCCAGGTCAACGAGTCTCTCGGACTTCACGCGGTCTCTTTGGGAAGCGAGCTACAGTATTTGTCTGGCGGGTTTGGAATATTCCTAATCGGAGGTCGCCTTGAACTCTCGGCAGGAGAGCATGAATAGAATACGAATGGGCAGTCATACGTCCGCCGGAAATGTTGGCTTAGGTAGGTTGAATTCCTTGGTATGGTCGGGTGTGGGCGTGATCCCAGAAAAGACTGCTGGTCTGAGGTAGCGAGGATAAGGTGGGTGAGGGGCAGCGCAGATACTCGGGGCGGGCGAGATGGAACTTTGCTCTGTGGACTACAAGTCCTTCGGGGGTACATACCTCGAGATGTATGTATATATGTCCATATGCAGCCATTCCACGTATGTGGGTATGCATGTGTATATAAGGGGACTGGTGAGCTCAAGGCATCTTGTGTACCTACCCGAATTAGGTGCGTGGATTTGGTATTCTTGAAGCCTCTGTCACGGCAACTCAGAGTATGTAGACTGTCGTAAGGTACCTAGTATGAACGTGTGATTGTCTACCATACGTCACAGAGGCATTTCAGACATGACTTGAAAGCCCAAGAAACAGCTAACAGAGGTGAGAGCAAAGCCGACAGAAACGTAAGGTATCTATTAGGTACATGTAGCGTGTGACCGGCGGATACCGACGGGGGCTTCCTTGTGGGATTGTAGACTAGTTTCTCCACCTTGAAGTGCTGCAATCATCAATGAGCATTTGCCAGGGCGTTTTGCGTGTTACCTAAGCCCTACAGCAGTGAGCCTAGGTTGTATTGCCTGTACTACCTACAGCACGTGTGTACGAAGCGCCCTTACCTACAGGTCACATTAGAGCCTGCGCATGCTTCAGCCGTAGACTAGAGGGGATTTACACCGGGACGAGTTTCATATGACGAGTAACTACACACAGCCTACGGAATAGGTCCAGGTACATATGTCTACCCAATTAAGGCTCTTGAAGAGCCCAGATGTTAATACCAATAGGTACTTACATATTTCGTTAACTTCCAACTCCGCGTCCCAAAACCTGCCTGTCAGTACTCGCAAAATTGCCGTCAAGTTTCACTATGATTGACATTCACTGACGGGGAGCTAGCCATAACTAGAGAAGGCTCTTATGCGAGGGTTTTGATACATAATCGATAGGCGCGTATAAGCCCATACGTAGGTAGAACGAATCAGGGATAAGACACATTGTATAGCGAGATGCTGAGCTGGCTGAAGCTTAGCTGGGCGCTCCATAGCTGGAGGCCTAGCTGCCACCACTGTCAGGCGTCGATCTACGCTAATAGTCTAAAATATGGGGCGTCCGGCTAAGAGAGCTAGGGGTGCCAGGGTACAGGGCTGGCGGCCTCCACTAATGACCCCACATACCCCGCCTTGGAGAGCTTCAGCTGACTGGCTGTGTGTCAAACGCTGCCAGGGTAAGCACCAATCTCTATAGATATTCACATATCATCTGATGTTGGTTAGACGCAGGTTCATTAACCGGCATTAAGGTCTGTGTATAGCCCACACATAAATTCTTGCATTGTGTATCGATACAAAGGCGGCGTGTGATGCTCTGCATTTTAAGTCTCCAAAGTTACCGGGGTGGGTAGGTGAGCGACGGGGCCGATATCAATAAGCTCCGGCTAGGGTAAGTTTTTAGTACAAGTATCTAGTCAAGATTGCTGGCCTCTGACAGCGCGACCCTGACCACGACCATTCAACTGCCTTATTCAGCGCCCGACATTGTCCGATGTCCATTTCCACATCCACAAAACCGACCCGCGATCTAACAGTTCGACATGGCTCATAGTTCTCGACACCCTCCTTTGCATGAGCAAGATCAAAGGTAGGAAGGATTACAACGCGTTCCATGAATATCTGGTCCGTGGCTCCTGGAGTTAGCCTTCATTGCTCCGGATAGTTTGGTCTTCCAGAATTCCAGCGAACTCTGCGAAGGATGTTGACGCCCCTCATTATCCAGCACTGACTCCAGGCGTAGAAGCCAATGAGATGGCGGCGCCATATCGAATCCAACAGGGTTGAGTTCCTCTGCGATCCACCGTAATATTTCATGCTATGTGGGCGTCGTATACGGATTCCACATGTGATATACCGGCACTGTTGACAGCGCTCCTCTGACGACCTTGCGATCTGTTCCCCTGGCCTTCCTGTGGAATGACCGGTTAAGACAACCTGAAGGGCTGCGTCGGCGGCGAAGTTCACCGGAAACCATCTGAGCGGTGCGCTTCTGAAGTCAAGTAGGTAGCCGGTCATCTGGCCGTCGAGAGCATGAGAGGATAATCTTCGCTCGCATTCTAATCCCTGCTTCATTGCTACAAAGCTGTCCGACTCGGATGATGGAGCTGGCCTGTCTTCGAGAACATGCGCGGTTTCAACTTCATCCTAGAGTAGGTGCCAGATGCCGCGCAACAGGTCTTCTCGGTCACCCATTTGGATTGAGCCCCATCCCAATGCCGCAGAGTCCGACGGGTTTGACACACTCTTGGGCACTCGACCAGCTGATGTGTTTGAGACGGGCTGCCGTCGAGCTGATGAAACAAGAACGCGCAGCGACTCGCATGCATACTTTATTAGGTTGTGTTGTTCCGCAAAGGTGATATTCGAAGAAGGATAACTGAAGACTGAAGTTCACCGCCCAAGCAGCGTGGAATAAAAGCGTTGCCTCTCCAAGAATCCGTTCTCTTATACCCTCCGAGCGATGAGGTTCGCATCTGGTAGAACGCAAGGTAGGCAGACGGCGTACCCACTGAAACGGGGGTATCCGCCCGGGCGTTCTAGCTCCGGTAGACCGCGCTTCAAGAGAACTTCTGAGAGGCGGTCATGCGCTGCAGATGCCGTTTCTGCTCTGAGAAGACCATATACTTTACGGACTCCGGAATTCAGCAGTAGCACATGGAAGATATGTGCGCCGAGCGATCCAGTTGCCCCTGTGAGTACAACTAGGTACTACTTTTTACTTGAGGCTAGTTGTCTGGACAAGGAGGATACTGTATTTGTCGATATGGGTACGCATCAGAGTTGGTTGTGAGTTATCATTCCAGAAACCCTGCATTTGTTCGCCGTGAAGAAGTCTCACGATGTTCCTCGCCAAGGTGTCGATGGTCCCAGAGTATAGACGACGTTAATAGGGAATGGCGGGGAACCCCTGGGTAGAAATGCGACGTTGATAAGCCTTCCTATCTGAATGCAGGAGATGGAATCGACGTCTTGTAGGCAGAAGTCCTTGTCGAGATTATCCCATGCCCTACGATTCTGGAATCTCTCTGGCCATCATAGAGGGGAGCTCATCATCTCCAACCTGTCCAGAACTAGCTAACATGCACCTTTCTGTGTAGACAGACTCCGTTAGCTCTGCGTAGCGTTCCGGGGCCTGCCAACGCAGAGTGGTGCCTTTGCTGCTCTTCTCGAGAGGTTCTCGTCCTTCCGCCGTCCGGACAACTACTAACGCTGACCTCGGCAAACGGGCCTGACTTGGAATGACTCGGTTGGCGTGCTCGATTGAAGGCCATACGGCCTCGATCACGTCCATATTCGAGCCGCATTCCGGAGAGGTAAAGAGGAGAGCTCCAGACTAGCTCTTACAGGCACCAAGATGAGGACTTCCCGGAGTACGCTCGTTGAGGCTAGAATTGTGCCCTCCACCAGTGAAGGGTCAAGCTTCTTGCCCTTGGCCAGGGCAATCTGAGCATCTCCCCTACTATGATACCGCCACGCGGTAAGGGGTCATCGGATGCGGTTCAAGTAAGTCTGATGTCGCGTACGAGCCGTCATCGCGATGTTACCGCCAGGAGGGGCCATTTCGGCCTCATAAAAACTTACGACAGACCATCCGCCCTAGGTTCAAACCCCAGGGTATCTGTAATGCCAAGGGGACGAAGGTACTGCCATTCCTTATCGGTCCGTTAGTCACGATGTGAGGACATTAGATATCCGCATTCTGCGCTGCCCATTCGCGATACGAGTCTGACGTCCCTTGCAACGGGCTCGTTACCGACCGCAGCAAGCAATGCCGCGCCGCCCACGCCTACCAGATCCATGCTCTGCAGCAGCCGAACACCATTGTCTTCCGAGACGAGTAGTTGAAGGAGGTACGGAACGGACGGGAGATATCGCACGGGGACCGAGCTTTTCTCGCAGGCATGTTCCACAGCGTTCACCACGTTGGTCCCCGTGATGTCAGAATGGCCCTCCGGAAAGAACCAGACTATAATACCGGCCGCCCATGCGCCAAAGCAATCCGCAAGACCACCGTGTTACAGGGGTTGTAGTCCTGGAAATCGCGATGATGTCGTCTCGAGCTGTGAGCCATGGTAGCGCCCCGACCTCTCCCTAGTTACTCTGGAAAATCAGCTTCGGTAACCCGCCAGATATGCCTGAAGTGTGACGCAGGTATGCTATGTCAGATCCCCGAGGCTTGGTGAGGACGACGCTACGGACTACTATGCCCTTGCCTGACTTGCAGTAAGGGGGGGATGGTTTCGACGCTGATGCAGCCCCTAAGCCCTGCTGTCCCGTACTCGCGCGAGTCGTCAATGAATGATGCTGGAGCTGCACGTACGACAGAGGTTATAAATCGCAGCCGGGTCCAGTTGAGGCCTGCTCAAGTCAACCAGCTCGTTCCCCAAATCAGATTAAAATCAAGGCCAACGGGTACTGGCCGCTTACGCTAACGGGAAGCCATTACAGCTTAATCGCTGCAGGCCCAGTCACATAAGAATGGAGTCTGGGCTGCTATGCACATTAGGCCGACTGTAAGCCCCGATGGCTCTCCGGTGGAAGACCCAGTAATTCGAGCCAGGGTAACGTCCGCGGTGACTGACATGTCGCGGCGCCCTTGAAGCTGACCTGATCAGGTCCTGTGCGTGCGTGTTTGTGAGCGTATGTCCCGTCAATATCGATTGGGACACCAGCGACTAACCTTGCTTGGAATCTTGGAGACGAGAAGTTGGCAAATCCGAGGGCGGACCTGTCAGGGAGATACTTAGCCTTCTCGTCCAGGAGTTCCACGGTCGTGTCTAACTGGGCCGGCTGTTCTTCCATTCCATAGCGACGCTTGCCCGAGCGCGCATGTGAGATAATTCAGGTCTGGATCGCTCATCGAGACACGTTCCAGGACAGAGCATGAAGGTCACAGGGGTTGGGTATTTCAACACAAACCCACGAGTTGGGTCGTGTGACTTTCTCAATAGATACAACTTCTACTCAATACGTGGTTCTTCGCTAGAAATGATCAAATATGATTTGCACAATGAGGTATTGTCGTGGCGTGATTTTAGCTAGTGTCATGAGGTGAATGACCCATCCGGTAGCGTTTAAATTCCGGTGTCCGAGACATACCTAAGCTGTACACTGGTGCCAGGAGAATGAATGGTAACCGCAAGGAGTTCGTTGTCAGCGTCGGCTAGCTATATTGGCACACCAATATCACCGCACTTGGTTACGTTGAAGAAGCTGCGTTCTCCGTTGAATAGGAGATCAAGCGGTTATCACCCAACAGCAAAACCGTATTCGAATTTACAAGAATCTCGGAGATAGCTAGAGGGAGAATATATGTAAGCAATATGCTCGCTCTGTCAAGCTCTTGGAGCATCCTATCGCTGGGCTTCGGCGTTTACAGGCCACTAGTCGGCCTATGCATACCGTCGTGCCTGAGGGCCCTGGAATGTGGACGCAGTCAGATCGACACAGCCCAGTACTACGGCAGCGGGAGCGAGGTGGGCGAGGCCGTCGAGAGGTTCGGCATACCGCGCAGTTCCGTCTTCCTTACGACCAAGATCCTGGGCCCCGGAGATTCCGTAGAGAACGACGACGACAGGTACGTCAGTAGCGTGAGGAAGCTAGACGCGTCCGATGATTGGGAGCGTTTCTCTGTTCCTCATCCATAGTCCGAATTGCGGCAGGGAGAAATGTAAGCAGCTGTGGCAGGCCCTGGAGCGGATGTACTAGGAGAGCAATACGAAGAGCATCGGACAACTTTGGTATTAGGCATATCGAGGAGCTGAAGGAGTTCGCTAAGGCTTGGCCTCCGCACATCAATCAGATCGAGGTACGTTCGTAGGCGAATCCTTTACTCGAAAGGGTGACGCCCGACTAATGCGCATGTCCAGCTACAGGCGTGGAATCACCAGAGAGGCATCGTGGACTACTGTCATAAGAACGGTATCGCCATCGAGGCGTATCGCCGTCTAGTCCAAAACACCAAACCGACGACAAGAGGATAGTCAGCATCGCTGACAAACACGGCGCCTCGCCGAACGAGGTTCTTATAAGGTACAACCTGGAGAAGAAATGGATTCCCTTGTCCAAGAGCGACAATCCGGACAGGATCGGGGCCAACAGGGGTGGTTTCCGCTCAGCCTCGGCAGCGACGACATGACCGCGCTGGACAGTCTTGGTCAGGGGCGCAAGGGTGTTATCGTCCTGGGTGTCGAAGAATAAGAGTGGGTGCTGCAGGGCTCTGTCGAGAGGTATGGTAGCTGGGCGGATGACTCTGTCGAAGCTCCTCGTATTTGCTTCACCTCGTTAACGGTCAGCGTGATGTAGATAGCATCGTCCGGTGTTATCCCACATCGATGATAGGGTAACCTAGCGGCTGTGGTCAATTTCGGGGGATAGAAGGCTCCTAGTCGATCCATTAAGCAATAGACATCCCATCTCATCGTTTCCGGGTTTGAATTGGAACCATCATAGGAGGGACAAGGTCAGATCAAAAGTCAATCATCCTAGCAAGCTACTGATGTTATGCTACAACCCTTGCTCCCTGGATTCCCGCCAGGGTGGTCCCTTGCTGGAAAACTAGGTGATCTCTCAATGAATCAAAACCTGTCCTTATCCTTGATGGGGACATCACTTCCCGTCGTACTCTTGTATTGACCGCGGATGAAGTCCGAGATCTGCTCGTCCTTGGCTTGCTCGGCGGCGCTCTCATTGCTCTGATCTCCCTGTCCGAAGACGTGTTGTTGTACGAAGTCCACTCCTGCATTGGTCGATGCATGTCAGCAACCTCGAGGTCAAGAGGAGTATATGGGCCGACGAAGACAGTCAAACCAACCTTTGTCTAGAGCGTCTTCGTTCTTCTCGCTTTGCTTTCCGCCGCCGGCCATGCTGTTGAGCTTGTCCATGATGCCGCCTCCCTCCTGCTGCTGGCCGCTCTGGCCTTGCTGCTGCGTCTTGTCCTGGGTGTTGGATCCGCCGGTGAGTTTATTGATGTAGTCCATCGTGACCAGTTACCGATTGTTCACGTGGTAATGATAAAAAGTAGGATGCGCTTGGACTTCGAGGAGAAAGACGTCGTAGGGTGCGATGTGATATCGTATGGTAGTATGCTTGCTTTGGTGCTTGTTTGAACTTGATGTGGGGGAAGAGGGGAGAGCTTTTCTCACTTGTTTCCCTAAGTACTTATAGGACGGAGGGCAGCCTGTCAATAGGTAGGCACTTTGGGTATGTGCTACTCATCTTGACAGTCTTAGACGTCACGTAGCTCAGCCACTGAGTCTAGGAAATAAGCAAACAAGGGAGTCACAGGGATGATGTCACAGTTGCGCGTGCCTTGGCAATTCGTAAGTCGGGTTCAAAGTGATTTGCGTACATTTACACTTTGCGGATCCTCTTTTGCGTGAAACAGGGAATTGGTTTAGGCATGGCTATCCAAAACCGGGAAGGACCGAGACGCTTCACGAGCTTCGGAACCTCCTCAGAGGAGGGCGTTCGCGGCTTTACCTTACCACCTAAGTATCAAGGCTGTATTGCATGGACGAATTGACATAGAGGACCCTCGAGTACAATCATTGAAAGCATCGATTATTTGTACTACCGCCTTGCCTACTTAATGCTGGATACCCGACACGTTGGCCGGAGCTTGGAGGGTTGCCAGCGCCCACCCCCGGCTGCTCGCTGAAAATGGGGTTTCCGAGTTCCCCAACCCGACAAGGGACTGGTGGGTCGGTGACGGAATCTCCCGTGATCGAGTGGAGACCGGGGGAGACACCCACCGAGCAAGCAATTTATGTACAAAACCGTGGTCTTCCACTTTCACCGCATATCGACAGCATCAACAATAGCATAACCGGCGTGCAGCTATTCAGATCATTCAACATCGCCGCCTTTGGCTGTTTGATACGTCTAACCCGTCGTCAGGATGTCGCTGCATTCCATAATCCACCAGGAACTGATTCCTAATGCCCAGTCTCCGACATCACAGGCCGCTACGGCCGAGAGAAATGTAGCCTCCGAGACATCCCGGCGTATGGAAGAATGTGAGCCGGCGGGCGCCGTCGAGTCCCGGCCGAGTGCAGCCGCGACCACTTCATCTCACGAGACCATGCAGCGGGTCTTCGACGTTGCTCCGCTTAACGTCACTCACCGACGCCGCCGCCTGGCCGTGACGATCTTCATTGTCGCCTGTAACATTATGCAGATGATCTGCAACCTAATCGGCGTAGCCGGGGGACTGGATATCAGCAGGAGGCTCGGCGTGTCGGGTATCCACGCCAACTGGGTTGCCGCCGCTTACCCGCAAGTGACTCCCCGCGCCTCTCCGGATCTAGCCTTCGGATGACCACCTAGCAAAATGCACTAGCGACTAACGCGGCATTTCAAAATCTCACGCAGGGAACATTCGTCCTGATCAGCGGCCGTTTTGGGGCCGTCTATGGACACAAGAACATGTTACTATTGGGCTGCGCGGCCCTGATCGTCTTCACTTTCGCCTGCGGATTCTGCGCCGACTTCATCGCCTTCAACGTCATGCGCGCGCTGTCCGGGGTCGGGGGCGCCTTCATCATGCCTAATGCCGTGGCCATGGTAGGCATCAAGAACCCGCCGGGGTTCGCAAGGAATATAAGTCTGGCCTTTTTCGGCGCGTCGGCTCCGATAGGTGGCTACCTAGGTGGCTTGATCGTCGGCGGTTTCCTCAAGAGCACCTCTATGGTTTGGATGTTTACCTTCGTGTAGGCCGCGTCCCATGAAATGCCGCAGGAGCTCGAACTTATGTTTTCAGTGCGATCGTTAGCTTGGCGGCCGCCGTGCCGCTGTGGGCGCTTCTTCCTCGCGAGGTGCCCGTAGACCGCAACGGGAAGATCGACTGGGTCGGGTCCTTCCTGTCTTTGGGCGGTCTGATAGTCTTCAACGTCGTGTGGAAGTAAGTTGTGCCCGTCTTTCCCCCTAGATACCCGCTCGCTAAACGCAGGGCCGCTCCTCAGTCAGGCACCGGCAGTCGGGTGGTCGCATCCCATGATCATAGCTACGCTGGTGGCATCCATCGCCCTCTTCGTTTGGTACGGCGTCTGGGAGCACTACTTCGCGTCTGACCCGATCATGCCCTTGAGCATCTTCAAGGCCCCGTCCTTCACACCCTTAGTGATCGTGGTACTGTTGAACTTTATGGCCACGGGCACTCTCTTATGGTACACAGTGGCCTGGTTGCAAGAGGTGCGCCACTGGACCCCAATGCAGTTCGCCATCGGATGGACGCCCTTCGGAGTCTGTGGCGTCGCCGCCGCGTTCCTTACTGCCTTGCTGGTTCCGCGAATGCCCGCCCAGTACATCTTGGGAGTAGGCACCACGTGTATGTTGGTGTCCAACGTCCTCATCGCCACCATGCCGGCGCAACAATCCTACTGGTACCAGGTCTTCCCGAGCACCGCCATCAGTGCCTTTTCCCCCGATCTGGTCTACACGGCGGCCCAGATCATCGCCAGCAATTCTGTCAATCGGAGCCAGCAAGGCATCGCGGGGTCACTGATCGGATCCTTGTTGCTGTACGGCAACAGCCTGGGGCTCGGCTTCGCCTCGACCATCGAGTGGCAGGTGGGAAAGAGGAGTGGCGACACCGTAAGGGGTTACAGGTCAGCTTACTTCGCAGTGGGCATCTGCGTCGTCGCCTTGGTCCTCGATCTTGCCTTTGTGAGACTGGTGCAGGACAACCGCGAAGGCTGGGCAGATCCGGCGGATGCCGACCCTGCCGACGAAGTCGCGGCACCGGTAGCTACGGGAGCGGAGTTGCAACAGCTCCAGTCACGTACGGAACAGCGCTGACGCCTGAGAACAAAATTTGCGAGATCCATGAAATTCTAGTTAGCAACACTCTAACCGTTCCCATGTCGCTGCCAAACACCGACAATGGACGAGACTGTGTTTTCGGCTGCGGCACTGCCTACATTATCATATGATTCTATGGTTTATAGAGAAGCAGTCTTTCGGCGTTGAGAACTATTCATTCACAACCATTCCCTGCATGTATTACTCACGGATTCGCCCTGGGCGCGGGGAGGCACCACCACACCCACTCTCTTTCACATTCTCTCTCGTTTACACGCGCACACATACATTTTATATACTACTGTCAAATCTGAATAGTGCCAAAAAAAAGGTAGGCCCCACACTATGGGGCGACACTATTAGATTTCATAAGAACCGGTACTTAAAGTCACACCCTGACTCTACATTGGCCAAGCAACAACCCAAATAGGAACCCCCTTTTATGTAGGAGTCACAGGTTAATGGGGAGGCGCATAAGAACATCTTGATAACTGGTATCCTATTGAACGCTCGACTTTAGGGTACTATACATAACAGAGCATAACCTTTACCTTCTCTGCCTACCAACAAGGTGCGAAGGGGTCTACCTCTTACATGACTGCGTTAGAGCTTAGTCACCGGAGATTGTGGGTGAAAGCTTGCACCGCACTCCCAATCGATCTCATGTCCGCGGCCGCGTGGTCGTTGAGTATAGCCTCTGGCAGTGGCGCTACTGCCTTCCTTACCAGACGGACAGTCCCCGGCCCTTTCGCGCCGTCTCCTAGTCTCTCGTTTTCCCATGCGTCGTACGGATCCCACCACCACCGATGAGTTGCCCGATGCCGCACCTTATATCTAGCATTCCCGTCCTCACCGACGCGCTTAGCCCAAGGCTTTGTCGACTATGTAATGTAAGCACTCTACCACTCCGTCTGCCAGATATTGATGTCCCAGTATTGCGTCGTCTCGAGCGCGTTGCACCGCCAGCCGAGAGCGCGTCGTCTGTCTCGAAAGAAGTGGGCTAAGAGTCACGGCGAGGAAAACTTGAAGGTTGATAGCAGTGGCTTGGCGTTGAAGAAAGAG
Organism: Monosporascus sp. 5C6A; assembly: GCA_004155035.1. Taxonomy (NCBI): domain Eukaryota; kingdom Fungi; phylum Ascomycota; class Sordariomycetes; order Xylariales; genus Monosporascus; species Monosporascus sp. 5C6A. The sequence continues at coordinate 133,337 of QJOB01000061.1, read as the reverse complement.
AGCATCTCCTCCCACAGTTTTGGCGATGGTCGGAAGAGGAACGTTATTCCATTGAGGAGATGGTGCGTCCCCGGGCTCCTGTCGGCTGGTTGAGTAGGACTTGTGAGCGCCTCGGGGTGGGAGATAGGCGTGTAAGCGCAATCCTCTAGCCTCTAGTCCTCCGGCGCCGAGGTGTCCGAGTCTCGGTTGCAGCTACAGGCGGTGGTTGACTCCCAGTCAGTCAGCATGTAGTTCTGTCCCCCTTTCAAATACTGAATTCACATCCCGGAAGACGGTCATATAGGCGCCCAGGCAACAGACGCATCGTACTCGAAGAGCCGAAAGACGCGGAGCCTGGTCCAGTTGTCCTCAAAACCTCTCGGCGATCGGGTTATTTGGGCATCTCCCGGTGGCAGTAGATGGTCGCATCGTCGAAGTATAATGTTACCATTGGGCGCTTCTAGTTTCGGAGCCCCTATGGCATATTACGGGAGCTTCGCGTGTAAAGGACGACTATAGGGTACATGCTGCCGCGCTTTCGAAGTGTGTATGCTAACATAACGACCTCTGTTAGGTAGCTAGAACGCGTTATGAGCGTTGCAAAAGGCGCGGCTGTTGGTTTCGGGCATTGTCGAGTCCTCTATACATAATGAATCAGGGGAGGGGTTGAAAGATTGAGCCCATCAGAGATTACATGTTCGTACGTTACGTCGGGATACCGCCCTTGTAAGTGAATACATAATAGAAAACGTGTTGTAGAGAAGTTGCCATTAATTCAAAGTAAACACCCCGGATGAAAAATTCCAACTTACTGCCTCTCTTATCTACGTTTCAAAGCCCAACCAAGTCGTCTACAAGCTGCTAAACACTATTAAGATCTGGAGACTATGGTGGACGTGTTGTTACCATGGGATCGCGCTGGTTCATGGTCACTAGCGGCTTTTGAGGTACCGTGACCATGGCCCCCTTTCTCCGACTTGTGACACACACTCTAGTCTCAACGAGTAATGAGAACCTCTTTCTCTACTCTTCGACTCGGATGCATCTTGTGACCTCCAGAGCATCCTACTACGCATGAGCACAGCTGCAATCATATTCAAGACGAGAGAGGCTAACCGGCACACCGCTGGGTTCCCAGCCTTCGATGAACTCGCTTTCGTACACAAGATTCGGATTCCCTCTGGGAGCATCTCCGTCTGCGTTCCGGGAACTTCGTCGCTTCTGATCTACAGTGCTCCTGACATATTCCAAATAGGGAGGATTTCCCGGCTTGACGACTGGACCGGAACTTGTAAGCTATTCTCGCCCTACGGGTCCGTTATCCGGTAGAACTTACCGTTATCAGCCGCATACACGGATCCCGGACCGACGAGACCTAGCTCCTCGCATAGCTTCAGGTCCATGGTATAGGCCGGTTTGTAATGGTCCAGAAAGAGAAGGTCGATACGCCCCAACTTGCCTTCGGCATGAAGGCGTCTCAAGGAGTCAGAACTAGCGCCAACGACGACCGTCACTATATCACGTAATCCTGCCAAATCCACCAGCATCGATATGACCGCACCGAATTCAGGATTCATTTCCATACTGAAGTATTGCTTCCCACCAGCCGCCCTCAATGCCGCAGCGAAAGCGATCGCAGAGTAGCCGACGTAGCCACCCAATTCAACCATGACTCGCGGCTTCTCTCTCTTGATCAGGTCAACGACCGTCCGGGACTTATACGGGCCGATGTTCATGAGATACTTCTGTGTCCTCGCATACTCGTCAATCGCCTCTAATACCTTTTTCGGGTTGCCGCGCATCCGCTCTACCTGGGGATGGTTGTAAACAAAATGCAGAAGCGCAATCTCGCGTCCATCGTTAAACTGCCGCCCATTTACAATGTCAGCAGGCTTCCGCCTAGCATACGCCCAGGGGAGTTACACAGGACTGACATAGATATCTCCCTGTGGCTGATAGACCTCGCCGTGAAACGTCTCGTGCTTCATTCTTGCGGTGTGTAGAAGAGAGCCGGCCCTGAATCGTAAGAGAGAGGAAACCTATATTATACTACGGACTACGGCCACGTATGATAACGCATCACAACTCAAAATGTGGGGCATCCAGCCTCTGCACACTTCTTTCCACCTGATTTTCCGGCAGCAGCGAATTGAGTTCCCTTGCCCCACACGTGGTTTTAGGAATGTGTTGTGTCACCAAGCGGCAATCTTGAGGTCATTGAGTCCCAGGGAATCGCGACAAGTTCTCGTTTAGCGTCTAGGTGTAGCCTGCCATTACGGTCGATTGCTAGATGCCAACGAGCACCTGGTTTCAGGCGATCAGAGACACAACAACGGGGTCATCGCCGAGCCGGTTATGTGAAACTCGGCAATCTGAGATCAGCTTGAAGGGGCCGCCGCTTGCGGTCATGTAGGCGGGGGGTTTACATCGAAGCCTAATCCGCCTTTATGATCTTAAGCCAGCACGAAAGCAGTAAGTCGTTACTGGTAGAAACACGCCGCTGGCTGTTGTCCAGTAAGACTAGCGGTTGGTTGCGGGCTTTCAACAGGGTGTCTATTGTGTCAATGGCTGTAATCCTGGATCCTACTGAAATCGTTGCGCAGCTGTTTTCGTTAAGAGCAAGAGGTTTGAATTCGACCATGACAGTCCATGCCTGCGGCAAGGGGATTTAAATTTCAGTGTGCTCCAAAAGTTGGGCTCCGTCTTGGGGCATATCCAGTCGCTTTTCTGCCTCGCATATACATCCACCAACCAAGTCAAGCAAGAATAAAATGTCCGACCTGAAGGCTAGCGTCTCTGAGAAGAAGCATGGATTTCATGTAGAGGGCTACGAGAAGATTGAGTATGATTTCACCTTCGTGGACGGTGTCTTCGACATCTCCAATTGCCACCTCGCGGACTGCTACAAGAAATGGGGCCGTGTACTTACTGTCATGGACAAGAACGTCTACAGCCTCTACGGCCAGAGGATGGAGACGTACTTCCAACACTACGGATTAAGCCTGAAGGTCCACAAGACCTCCATAGGTGAGAAAGCCAAGACCGTTGATACTTTCCTTAGCATCTGCGACTCCATGACTGAGTTCGGTATCATTCGGAAAGTACGTCAGGAAGGCCAGCCAACGAAGCGAGTTGTTTAGCTAACTCGCTCTACAGGAGCCGGTGTTGGTTGTCGGAGGTGGCCTGGTCACGGACGTCGCCGGGTAAGGATTCGTGATCTTCAGGTTACCGATTGGTTTAAAAGGGCGTCGGGCTGACAGCAATCTCCAGCTTCGCTTGTGCTGCGTATCGTCGCAATACAAACTTCATCCGGATTCCGACTACCGTCATCGGACTGATAGACGCTAGCGTGAGCATCAAAGTCGCCGTCAACTACGGGCGGTACAAAAACAGACTCGGCGCTTACCACGCACCCGTGCACACCTTCTTGGATTTTACGTTTCTTCGGACCCTGCCGAGAGCACAGGTCCGAAACGGGTTCGCAGAGCTAATCAAGATCTCCTCATGCGCCCATCTTCAAGTGTTCGATCTCCTGGATGAGTTCTGCGAACAACTGATCGACACTAAGTTCGGCAGGGCTGACGGCTCGCCCGCCGAAGTCCGAAAGGCGGCAGATATCGCAAGTCGCTCGTCGCTTCAAAGGTAACCCCGGCTGACTTCCTCAGATTAACCGCGAAGGGATCTACGAGATGCTCAAGTTGGAATCGCCCAACCTACACGAGATCGGGTTAGACAGAGTGATTGCATACGGCCACACGTAAGTTCTCTACGGCGAACAAGCATCAAGGACGGGGACGGTTCTAACTCGCGTTTCGAAAGCTGGTCGCCGATGCACGAGCTCATCCCGGAGACGCCGCTCCGCCACGGCCACGCCATCTCGATCGACATGGCTTATTCGGCGACGCTAGCAAACCAGCGAGGTTTATTATCAAACGCAGAACACCGGCGACTGCTCTCTCTCTTCTCTAGGGCCGGCCTGTCGATCGATCATCCGCAATTCGACGAAGAGATCCTGGGCAAGGGCACGGCGGCCATCCTGAAGACGCGGGACGGTCTGCTGAGACTCCCCGTACCTAGCCCCCTGGGGCGCTGCATCTTCCTCAACGACTTATCCGCACAGGAGTTAAGCGACGCACTGCGCAAGCACAAGGAGATTGCCCAGACGCATCCGCGTCGAGGTGACGGGCTCGAGGCATACGTAGATAGCAGCGACACTGGCTATGCGGACAACGAGACCGAAACTCTCAGCATAGAAAATGCCGCAAAGGAAGCAGGTGTCCTGTCCGAGAGTCAGACCGTCGGCAATTACCTTGAGGAGATGGCCGATACAGTCGATGGACATGCCAACGGCCCTGTCGAGAACCCGAGCGCCCATCCGGAAGCTGTCGACGTTCAGGCGTAGCCGATCGGCGGCAGTGTGCGCCGTGCTCCTCTCGCTCCACAAGCATAGTAAATCTTGAGGCATGACTCGCTTTGTTTACTGTATTGGTCGCTATGGTAACGGTATTTTGGTCAATAGAGCTCGGCATCATGGCGCATATTCTCTGTGTTCATGGGAGAACCGCGGATCCCCGTTGAATGTTGTCGCAGGGTGAGACAGGCTCGCATAATCGTGACGTGTACAATTTGAAACGTACCGAAGGCAGAAAATAGCCCCGTGATAGGAATGGACGAGGGTCGATTAAAATCCATCCGTCCTTTGCAGACAATAACCAGTGTTTATCTTTATGTGACTTACATTTGTTCCAGACGCCGTCGCCCAATTCCCCTCAACGCATCTCTCTAAACAGCTCTTTATGTAACAGAGTAATTCTTCGCGATTCCACTCCAGTGCGGTATATGGGGAGTGGCTTTTCAGGATCAAGTTCTCTGGACTTCATCCATACAGGACGGCCGGGGCACGCATCCATGCGTCGGGCCCGTGGTTGCATAAAGCAGAGCAGTCGAAACGCAAAAGAGGGACCGACGTCGCGGAACCACACGCTAGACGCTTTACCTTTCCCACAGGTCCGAAGAAGGTCCTTTTCAGGCGCGAGCGTGGACAAGTACCCGATGTCCCATTTACCCCTAGCCGCAGGTGCCAAGACCCTGGCCCTCGTTCTTCTCAGTCTTGTATGCCTGCCGCTGTCTCTCATCGGGGCGCTGCTGGCTAACCGCGGGAGGTCGGCTCCCTCGGGCTTCAAGCCGGCGGCATATGAAGGAGAGCTTCTGCAGGGGCGGCCATGCCGCCCTGACTGCGACCTCCAGAGGCGGACTGTTCTGGTCACGGGTGTCGGGATGGCCAAAGGGCTGGCCCTTGCCCGCGCATTTCACCTCCGCGGACACCGCGTCATCGGTGCTGACTTCGAAAACCCCGGTATCCCGTGCCCCGGCCGTTACTCCAAGGCCTTGGCGACTTTCTATCCATTACCAAAGCCGGATCCTAAGAACGTCGCTTCGGCGTATATCCGGCGGCTCCTGGAGATAGTCAAGACGGAGAGTGCCGACCTCTGGGTTTCGTGTTCCGGAGTCGCCAGCGCCGCAGAAGACGCCCAAGCCAAAGAGGCTATCGAGCAGCGAACGCCCTGCACATGTATCCAGTTCGACGTCCAAACAACCCTTAGGTTGCACGAGAAAGACTCATTTACCCGTGAGACCAAGAGGCTGGGCCTGCCGGTCCCCGAAACCTATGACGTAACCTCCGCGGACTACGCGCTACGGATCCTCTCGGACTCTTCGTCGTTGGATCCGAATCGGAAGTTCGTTCTCAAGCCTGCCGGCGTCGACGACGCCCATCGCGGTGACATGACGCTATTCCCCTTTTCCTTGGCCTCGGACATGAAAGCCCGCGTAACCCGGCTCCCAATCTCCCCCACCAGGCCCTGGATCCTACAGCAGTTCATCCCGGGCGGCGAAGAGTACTGCACGCACGCCCTGGTCCTCCGCGGGGTGGTGAGATGCTTCGTGGCGTGTCCTAGCGCCGAGCTCCTCATGCACTACGAGCCCCTTCCAGCTACGTCTGCACTGTCCAGGGCCATGTTGGAGTTCACGCGCCAATTCGTCGCTCGGTCGCAGAGCCCCGAGTCGTGGACGGGTCACCTGAGCTTCGACTTCATGATCGAAGACGGCGCCGCGAGCGAACGCGGTGTCGAAAGGAAACTCTACGCCATCGAGTGCAATCCCAGAGCACACACGGCAGTCGTATTGTTCAACCAGTACGGCCCGGAGATGGCCGCCATGGTGCGGGCCTACACGTCCGTGATCGAGGAAAACCGCGTCGGAAATGCAGACGAAAAGAGCGCACGGGCGTCTCAGACCTGCATGGAGGGCTCTTTGGTAGTCCCACCACCGGTAACCGCGCCGCGGTATTGGATAGGACACGATTTGGTATCACTCGTGCTGCACCGCGGCTACCGCGTCATAGCCGGCTATTCGAGCCACCAAGAGCTTCTCGTCGGTTGTGCCGACTTCGCCGTTCACGCATGTGCGTGGAAAGAGGGTACCTTCGACGCCTGGGACCCGTGGCCGGCGTTGGTGCTTTACCATGTGTATTGGCCCCTGACTATCATATCGGCCTGGTGGGACGGGAGACTCTGGAGCAGGGCGAACATCAGCACTACAAAAATGTTTATCCGTTGATGCCGCGCGCGAAACCGTGACGGGCTTTTCACTGCGTTAGGTATGGGCTATTATTATTTACCGTCCACGATGACGTAGCTGTGAGGGTCGACTACGGCGTAAGGTAGAGTTAAGCAGTTAGGGGTGTCAGCTTGTGTAGATTCACAAGACGTTATCTTACTAGATACGTCTTCAGACTCGGCACAAGACTGGTCGTATATATGAGCCAGTTCCTACTCGGAGAGCGGTTAAGATTTGATCTATACGTGAACTGGCCGATCGCGCAATGATGGTGAGCCCGTCTTCCTGGCTATCCCAGTTCGCCTTGCGCATCCAAGTGGAACCATTCTTAAAGGGCTATATCAGACCTGGTGATATCCATACTATTCTTCATTGGGTAACGGAATGCAATGGAGTATCTCAGAGCCTCGAGACTGCAGTGTATTGGTGGAGAAAAATAATCTCTCTTTTATAGACTAGGCTAGCTCCGTGTATTGCTGTCTGGTTGCTGTTATGGTAAAGAATGGGCTGACTATACGTAATGCTTCCTAAATATGTTATGGACAGGGTTAATAGTTTTCATCTCCCCTCTTACTCCCTCTATCTTCCGCCGTGCCAGTGCTAACCAGCAGAGTTCTTGGTGTCTCGAGTCGTTGGGCTGCGAGAAGCTTCCATTATCGGCAACGAAGCGGCATCTAGATGCGGCAACTAAGCTGAGGCTCTCCCTTCTCACTCGGCGCCTCCTATTCGTCGTAGGCGCCAGCGGGCGCGGTCGCTCCGGGCCCCGCCTTCCGTCTCTGGATCTTGGCAATTATCCGGATTCCGAGCCAAAGTCGGCAGCTGCCCCGAGGTGCTACGGGCGAAAGTCCCAGCCTATAGCTCACCCAAACTAGCGTATAAGTCGATCCGCGTCGTGTCGGTGAAAGATGTCTCAGTCAACGACCACATACAATTAGCGACGCGCAAACCAGAGTCTCCAGTGTCACATCGTTTTGAACCACAGAGACCATGATCCTATCTACCCGGCCTTTGAGCGTCCTGACGCTCTTCTCGCTCTCATATCGGGCTCATGCGGCACTGACGACCGTGACAGGCTGGGGGGACAACCCGACCCGTCTCACAATGGCGGTCTCTCTTCCGGCCAAAATCTCCGAGAGGCCCGCAGTAGTACTCGCTGTAAGTTCCGTTACCGAATGCTACGATCTCGCGTCGTCGACCGCCGCTTTCCGTCTCGCGAGCCGTGCTGACGCACTCTAGCTACATACCTGCGGTGGGACCGGCCAGCAGTACTATCAGATGGCCAACTACGACTCCTACGCGGCAAAGGAAGGATTCATCACCATTTACCCGAGCACCCCGAATGACTCCAACTGCTGGGACGTCGCGAGCAAGGCGAGTCTCACGCATGACGGGGGCGGCGACAGCGCCAGCCTGGTCAGGATGGTCAAGTACGTCATCGACAAGTACAACGGGGATCCGACGAAGGTCTACGTCACGGGCGCTTCGTCCGGCTGCATGATGACCAACGTGCTCATGGCAGCCTACCCCGACGTGTTCGCCGCCGGTTCGTGCTACTCGGGCGTGCCGGCCAACTGCCTCGCCGGGTCGCCGGGATCGAGCCCGATCAGCGCCGACCAGACCTGCGCCAACGGCCAGAAAATCAAGTCCGGCGAGGAGTGGGCGGCGTTAGCCAAGGCCATGTATCCCGGCTACAGCGGAAAATATCCACGGATGCAGACAATCCACGGCACCGCGGACTATTTCGTCCATTATAAGAACCTCGACGAGCAGCTGAAGTTATGGTCGACTCTCCTAAATGTCGAGTTCATGCGAAACGTTACGGACACACCCCAACGCGGTTATACGAAAATGGTGTACGGTGACGGGACCCAAATGGTCGGTATTAGCGCCGCGGGCGTGGGACATATCGTCCCGCCCATTCCCGCGCTGGACATGGCCTGGTTCGGACTCGGCTAGGGGCATGTCGAGATAGTAGGCTGTGATCTCGGCCGGCGGAGATTACAGGTCAGTCTGTACTTCTGCTATTCTCAGGAGAGGGCCCTCTGATGCTTAGCTAAACGGTGCCACTCGATTCCCTGCAGAACTCCTGTGACGGTCAGGGTCCCTTTAGGGTTCACTGGAGAAGGCTTCATCCGCTCCGAGATCAGCGGCGGAAGCTAGTATAGAGCTCATTATACAAAAGTAGCAGCGTCTTTCTTCCCCTTGTTATATAGGAATATAGCTAGTGAGCTGTGCGCCCGATTTAGCGTGTACAAGGACTCTCCTTGGCGACTTTGTGACAGTAGTCTATTATACTCAGGGCGCCTGCCCGGGTGTTTGGACTGCGGAGTGGTTGCGCCCTAGTATCAGCCCGGGTTTCTGTAGCCATGCTGAGATTATCGGCGCCTAGGTTCCCGGTTAGGCCATGACTGCTCACTGAGTTTACTGCAGCCCTACCTGTCCGCACTGGCGACAGGGGCCGCGATTCGGATGTTTGGACATCAACCACGCATAAAGCAGTGATGAAGCCGCCTAGAAATGCGATGCAAGGTCGGCGATGACGTAGGAGCCGATTGCCACGGAGACAGAGACCCAGGACTTCAGATCCCTTGTTCCTGGTGGATAAATGCATAATACCTGATCTTGAAATATAAGGCCATGACATTCGAGCATCGACTATCTCGGATCCGAGCGCGATTAGAATCCCGGGGCATTCGATAGGATGCGAAACAACCTATACAAAATTGCAAACGATGATATGGCATATCGAAAGATATATGGCGAATTTAAGAAACGCTAGGCTGACATCTATATTTACTCCTCTACGACCGTAGAGGCTGCTGATAGGAACCCCTGAGAGTCTAGTGAGACAGCAGGCTGGCACAACTCATCTAGTCATTCTGTGCGCCCTCAGAATACGTAAGGATCGCACAAATGGTACATACTAACGCTGATGACGGTCGGGATCTAATGTTTTGTCACGCTTCTCAGCTGCCACGAAGTCGCTAACAGTGTTAAAGGAAAATATATATTTACCTTGCATCATCATGAGGCGGATTGCATGCTATGCGACCCGCCTCGGTTTGACCTTGTATTAACGCTTCGATCTCGGGTACTGACGCAATACTACGTAGTTTCAGTTTCTTTTCTAGGAAGCAAGGAATATCTCGACTCGATGGATTCCTCCTACAGGATGCCGCCGCCGATGGGTAGGATCCCTGCCATCAGCCACATAAGTGTACACAACCTGAGCATGTCACTTCGTAATCAGCAAACGGACATGTTAATGCAAAGACACTGGGGCTCCATCGAAGTGATCGATCATTGCCGTACAGAGTCTCCTAGATCGTCCTGCTCGCTTGGCATCGCATCGTAGACCGGATCCGAAGATTGGCGGCAATGCGGCCGCTAACCCCCATCAGCTTTCGTTAGTTTGCTCGCCGTCGTGGGTGACCAGACACGCCGAAACACATTGAATTTACCTCCCAATATGGAAAGCTAGCAACGGCGCACTTTCACCGGTTGACGTTGACACGCTTAGCGACGCAGTAGGTGGTGGTGTAGACCGTCAACGGGTAATTGGCTTTCCTTGGATTGCTGACGGCGGAGATGCCCTTGGAGTTAAAAATGGAACACCAGGGGATGAGCTTGCGTAATATACTGACGCACAGTCGTTATAAGGAACCCACTCTATTTAAAAAGGGTAGTCTTCACCATTCCCTCCATCTGCTTTCTTCGCTCACCATTACCTCATTCGTATTAATACGTCTCGTCTTCGATTTTCATCGACTTGGCAAAGCTACGATGAAATCAGACAGCGCCCGCACTGCCTCGTCAGATTTACCTACCACACCTTCCAATATGCTTTCCCCGAAAGCTCTTTCCCTTTCTGTCGTCTTATTCACGGCAGCACACTTCGCTCAGACAATGCCAATTCCCGATTTGAGCTGAGTATCATCTGCGATGGGAGCATCCGAACAGACTATCAAGAATATCGAGACGAGATCCTTACCCAGACGTTCCGCGACATCACGTCGGACTCGAGTTCATGCAAGGAGAGACCATCGAAGGGACCAGCCGTCAGATTCGGTTGCTCAAATGCTATTCCAACACAGACGACGCCATCACAGTCTCGGACCTTGAAGCCATGTACCCACTTATTGGAAGACAGTGCGGCGACTTTCCCGCCGAAGGCGTCTACCATCAAGGCGACACCTGCGTGTACATTGACACGCCTAGCATTACGTTCGGTGCTGACACGGCCAAGCGAGCCTGTGCTCATGCCCTGTCCGTGCAGGTGGAACCGGAGCGGATGTGGGTCGCCGCCTTAGAGAGGGAGAAGAAGCGGGCCAGGAGATATCTGGTCAAGGAGATCCAGGAGCTTGAAGGCCGTTGCGACCCTCCCCTAGGCCCCTGCTTCGTATACCGAGCAGATGGACTGCGATAACATCCTGCTAAAGGTGGCCGCTGCGACGAATCGAAATCCGTGACGACTACGGAGACGTTCAGCGTCACCGTTGAGATGGGGACGGGCATCAAATACGTCGTAGATTTTGGCGTCTCCTTTCGGCTGAGGCCAGCAAGTTTACGACCGAGACCACAACTACCGCCATTATGGTTAACTGCGAGAACGGGGTTAAGTCGGACCCCCCCCTCACGCTCCACCCCCCCAACGCGCCACCCATTTTTGAAGCCATCAACAACACAACTCTTCAATATAAATAACAATATCTCAACAACCCTTTATTCAATTAACTCCATACTAACCGCCACGTACAATGATGCATTCCGGATCATCCTCGCTATCTTTTTCGCTTTCGGAAGGCTTATCTTCCTGTTGATTTCGTTGAGTTGCAGTGGAACGTCGCTTCGGAACGGTCCGTAACCTTACCTTCACCTTCCTGACCGATATTATCCTTACGAAGTTTTCATTTGGCTCGGGCTGTACTGTCTTACGCTTTTTAGGCTTCGCTTTATCGATAGCAGCAGTTAACTAACTGTTCTGGGTTTCGGTAGCGCTTAATTTGTTATTTTTTTCATTAAAGGCCTTGCCGATTTTGCGAAACAGAAACCGCGCGGTAAGCCTTCCGAAGACTGGATCGATTTTTACCAGGGCTTTCTCGATAATTTTCATATCCCTAAATGATTTAGGCGTTTTGACACTTAAACCAGTTATCTGCGTACTGAAATCAGGACGTGCGGAGGTAGAATTCGATCTGGGCTTGGGTGCTTCCGCCATTTGGGCCCCGGCCTTGACGTACCTATTGTTTAACGCTTTCGCCCTGTTAATAGGGCGCAAACCTGTAGCTTCCTAGCCCTTTATGATATATTTTGAGACCATCATGACTTCCTGTTAAGCGTATGAAAGCGCCTAAAGGAAGTCCGTTTTATCTGTAGCTTCGGAAGCCCGTCCAAAGCAGCGTTCCCGGAACCAGCAACGGAACCTCCGCTTTAAGGTGGAAAAAACACCCACATCAAAAGGCTGGAAAACGTGGGAAACGTGGGTAGGCAAAAAGACGATGTAGATCTTATTCTGAAGGCACATCCACATGAAATCTTCGGTGGTATGGCTATTATGGCCGTCGATTACTAACAGTCTCCATTCTTCAGGGTCCGCCGGCTTAGTATGGGGAATAAAGACCTCGCGTAGCCACTTCAGGCCAATCTCGGTGCTGGTCCAGCCGTTATCAAAGGTGGTAAAGTACCAGTTTTCGTATGTTTCATTATCGGAATTAGGAAACCATTATTATTGTACGTCGCCGCTGCTGAAAATTACAAGTGGTAAAAGGGCTCGCCCGTCAGCGTTAACACAAGCGATTATAATAACTTACTGCCGTTTGGAAACGTCCTTTAAAAGCACGAACTTCCTGAAGGCTTTACCGAGGACGAAAACGTTCTCCCCCATGCCCTCCATTATACCGATCTCGTCGGCGTTATATCTGTTGCGCCATTTAATAACCTTGACAGCGGGCAGTTCGAAGCGGTCGAATAATACGTTGGTGGAAGTTGGCGAAGCCCCATTTAGGCGCTTATAATTAATGGTCTTGCCCTTAAAAGTCCTGATATCAGGATGACGCCGCAGAAAACGGGTTACCCATCCTTTTCCTAAGTATTAAGGGCTGCCGTTGTTAATTAGGAGCCGTTGGGCGTAAAGGCGAAATCGGGAATGCGGCGGCGCATAGCCTAAATGGCTTTGTACAATAACCTAATGGGCTAAACCTTCCTCCTGGACTTGTGATAGCTTCTGTTAAGCCTTATTAACCTTTTCCCGCGTAGGTATACCATTAATGCGGCGTGTGATATATCGCCTGTCGACCTGGTAGCCCTTGGAGGCTGAACGCAGGGATCTCCCACGCGTTATTTCCTTAATCGCCTGCGCCGCACGGAATTGAGCTGAAAGCTGCATATCGTTTGAAAGCGCAGATTTTGATAAATAAGAGGATAATTTTTTTAATTTTTTAAAGCGTTGTTGAAAAGGCTTTTATAGGGAAAGAAATCAGTAAGTGGATCAACGCGCAACGCGGTTGTGGGGTGGCGCGTTGGGGGGGTGGAGCGTGAGGGGGGGTCCGACTTACGTAGTTAGTTACCCCCTCACGGAGATCTCCAGCGGTAAATGCGGCTTTGGGCCCCAGGAAATCCCCTATACGAAAGTTACAACTAAAATGGGCTACATTTAGTATTTAGCGTTTTGGCTAGGTATTTCATACTTAGAATGTGGTGTTATTAGGCCATTATGCCCCTTATTCTACCCTTAAAAAGCGTCGTTGATCAGAGTCTAAGGGACGTTAAGGCAAACTTTTCACCAACGAGCCACCCTCAACGCGCCGCCATTTCCTATACAAAATCATCAAAACTGCACATTTATAACTAATTAACAAAAATAGGTATAAATATGCAGTTACTAGAATAATAATTGAGGTATTAAAGTAAGGCTATTGAGAAATTATTTTATAAAAATATTAATTGCAAAGCTTTTCATACGCTTTTAAGGTTTATCTTTAAAGTTTACCGTGCAAAGCTATTGTCTGCCTTCAAGGACCCTTGCTGAACCGTGGCCAGCGGGCATAAGGTTCACCAGGGCCGAAACTTGTCGGCAACCACTCGGAATCGGAATAAGGCACGGGACTGAAGTGTACAATCTATCCTAACTGTAAAAACCGTTTAAAGAGTTATCGTGTTCGAAAATACTGGGTATAATATTTATCGTGGAAATTTATCGTGTAATCATTTTCTATATCTTGGCTCAGCCTGGCAACTAAGGCTTGGACCTAACTTTACCTTGCATAAATTCTTTCGTTTTAGGTAGAAAATGTATACTAAGAAACTTTACGTAATATGGCGAAATTAAAAGAAATTATTACGTAATTACGGAAATTTTCCAGCTGTCGTTACAATGTAAAAGGTTTAAAGTTAATATTAAACCTAAAAACCGTTTATTTTTCTTAACTTTATACGAATTAAAAATGTAGTGAGTTTGGCGATTTGTATGGGAAAATGGCGGCGCGTTGGGGGGCGGGGGGTTGGGCTCATTGGTGGGGGGTTCGCCTTAGTAGGCTTCTCTATAAGGACCGACCGACCTCTTGTTGCGAACCTAATATTGTCTGAAAATATTCCCACGGACCTTCATCAGGCTGATGTTCAAACATAAATTCGGCTCCCGTTCTCCTTGATTTCGACTTCGGCTTCTTTCATCTCGCCGATCCTGATCTCTATAGTCCCAACGTTCCGACCACGCAAACTCTGTCAATCGCTTCCTCCCTCCTCTTTCAGCCAATTAGAGAGTATTTCCTCCAGCCCACCATCGCCACTTGAAGCAATTCAGAATGATGGCCCAAGCCGGAGATCACGAACATATTAAGCACAGCGTTGAGCCATCCGACGGTTGCAGCACACCCATTGCCAAGCCATCCAAGAGAAGAAAAACCCGATGGGGACCAGAGAACGGGGCTCTAGGACTCTCTAACCTTACAACCGCCATCACAGCACCCATGACGAGTGAGCAGATCGACGCGTATGTCATGCAGGTGCGTATCGAGGAAATCACCCAAAAGCTTAGATTCGATCATGTTGTCCCGGCTGACGTTGATCGCAGGTCCTCGTCGCCTCCACCTCGATACGACGCCTCGGGGAAGCGTGTCAACACGCGCTACCGTCGCTGCCGACAGCGTCTGGAGGATGAGCTCCATTCTTTGGTCCGGCTCGCCGCGCATGCCATCCCCAATTATCGCGCACCCCAGGGCTACGTCCGTGGCCCGCGGAGACTGTTTACAGACAGGGTCTACATACCCGCAAAAGACTTCCCCGAGGTGAACTTCATCGGCCAGCTCTTGGGCCCCCGTGGGCGCAGCATCACCGACATGAATGCCCAGTCCGGCGCGACTGTAGCCATCCGCGGCAAGGGCTCCGTCAAAGAGGGCAGATGCAGGGTCCGCGACGGCCCTGCCCGCATCGATACTAACGATCAAGAGGGTCCTCTTCACTGTCTGATCATGGCGGACACCCAGGACAAAGTGGACAAGGCGAAGGCGCTGGTCCAGGCAGCCATAGAGACGGCCGTCACCACACCAGAGCCCAAGAACGAGAGGAAGCGCCAGCAGCTCCGTGATCTCGCCGTCGCTAACGGGACTTTCCGCGACGACGAGGGTCGCTGTGGCATCGCTCGCGCCTGGGAGAGACCGATGTCGACCGGTGTCATATGCGACGTTTGTAATAACGGCGGCCACATCGCTCGTGACTGTCCTGAGAGGAAAGCAAAAGAGGTTCCGCGGCGGAGTACCCTACAGCTACAGACGAACGCGGGCCAAGGAACTGCAGATGCCGTGGATCTTGCTTGCTCGCAGTTTTTATCGGAGCTACGAGTGAACATGCGTATCTAGGGCGCTAGAAACCAACCATTTACACGAGAGGGATGGTAATCATCACAAGCAGCGCTCTTTACTAACCTCTAGAGGCGAGGCACGAGGGAGGGGAGGGTGACAACTTGAAAGAAAATAAAGGTTTAAAACATTTATATCGTTGACATGCGACGAACGAACTTGAGAACTGACACTAGGATTTGCGTTTACTCCTACAGTTTGGAGGGGGTGAACATCCCTTTAGGCGTAAAGGGGTAGATTAGAAGTAGTAATTAAATAGAATGCTCGACCGCGACACGCAGGTGTATCCTATGATTAACCGCTGCTCGGCCTTGCACGGATTATGCGAAGGTTAACTGGCTAGACCCTCGTGCAAGAGAAATATAGGAGTGACTCTATTCCTCCCTAACCTTCCCTATTTAGGCAGTCACTCCGATGTCTTCATAACCGCAAGGCAACTCCCCCACCCACCAACGCCTCATCCCCGTAACACTCCACCCATTGTTAAAGATATGAACACCACAACCCTTCAAAGCAAATAATACTACTTCTACGATTATTTCGGTATATACAATTAAATATTCAGGATTATGATAGCTGTTTATTTCGCTCTTAGAAATCTGGTTTTGCTGTTAATATCGCCCGAGAGTTAAAGTGCTTGTTCGAAGCAGACCCGTCCGTCCAGAACGCACTCATGGCTGCGACGAAACAACCATAACCCGGACGGGCTTCTCCCATACTAAATCACCCTTGGAAAGCCCGTTTCAAAATGTTGCGACCGGTGGTTATTGTGTTCGCTGCTTAAGGGCGTTCCGGACTTTGCTAACCTAGACTTTCTTATGGTTGCGACAGCGCAATTACCGCGCGCATCTTTCGCCATGGACAGTCCAAGGGTAATTTAGTATGGGAGAAGCCCGTCCAGCTATTCTTTGGCCCGTGCGGGTTATGGTTGTTTCGTCGCAACCACGAGGGCATTGCGCACCTAATAGCTACCGTATTATCTCTTGAAATTCGTCCACTTGGCAAACGCCAAGATAACCCTCCCCCAGACGGGTTTAGTTCTTCCTCGTTCCGTAATTAGTTTGATAATTTGGGCCATCATACTAGTCTAGGGGCCGAGTTTTGGCTGCGCAGCTAATCACGGAGGGAGGGAAAACTAAGCCCGCCTCGGGAATTAACGCCTTGGCCTTTGCCAATGGACGAATTTCGAGATAATACGGTAACTACCATGCTGCTATGCACGGGCTATTAAATGGTTGGTCCATGGCTCGCAGTGCGAACAGTCGCTTAAGAAGCGTCAACACCGCATATTATGTACTGAGCATCAGCCATAGAAAAATATCACCGTCGCTACCCCTCAGCGCCGCGGCAACGCTAATGTCCGTACTAATTGGCTACATGATGCGGCCATATTGCCCATACATATCGTTAACGTCACCGTCTGATTGCTTCCGCCGTTTGACTGCTTTTATTGTCGCCATTACTTCCGAATGCCGTAGCGGTGCCAGTACCTGATCGCTGCTGACCGGCTGGCATACAAAGAACTGAGGACTGACCGTTATATTAGCAAAGTAATATCTCATTGGCTCTATTAAAAACTATAGGAACTTGGCGAGAGCTAATGCAGGCCGAGACAGGCTAATGGAACGGATCATACACAACTCCGAAGAAATATGCTATTTTTATTGAGTGGGTCGGAAGCCGAAAACCAAACAAATACTACGTCATATGGGTAAGTTAAAACATCCACTGGTCTAGCCTATTCAGGACCCAAGGTTTCTCATACAGATACAATAGAGCCAACGAGATATCATTATTTTTGCTAATACAACGGTCAATTCTTCAATTCGAAAGCAATTAAACAACGTAAGCATTTAGACGGTAACGCTAGCGAGTATATGGGTCATAGATGCGGCATCATGTATCCGTAAAGTTAATGGAGCAAAAGTTCCCATTTAGAATGGAGATTAGCGTTGGTGCGCCCCTAGGGAGTACCTGACAGGACGTTTTTGTTCGGCCTGATACGCAGTAAAAGGGAAAGGAAAAACATTCCGTCTGGGGAAGCCGAGAAGGCGGACGCCTTGGCCTGCATTAGCTGTCACCGCATGTCGAGAGAAAATACGGTAAGTAACTATCGCACGTGTACTGCTTTGCCAAACCTGACCATGGAACATATCCCCTCGGCTGCCAGAAGCCTACACAGTAAGTGGTAACTACATTTCCGGTTTAGCTTTGGAAAATGGGAAATTCCTACCCAATCAATTAGGGCGAACTCGATTTTTTATGGAGCATACTGCTAATTTAGGTTAGCGTCTTCGCCGCTGTCGTTTATTGTGTTTGATGGAATAGTACAAGTTCGGAAATTTCGACGAATCGAAATAGATGAACTGTTAAACACACAATCTTTTCAGTACCCGACTTCGTAGCTGAAAACTTATGTCCATACGTTCAGCCAAAAAAAAAAAAAATTCATTATAATTAGATGAATCGTCGATGTCGCGGAAACAGGCCCACCAGCAGAAATCAAAATTACCTGGGGTACAAGCCCCAGAAATACATTGTCGGAAAAACCTACGTATCTTCAGAATCAGCCGCCTTTGATGAAAGTTCCCGAACTGCCCCTTACTTAGTGTCTGTGTGCTCTAGCACACCCGGCTAGCTGATTGTAAGGTTTGCCTATAGAGAGAGACCGACAGCCGGGGGCCACGCCCAGTGGGTCCACGTCCCGGGGCCCGAAAGTTCCGCCATCCGCGCAAAATCCCTGCAACCCCGGCGTCCGCGGGCCACTCACGTGATGGGTGGGTCAGAGGCGCTCGTCTGGGAATCCGCCATCGCGGGCTTCGCTACGGTCGAAGCAGTCTCGGGTAGAGTACAGGATACGTCGCTGACGGTCGAGTCCCCTTGCTATGCTGCTATACGATTCCCAGCAAACCATCCCAAGCAGGGAGGGGGCTTCCCGATCCCCTCTGGTTGCTTTCATCATGGCCGCCTGGCCGGCCTAATTCCGCTCCGAGCGCTGACTGCCATACCCAAGCATCTCCATAGCCGGCTTCCAATCGCGTAGTCTGTCAAGTAATCTGAGATCTTGGGATGCGGCTTGGCGATGCCAAGGTGATGGAAATTGCGCCCTCGCATCGAGGTAACGTCAGGCGCTGCGTAACCTCTATGTACCTAAGGTACAGCCCTTTACTCGAAGGGTGTGCACGTCTCTATCCTTGCTTCAACAGGCGCCCGCACCCATAACGACGCCTCAGCCAGAAAGTCACCTTTTACTCCTTTAAGAGCAGGTTTTACATATGATGAGAGGGAAGAGCTATGCTTTATCGATACGCACTTATAATCATCTATTTACTACCTAAGGCGTAGATTAATACGTTATAAAAAGCTAATACTTTCGGCTACTTTATAATAATTAAAGAAATAGTTCCTTGGTACTTACGAACCCTCACTACTTATTTATGGTTGAGGAATATCACCCAGTGGCACTCGTCGGTAAAAAATTCTACGTGTGGGGTTGGTTAGTAAACCCAAGGAAGAGCAGCTCCCAGGCAGCAGCAGCGTGCTGCGTTTGGACGTCGTGCCCTTGGGTGTTTGCCTCGTTTTCATATATGCCTTCTCGTCGCTCCCTTTCCCCCTTACCGACATCTCGGTTCGCTTCTTCTCCAACATCCTGGCACTTGCTGTTCTCATTCACATCTTCGCCTGAGAGGTATACCACCGCCAGGCTTGCACAGCAAACAGCTCACCGCAGAAATCAGCAAGCTCCAAGGCCTTGGCTATCTACTGCTGCGCTGCGCCATCTCTCGACATGGGAGCCGGCGCCGCCTCTAAGGAGGAGAAGAAGAATGAGCTGAAGCCGGGAGAGAAGGCGGACGCTATTGAGAACCCCGCTGGCGCTGCCGCCGCTGCCGTTCCGTCTCCGGACATGCCCGAGGAGGAGTCTCCGCTCAACGCCTACAAGCGCATCTTTCGCTATGCCGGGCCCCTCGAATACACGGCGCAGGCCGTCGCCATCGTCGCCGCCCTCGGCTCCGGCGCCGGCATAGCCCTCCAGAACCTCATCTTTGGCAGGTTCGTCACTGTTATTGCCGACTTCAGCTCAGGCTCTTCCTCTCCCGACGCCTTCCGCAGCGACTCAGTCCGCCTGGCCCTCTACTTCGTCTACCTCGGCATCGCCCGCTTCGCCCTCTCCTATGTCTACAACACCCTCTTTACCTACGCCGCCTACCGCATTGTTCGCAACATCCGCCACGAGTACCTCAGCGCCGCTCTCCGTCAGGAGATCGCCTTCTTTGATTTTGGCACCGCCGGCTCCATCGCCACCCAGGCCACCTCCAACGGCCGGCTGATCCAAGGTGGCATCGCCGAGAAGCTCGGCCTCAGCTTCCAGGGAATCGCCGCCTTCGTCACTGCCTTCATCATCGCATTCATCGTCCAATGGAAGCTAACCCTCATTTGCCTATGCATCGCCCCTGCCACCATGCTCGTTATGGGCGTCGTCGCCGGCATTGAGGCGGGCTACGAGACCAAGATCCTCGAGATCTACGCCCAGGGCAATTCGTTTGCCGAGGCCGTCCTAGCTAGCGCCCGCACTGTCCACGCCTTCGAAATGCGCGCCAGGTTGGTCAACAAGTTTGATGAGTACCTGACTGACGCCCACAAGATCGGCTCCAAGCTGTCACCGCTCTTCGGTATCTTGTTCTCCGCCGAGTACACCATCATCTACTTGGGCTTTGGTCTCGCCTTCTGGCAAGGTATCCGCATGCTCGCGCGCGGTGAGCTCGACGGTTCCGGTGACATCTTCACGTGAGTACTCGGCTGGCGTCTTCCCTCTTCTCTCCGTCTTCTTCTCTTTCCATTCTTTTTTTTTTACTAGTTCTCCTTTTTGGGGGGTAGGGGCTCCGGCAAAACCCCGGCTAACAATCACATTAGTGTTCTGCTTTCCGTGGTCATCGCTGCCATCAGCTTGACCCAGCTCGCCCCTTACTTCATTGACTTCAGCCGAGCTGCCACGGGCGCCTCCAAGCTGTTCCAGCTGATCGACCGCAAATCACACATCGATCCTTTCGCGTCCTTCGGAGAGAAACCGTCTGAGGTCAGGGGGGACGTCGAGCTGGAGCACGTCACCTTTGCGTACCCCACCCGGCCCAGTGTTACTGTCTTGGACGACTTCTCGCTCAAGGTCCCCGCTGGCAAGGTTACTGCACTCGTAGTAAGAGCCCTATTTGACTCCTGGACCTCCAGCCCGTGCTCACCTCCATCCTTCGCAGGGCCAATCTGGCTCCGGCAAGAGCACCATAGTTGGCCTGATCGAGCGCTGGTACAATCCCAAGTCTGGCAGCATCAAGCTCGACGGCCGGCCCATTGACCAGCTCAACCTCAACTGGCTTCGCAAGAATGTCCGTCTCGTCCAGCAGGAGCCCGTCCTGTTCCATGGCTCCGTATTTGATAACATCAGAGACGGCTTGGTTGGTACGGAGTGGGAGAGCGCACCCAGAGACGTGCAAATGGAACGCATTCAAGAAGCTGCCAAGATAGCGTATGCGCACGATTTTATTATGGAGCTCCCGGACGGTTATAACACGCAGATCGGCCAATGCGGTGGTCTGCTGTCCGGCGGTCAGAAGCAGCGTGTCGCTATTGCTCGCAGTGTCGTATCCCAGCCCAAAGTCCTCCTCCTCGATGAAGCCACCAGTGCTCTAGACCCCCATGCCGAGGGCGCTGTGCAGCGTGCTTTAGATAAGGTGTCCGAGGGCCGCACCACTATTGTCATTGCGCACAAGCTGGCTACCATCCGTCGTGCTCACCATATCGTCGTAATGAACAAGGGCCGTATCGTTGAGCAGGGTTCCCATGAGTCTTTGATCGCGGCGAACGGTACGTACACCCGACTTGTCAGAATCCAGGACCTGGCCGTCTCCGACAAGGGATCCGAGACGGAGACAGAAGAGAGCGATGCCTTAGAAGAAGCGAAGGGTGACCCCGCCGATGTGACCAGGACGCTGACTCGGTACGATACCTCGGTCCGGGAACGCTTAGAGCTGCAAAAGGACCGCGACAACTACGAAAATCACAGTCAACTGGGCTTCCTGCGCGCTGTCGTCCGCCTCGTCCGTGAGACCCCCGAGCTTACCTGGGCCTACATCGTACTCGTGATCGGGTGCCTGCTGGCAGCCGCCGGCTACCCGGGCCAGGCCCTTCTGATGGCTAATGTGACGAACGTGTTTACGCTGACAGGCGCCGAGATGGAGCGCGAGGGCAATTTCTATGCCACCATGTTCATCGTCCTTGCCGCGGGCAGTCTCGTCGCCTACTTCTCCCTCGGTTATTCCACTAACACCATCGCCCAACAGCTGAGCCATAAACTGCGTAAGCAGAGCCTCTGGGACATGCTCCGCCAGGACCTTCAGTTCTTTGACCGGCCGGAGAACAACACGGGCGCCCTCGCCAGCCATGTCGACTCGAACCCGCAGTCCATCCTGGAATTGATGGGCTTCAACATCGGCCTTATCGCCATCAGTGTCTTGAACCTGACCGCTTCTAGCATCCTAGCCATTGCTTACAACTGGAAGCTCGGCCTCGTCGCTGTGTGCGCCGGGCTGCCGCCCATGGTTGGTACCGGTTTCCTCAAGATTCGCCTTGACGCCAAGCTCGATCGCGACACTTCCAAGCGCTACTCCACAAGCGCCTCGATTGCCTCCGAGGCAGTAGCTGCCATCCGCACCGTCTCGTCGCTGGCCGTCGAGGAGTCTGTGCTCGCCAAATACACTGTCGAGCTCGACCACGCCGTCGCCGACTCGGTCTCGCCGCTCTTCATCATCATGATCTGCTTCGGCTGTACCCAGGCCATCGAGTACTGGTTCATGGCCCTCGGCTTTTGGTACGGCTGCGACCTCTTGTCCCGCGAGGAGATCAGCATGTATGCCTTCTTCGTCGCCTTCCTCGGCGTCTTTTTCTCCGGCCAGGCCGCAACCCAGATCTTCCAATTCTCTACCAGCATCACCAAGGGTGTTAACGCCGCCAATTACATCTTTTGGCTCCGCGAACTGCAGCCCACTGTGCGAGAGACGCCAGGGAACCGGGACAAAGGTCCCAGCGCTGGTGGCCCCATTGAGCTCGACCGTGTCCGCTTCTCCTACCCGTTGCGCCCCGACGCAACCGTTCTTAGGGGCGTGGATCTCACCGTGCGTTTCTCCTGACTCCCGATACGCCCTTTAAAGAAGAAGAAAACTCACATTTCGTTACACAGGTCAAGAAAGGTCAGTTCGTCGCTCTGGTAGGCGCCTCTGGTTGTGGGAAATCCACGATAATCGCCCTGCTCGAGCGCTTCTACGACCCGTCCACAGGCACACTCTCCGTCGCTTCTTCTCCGCTGTCGACGCTTAACCCCCGTCTCTACCGGCGCATTGTCTCCCTCGTCCAGCAGGAACCGACCCTCTTCCAGGGCTCCATCGGCGAAAATGTCGCCCTCGGCGTCGACGACCTCGCCAATGACGTCTCCTCCACAGTCGCATCCGCTAGCGTGCCCGAAAGCCGGATCGAGGCCGCCCTCCGCGCCGCGAACGCTTGGGACTTTGTCTGCTCCCTCCCCGAGGGCCTCAACACTCTTGCTGGTTCCAACGGCACCCAGCTGTCCGGCGGCCAGCGGCAACGCATCGCCATCGCGCGCGCGCTCATCCGCGGGCCTCAGGTGCTCCTCCTCGACGAGGCCACCAGCGCGCTCGACAGCGAGAGCGAGAAGATCGTGCAGAACGCCCTTGCTGCGGCCTCCAAGGAGGGCGACCGCGTCACGTTTGCCGTCGCCCACCGCCTGAGCACCATCAAGGACGCCGACGTTATCTGCGTTTTCTACCAGGGCCGCATCGCGGAGATGGGGACGCACGTGGAGCTCATTGCCAAAGGTGGCCTGTACCGCAAGATGTGCGAGGCGCAGGCTCTTGATTAGGAAAACGGTGTTCGACGCGAGATTTTCTTTTCTTCATCTTCCGACAGCTCGGATCAACGGATAGTGTCATCCCTTTTGATCCTATACGATAGAATTAGGATGCTATTCAGTGAATGCCGTTCTGCAAATATATCTACCTTACTGGACTATACGGACCTGCTGCCGCTTAAGGCCTACCACTCAACCTTACTGTGTGTGGGAAGATACACCTGGAGCTCGGGGAGGCCCAGCAATGACGGCCATATTGGGATTCGACGGTTGACCACCGTCGATAACCAAGAACGGGGGAACGGGACGGGGAACGGCCCGTAGCCGCGATTTCTGCAGCGGCAGCGGTGCTGGGACAGGATTGATGGGTAACGGAAGGACCGACCCGGTTGTGGGAACATCGTCATCATCTGATCAGAACGATTCTCGAATATGGTGCGTGGTGATGGGAAGGTCGTGTCTTGGCTGTATAATGTACTGTCAGGTGCTAATGTCGGGATACGGTGCAACCTTCTAAACAAGGGTCTTACGGCTATATATAGGGGGCTTCTCCCCTTAGAGATTCAGGAAAGACAGGCGTTAATGATCACCTCTGTTGCTACCTAACAGCTAGTTTCATGCCTTTCACTCCGTGCTCATCATTTTCCCTGACATGTACCGTAGGGGCGGCAGAAAAGCTGCAACGCTGCTTTGATGATAAGAGTGGGCGGCCACCGCTTTGACCGTGACTCAGCGCGGCTGCAGGGTTGACGATGGCTCTGATTTGGTCAGTGGCTTAGAGTAGGTCATCGTCCGTCTTGGAAAAGAAAGCTGTGGCCTCATAGCGAAGTGTAGGCTTGCGGTGAGGTTAACGGGTACATATCAGCTAGGAAGACCTGGAAATGTCTAGATACTGTACGCGTAAGCGTACAGACGTCATATAACCCATATAGACGTCATAAAGACTTTCTAAAGCCTTCCAAGCTCGTATTAACAGCTATGACGTTATACTCGACGCCATCAGAATCCTTGCGTCTCGACGAGTATAAATACACCCAGATCTTCCAACTAGGTCCTCTGTGTAGCTAGTTATCCTTAGATACAGACGTCTGAATTCTATATACTGCTCCCTCACTGCTGCATTCCACCACAATTCTGCTGCGATACTTGCTAAGAATCGCCTCGTTCTTCCTCGAGTCTACCCTGCAAGCTTTTCATACTAATTCACCCTTTCTTTCTCATCTCTCCCTACAGGGTAACCTCATCTACTGTCCACTGACCTCCTAGAGTACACCGTTAATTTGGGATAGATCTATGCGACGCAAAGGAAAAGGGGTTCAGGTGGCAGCCGAAAGTGCCCGTAGTTCGAGTTATGTCCACCAATCAGAAGATGTGAAATGAGTGTATTAAGACTGGATGAAGAGTTATCTTAGAGACCTGGGACTTGAAGCCTCCTCATTGAACATTAACAGCATGTTTTAACGCATTTTACGCTTGTGCCTATAGCGTCTCATATGATGCAACCGGAGGTTCAAGAATTGTGGTAGGCCAACCTTGTAAACGGCATCACCATGGCACCACCGAGTTGTACTTGAAGGTGAAGACGGCATTTCTGAAACAGGCGATGTACACAGTATCAATGGTGTCAATCGCGTTAATGGTTTCCATCAGCAAGAAGCTGGCCTTTGGAGAAAAGCCCACAATGGAATTAAGGTTAGCCAAGGATTAACCCTGGCGGCAGCGTTAACTATCTGCGTTTGTTACAGACTTATCTAAACTCAGCTTGTAGATGGAGAAGTCTAACCTTAAACGTCGACTATCGATATCGTTGAGCCACAGTGGCATTCCTGAATTACCAGATCCTTGGCCAAATGCGTCGCAACTCTCCCAATGATGTGCTAGTTTGAGCATTCTATTGGGACTTATGCTTTGGCATTTTTCTTATTTCACTCTCCTCATGGCGTTATTAAACTGGCCTTGCCCTATTGTCGAGACTAACCGGCTCAGCCAATCAACGTACCCGTCGTACCGGAGCACGTCCCTTTCGTCCCACTAGGCCGTGATTTGTTGAAATAGTTGCTAATGACGTCAGACGTTATTCTGTTTCCTCCTCACCTGCTGCACAGGTGGAACCGGAGATTATGGTAAAGTCCGGCGAGGGGTCTTATAGATGGGCGGCTTCTCCCAGCAAAGAGAAAGAGGGTTAGGTTCCAGACTGTTATTAAATGGGGCTGCCTTCAATTACTGACACAAAATCATGGACTTCTTCGTTCGTCACATTGTCGACGCGCCCACCATAGCCCAGGAAAGGTCTCTAAGCAAGCTAGTCGACCGGGTGCGAGCCACAGCGGTCTGCCTCGCCGTTCTGGGCCTGGTCGAACATGGTACGCGTCTCCTAACAATCCTCCATGAGCATGGAATTTCTCCCTTCGACTATGAGGAATTCGGAATAGGGCCGCGTTCAGCGCCGAACACACTTCTGCACTGTGAGGGCTTGGGCCACAGCGGAGCGGAGTATCCCGTGCGCGTCTCCCCTCCACGACCCGATCCATACACTCGTGCCGTGTTCTGTTTTGGCTGGGAACATACGGGCTCATGGCCGCCTTGGCTTGATTCCTCGCGGCACGCCCCAACGGCCACTGCGCTCCATTCTCTGGAAGAGCATGCCCGCCGCGCCGTGTGCAACCGCTTCGCGCCAGAGTGGCAGGAGGACGAAACAACCTTCACCAAGGCGATGGACCTCGCACATAAGCAGGAAAATCGCGCGGAGCCTCATAGCCTAATTCCTAGTCGTCACTTCAAGATCTGGGTTTTGTGGGAGCGTATGATTAGCCCCTGGCAGTTCAATCAGCTTATGAGGGCTACCGGACGCGTGCTCGCCCTCGATCTAGCGGTGCGGCTGGGCTTAAATGAGGATATAGACTATCTTGGGGGCTGGATAGCTCGCACACATTATTGCGAGGACCAAGTGCCAATGCTGGGAAGTATGAGAACATTGTGGCAAGCAGGGTGGTTCACGAACCCGGAGAAGAACGCAATTGTAACGGAGCTCGGAATCGACCTGGAGAAAGTAAAGAATATAGCGCAGAACGGCTGCGACATGCTGGTAAAGAGATTGGAGGATGGTCCGTTGCGTCCATACGCAGACGCTACTTACGCCGATCTCATCAGGGCAATTGATGTCAATACGCGCGCTAATGGCGCTTATGACTCCTATGCATACTCAGCAACATCCGTTGACAAAGATGGCGAATCGGGACCAGCTAATCCAGAAAAGGCGACTCGGCCGGACACTCTCCTAAACCTCCCGCCGGTAAAAGATGCCGAGATCTCAGACCTAGAGACACGGCTTGGCCTCGATGAACCCCTTCCGGCTCCTTACAAGGAGTTCCTTAAGACGACGAATGGTCTCGGCGCCATTTGGTGGAATGGCACGCAGCTGCTGCGCCTTCTCGGGCCGATCTCCAGTGTACGTGTTCGACTTGAGGAGGAGGCCCCGCCATCCATACCATTAACCCTCGTTGATGACGGTGAACTACATGGTGAAGATATCATCGACTGGCCGCCGCTACCCCGCGTTGTCGCCATCGGCGAAGGCGACCATGAAGGAGACATCTGGTTGGTAGAGCCGCAGTACGTAGAGGAGGCAAAGCGGGCTTTTTTCGCGACTTATCAGGCTCGCGATGACGTTGGAAAGAAGCGACTACAGCGTTTGGCCGAGGAGACATACGGCAGCCTGGATGAGTTGCGCAACCTGAAGTGGGCGACGATCATGTGGACCCACTGGTTCGCCGAGACGAGACCATATCGTGACATAAGACACCTACTTGAGGATTTAGCAGAAGGGAGCCAAGCGGTCAAACGACCATGGTCTATCGTGTTCGACCCGGAACTCCAAATGCTAGATTCTTACAACTACCTTCCGGATAGTGAGGTTGTCGAGGGGTCGACCATTAGAGGTGTGAAGGGTAGTTTGGAGGTCAACGCCAACGGCATCTCGCTCAATGGTAGTGGTAATGACAACCTTATAACTAAGCCGGATATTGACCATTAAGGCGAGGATGTGATTACGGGTTTGTCACAGAAAGGGCCCCCTATCTAGACCTTCACGGACCATTCGGGACAACGTTGATGCGTTCCGGAGCCCTAGAGCCCTATATCAGTGGATCACCCACACCAAGTGGGATCATCGCATTCTAGATTCTTAGATATCATCAATATTACCTCTAGAGCTGTGCAGCTGCTCCCTAGTAAGTGTGACAGGGTTAAAAGGTTTTGTGACTGAGGGTCGTTCTCGGTGAAGCAGGACGTGGGTGAGCCCGGTTTAGCTTGGAGAAGCTCACTGAGGCACCGCTCAAACCAGCACAGCCATCTGCTAAGAAATATCGCTTGTGGAGGAAAGTATGTAGGTGGCTTGGCTATGCATGTAACTTATTATTTTTCAATGGCCTGCATTATTTTGCCCTAATCGTGGCATTTCTATTTTTTTCCAACCTGCTTTTAATTACTATCTCCCCTTTTCAATGTTTTTATCCTTAACATTCAATACTACCATATTAAAGCCAGATAATGCGAGCTTCTAACTGCTTATACCGTTCAATCCGGCATATAAAGAATTAGGGTGCTTAAAAGTTGCAATTTAAAACTTTTCAAAGTTGAAATGTCGGTGAGTTAGGTTAGGCAACCGCAAGATGTGGCTTGAGTTGTGGGTTGTTTAGCGTTCTTAAGCTTCTCTTAGCGAGGCTAGGAAGTATGAGACCCTGTCATCACACACTGAAGCATATATGGCTGAAGAAGAAGATAAATTGTCAGGTTTGACCTTCTAAAAGGTCCTAGCTAAATGGAGAGGGTAGCGAAGCCTCTTTAAATACACATAAGAACAGCTGCGGCTGAGAGAGAGCTGTACCAGAACGCATGAAGTAATCTCCACCAAGATTCAGCTGACGGACCTAGCCTTCAGCTGGGTCTGACAGGAAGTAATGTCTAGTATCGTGCATCGTATAATTACCTTTTCTTTCTTTCCCTATCTGCGGTCACGAGTTTGTCGAGCAATATTTATTTGGAGATTCTTTTCTATCTTCTATCTTGGTTGGCATTGTCCTGCATCCTTTTAATTCTGCGGCGGTTATACCGTTAAGCTCGATTTTAAACATGGCTTGCAATCAAAGTTGCCTAGCAAAGGACCAAGCCCTCTATCTCCTTCCTTATCCAGACATTAATGGCCCTGGGGTAAGTAGGAAACGCGCGGGCATATTTTAGTGCATAGTTAACAGTGCTTAAGGTCTTGCTGTCGTTCTATGCCGCCATAGCTCTCGCTATCGCAACTTGCATAGCCATCAACGGTTTGGAACAGGGTGGTGTGTTTCGACACCCCGTCCTAAAACTGTTCCGTGGGTCGAGAGTCATCGCAACTTGCATAGCTATCAACGGTTTGGAACAGGGTGGTGTATTTCGACACCCCGTCCTAAAACTGTTCCGTGGGTTAGAGAACGTCGAAGACGACGTTAATAAGATGATCATTGAGCTTCGCATGTTTCTCTTAACCCTAAGCGATCAACAGCTCATTTGCGGAATTGGCATCTGTCTCGCGGCGTATATCCCCATATGCGAGATCCAAGTTTGGCATTTCCTCGCTGCAAGCCACCTTGCATTTCTTTCCTTCGCCGTGCATCTGCTCACTCTCCATACGCTACGTGACCAGTTCTGGCAGAGCTTGTCAGAGTGGCGATGCCGACTCCGCCTATTCCTTATGTTAGTCAACCTCATCCTCCTTTCGCCAAGTCTCTCTCATGTCCCAGTTGCCATTATGTCCACATGGGATGTCTCACCCGATATATTCCCGGCTAGGTGCCTTCTAGCTGGGTCATTTTACGATTATACGACGGCAGCCGGATGGGTGGCCTTCAGCATCCTGGTTGCGTTTATTGCCCTTACCTTGGCGAGTGTCACTGCCTATATCTTCATGGATTTCCAAGCACAGAAGCGTGGTCTCCGGAGAAGGATGGCTCTTGCATCTGGAATCTTGATTAGCCTCGGTGTACTGCTCATGGTGGGAATGAGCATCTCCAACGCTGCTAGTCAGCGTGGAAGCAACCCCCAAATATATAATGCCTGGACGTTTGGGCAAATCTTGCCAGTGGTTCTATTTTTTCAAACGCTGCTAGGTGCATGGCAGATGAGAACAAAGCTCGAGAATGCCGAGGAAGGTCAGAAAAGATGCAAGGTACGATGTGGCTGCTGAGCTGTGTTACAATTGCCGATGAAGTTGTTGGGGTCGAGTTCAGTAGGGGAGATCGCAATTGCCGCAAATAACAGTCTTGTACTCCCATTTCGAATCAAAGTGTCCCCGCCCCATTTAGCTTCTGAATCACACACCTTTTTTTGTATGGGCTTTTTCATAACGCGTGTAGACCTTTGACAGCAACATAAAAATAACGCGTTAAAGCTGTTCTAATGGACGATTCGTACGATATACGATATTTCGAAACGTTTAAAGCGCTAATTAACCTTAATCCGAAAGCCAAATATAGCAAACGCCTTATAACCGTACAGAAATGCAACTTACTGGGTTGTATAACCGAAATTAACTTCCTTAACAGTAACCTAACTATTGCTTTCGACGTTAATAAACGTACGATTAAACAGTACTAAGCTTAATATAAGGTAATTAAGCAATTTCTAATAAAAAGCGTTAATTATTATTATAACAAAACGTTAAAGTTATATCTTTAAACGTTTAATATAAATATTATATATTATTACGCGTTAAGTTAATTAATTAATTATTTAAAAGTTATTAAACAAATTAACGTATAAAATTAACTTATATTTTGACAAAATGTAATAATTCCTGGCCGATTACTGCAATATATACGGAACCATCTTTACGATTTCGGAATACTTAAAAATTATTAATTAAAAAAACAAAAAGTTAAAAATTAAAATAACGTTAACGTATTTAAGTTAACGAACGTAATATTTTTATATCGTTATTAAATATATTTTGAATAAGTTTGTTTTTGTAAAGAAATCGGCTATTAATAAACGTAATATTAGCCGTCGTTTAAGTTAAGTACTTAAAAGTTTTATTTTATACATACGGCAAAATTTAAAATATAGCCGTTATTTTAATGTATTGCCGGTATTTACGGTTAATAAATTGTTATGTACCTTTATATATTAAAGATTTATTATATAAAAGCTTTATTGTATAATTAAAAATAAGATATTGCCGTTGATAAACCCGTCTTTTAAATCACGTTCCGTATTAGTAATAAATAACGTTAGTTCTTATTTTTTGAATAAGATATATACGATATATAAGGAAATTAAAGTGAAGTTATAATATTTCTTTTTATATTTACCTGATTTTAACTTTATTAAAGGGTTTTTCAGTAAACTTAAAGTTTATATCCGTTATTATGTTAAATATACGCTTAACGATTTTGTAAAAATAAACGATTCGAGTTATTTGTTATAAATTGTTGCGAACAGGTTAAATAACCAAAAAAGAAAATTAAGGGTTATTTTGAAAAAGCGTAAGTAAGTTGGGATTTAATTAATTAATATATATACGGCTAAACAATAACGTGTTAAATGGTTATTAAAGTTTTTCCCGTAATAAATATCCGTATCCATTTAATATCGGTTATTTTAAAGCCTTTCTTTCTTTAAATAATGTTATTTTAAGGTATTAATTATTCCGTTTATGGTATTTCTTTTATTTTAATTATCTGTAATTCCAAGGCGGTAGTAATGGTAAGTTTTAGGTTTAGATAGTAACTGTTTTATTATGTATATAAGTGTTAAAGGAAAATTATTAAATTAAAGAACCTGTAAAAAGGTTAAGTTATTAGCAAAAGCGTTAATAAATAAAGGGTACGGATGATAATATACGTTATAACATTGTTGTAATTTCTTTATTAACTGGCAGAATTTTTTAAAACCGGTTGGTTTTTTTAGCGTTTTACTAGTTAAAAAGAATATATAATTACTTAACAGATAAAAAAGATTTATATAGAAAAATACCTTGTTTTTTATGTATATTATTAATGACAAATATTAGTTAAACATAGGTATTTTTTCTAATAATTTTATATACGCTTTAAAAACTTGTGATTTTGTAACGAGATTAATAGTTTTTTAAGTAATAGTGATATAACGCAAAAAAACGTTTATTTTTCGTCACTATTTTTGCGAAATAATTTGGTTAATTGCAAATTGGATAATATCTTAAAATTTTGAAAAACGTTTTCAAATTTAAATACGTCTCGTATATGCAAATTAATATAAAATTTAAAAGGCTTGAAAATTTCCTATTTAATTGCTTAAGATATAAACTATTCGTTAAAAAAGTAGCATATTTGTTAAAAAGTAATGTTATTATTTTGTAAGGCGTTATATAAATGCTTAATATTTCTTATATTACCGTCGTAGGTTGTTGCGAATTTTCTATATACGTTTTAAAGTACTTTATCGGTATCGATGTTTTCGGGAATAAAAGGTGACGAATTGCAAATAAATAAATCGAAGAAATTATTATGCGTTCGCGTTAAAAGTGGTAGTATAGGAGGTAACTGTTAATCGTAATATTCGTTCGCCATAACTATTGGATTCGAAAGGTTTAAAAAGCCTGGGTAGCTAGTTAATTTTATTGCGTGATATATCCCGTTAAAGGCTGTTATTCGTTAGCTCGAAATCTATTAGCTACCATATTTAAGAAGCCTTTCCTGAAGTGATTATGTATAATATTTGTATTGTTATTGTTACCGTTATTCCTGCGTTTTAAAAGCTTAACTTTAGAAGTTTTTTTTTCGCGTTATTTTTTAACGTTTCCAAATCCCGCGTTTGCCGCGTTTTATATATAACGTCGGATCGGTTGATATCGTTATATTAACGAACGAATTGTCGAGGTGTTATATTATAATAGCGAATGCCGTTTTTAACTTAATACATCTAGAGATCAAAGCCTTTATAATTAGGACAATTTCTATCTTTCTTACATTCGAACGTATTCGATAAAGCTTTACGCATCTTAAAGCTTTTGTTAAATTCGGCCTGTATACCGGAAATAGGCATAAATAGGTGTTTCATAATAGGCTTTCGATTTATTGCGGGTATTACCGGAAGCGGGGTTTTAAAAAAAAGGTTACAGGCGTAGGTGTTTTTATAATATTACGATTTCGGGAAGTTTTAACAAAGGGATTATCGTTAATACGAGTTAATTATAATAAAACGTAATTATTTAAAAGCGACGAACGTTAGCGTTATGTAAAGAAAGCTTTTCGGCTTGTTATATTATTTAAGTATTCGGGGATAAGATTAGGTAAAGGCCGGGGTTTTTAATTAAAAGTTTAAGTTATATGTAAAAATTAAAAAAAACGCCCTTTTTACTGTTATATTTTACGATATTAGTAATAGCTTTAATAAGTTTATTAACATCGAAGATACTATATAATAATATTTTAAAAGGTTATAATATAATTTCGTAATTAAGTTTACGGCGTTAGGTAAACTTTTCAGTTTAAACGAATGTACGCCAAAAGTTATACCGTATTAACCCTCGAAATTCGCGGAAAGCTAACGGCTTGGTGTCAAGAGTGGCAACATGTTATTTCCAACGCTACCCATATAAATTTTATGTAGATTCTTTGCCATCTAATGGGACCTAGGGTTTCTTGAAGCTTCCTGTCGCTTTTCTTGTTGCTTTTTCTGTCGTTTTGCAAGGTGTTATATATCATGATAATTGTTATGGTATTGGAGCAGCTGTCTATATAATTGCAGCTAGTTCTTTCTGAATAACACTTTTTTCCGACGCTTCAAAGGTTTTGATTAAGTTATCTTTTTTCCTAGCTGCCTTTAAGCCATTAGCTTTGCATGCTTTTATTAATTTGGGAACTATAAATTGCTTCTAGTTAACGCGTTGCCGAAGATAATTTTCGGCTGCGTAGTAAAAACGGTGGTGTATATTGAAAGTTTCGGAGATAGTTTTATAATTTTCGGAGACGTTATTTTTTACCATTTCTTACCTTATAAAGTCGATTTTTGATATATCCTTAATATCGATGAGGTTATCCTTATTGCCGTTAGGGCAGATACTAATCTTATAATCGCGGAATACCTTTTGTATTAAGTGTTTCCGTTTTAAAAAACTTTTCCAAACCTGTTAAACGATATGGGTAGTTATGATACGGCAGTCCGAAACAGTCTATACTATGGGATTCCCGTATTTCTAAAAATGCTCGTCCTTTTTTTTTCGCAATATACCTACCGGCGAATTTAGCGAGCCATTCCTTAAAGAGGCCATTAATAGCTATATTTAGGGGCTGGAAAAAGCTTTTATATCCAGATGGGATAAGTGCGGTAGTAATCCTATAACCGCGAAAAATTTTATAATTTTCAGGGTTTTATGGAATGCTGTTACGTTTATAGTTAATAATGTATTTTCGTTATCCGCGTATTTCCCGAAGTTATTTACGATATTTGTTATGATTTTTTCGTTATTATATACCTTTTCGTTAAACAGGACCTTTACGCTAGTTGCGTATTTTTTTTGTCGAATATCTGGGAACGGTTTCCGAGAGCGCTGCGGAAAATAATTATGGGTTTTAACCTTTCCCGGTTTTTCTTATTAGCCTATATAAATAAATTAACGTAACTTACTTTTTGTCTTATTTACTGCGGTCCAATTTCGCGGTAACGGTTCGGAGGCCTTTAAAACTATATATGTAGCTATTTACATATTTAAACGGAAGCAGAATTTTATTTATATTAAGGATTTAGAAACGTAAGAAATGGTTAAATATAAAGCACAAGTTGGGTTCGGGAAAGGAATTAAGGATATATTCTATTCTGTTAACTAAGGTTTTCGGATACGGTTGCGGTTATGATATACGTCGTATAAAGTATAGGAAGTTATTAACGATTTTAATTACTTTATCTGAAAGGTATATAGCTACCTTAGTAATACGTTTTCGTACGATAGAATAGCGTTAAAGGAACTTTTGGAACCATTTATTCGAAAAGGTAAAAGCCAACCGAGGATACGTTATTTTTTATATACGGCGTTTATGTTTACGGAACTATGTAACTGTAATAAGATAACGCTATGATTTAACTTTAAGGAATTCTTAAAATAACTCCGCTTTAAGCTAAGGATATTACGGTAGCGTATATCGCGGAAATTAATTAAGGATAGAAAATTAATTCTTTTATTATTTTACGATTGTAGTTTCGGATATTTTAAAGAAACCATGGGCTTTTTTATACGTAGGCCGGCGGTAACCTTTAAGGGAGGCTGATACGCCACCTTTCGAGCGTATAAACTTAAAGCTAAAAGGAATTAAATACGTATATAGCCAAATTAAAACCTCGATTTTCTTTTCACGCGAATAAAAGCGTTTAACGCGTTTAATAGGAGCTGTACGCTTAATAACACGCTTATTATATACCTTCAGGGGTGGCCTAGAATAGCGGCGAGGTGTAAAATTAGCTGATTTAGGCTTAAGGGGTGCTATGGTAATTAAAAAAGATCTGTATTTTAAGTTACGCTTAATATTATATAGAAAATAGGTTTTTTTAATAGTATATAGTTTCTTATTATTACCTGTAGCAACGGTGGCAAAGGTCGAAAGTTTGATATTCGCTACAGATGACAGCTAGGTTATAAGCGGCTAAAAGCCGTGGCTGGGTGTAAATTACTGCAAAGCTAGGCTTTATGTAGCTAGAAGCTTTTCTTAGCTTTTTACGAATTTTGAGGATTAATACGGTATTCCTATTTGCCTTGTAAATTTTCGTTAATATAATTAATAACGCGTTATATAATAAAATTAAGCGAATCCTTTTTAAATATCGCCGTATAATATTTATTAATATATTGTTTAAGTTGTTACAAATTAGTAATTTAAATAATATTTCACACTTTGTTAAGTTTTTCTTAAAAGCTTGCTGTTAATAATAACCTTTATAACGTTAAAAAATGCGTATGCATATTTAAGAGTTTCAGCTTAAACGCATTAGTAGGAGTATCTTTACTTAAAACGCTTTCGTTTTCGGTTTCGGAAGGCTGGGTTTAATTGGCCTTGTTTTCGGAAGGTTCGTTTCGAATGGCCTCGTTTTCGGAAGGCTTGTTTTCGGAAGGCTCGTTTCGAATGGCTTTATCTTCGGAAGGCTCGTTATCCGTAGCTTCAAGGACGTTTTCCGTATTTTCATCGGTATCCGTAAGAATTTTACATTCGGATTTTTTAAGGTTTTTAGCCGCGGGAATAATTATCGGTTGCTTGCTTTTTATTATTATTTTTAAGAACGGTTTTCGCCGTAGTTAATCGCTTATAAACAGCCGTTTTGTAGGTGTTACTAACCCGGGTATTAAAGGAAGTAACCGGGATTTTTTTCGACAGCTTTAATTAGCTTTATAAACGATTTATGCGACCTTTTCGGAATTATCGCAGGATTAACCCGGAAAGATATTTCGAAATATTTGTTTACGGTTTCGTCGATTCGAATTAACTTTAAAGAAAAACGTGTACGGCTAGATTGGCCGGGTTTTCGTAATACGGAACGTAAAATAAAAGCTGAAGCTTTTAAGAAATTCATTAATAATAAGATTATATAGAAGAAATAATCGCAAAAGTTTTATTTTTTGTTATTATAGTTATTATTATATTACTATCGAAAGTTTATACGCGTTATAAAAAAGCTTATACAAAAAGAGATATGTGATTTAAAAGCTAAATAAAACGGGAACACTTTGATTCGAAATGGGAGTAAGTTAAGAGTAGAGGCGTTATCAATAGTATCGCTGGCAAAGCATTTAAGATTCGCTTAATCTTCCTCGACTGGCTGCATTATGTTAAGCGGCGAGGTTGGCTAATTACGTTCGTAAATTAACGTGTCGTTTTTTTCAAATAAAAATCCTATTAAAAAGTTAATGTAACTTATATATATATTCCGTTGTTTTACGCGTATGCTTTGTTTGCCAGATAGCCAGCAGCGTAATTTATTAATTAACCTACGGTTGGAGTTTGGTACGTTATTATGCTACCAGTTGGGTAGCCCGTGCTTGGGTTACCTTAACGCGTTTACGGGAGCCCGTGCACCTATATTAATTACCAAACCAAAACGGATAAATCAGTTCATTTTAAGATATAGCTTAGTAATATATATATTATTATATTAATAATTGTTAACGTCCCACACCACCTCGTAGGACAAACCACCTTGCAGGATATTTTTTGGCACCTTGCAATCACTAATCCAAATAACCTAATTATAACGCATTAAATCTATTGCAATTAACGGTATTTTCTGTTGTTAACCGTATTTATAGCTTTTAAACAAATATACGCATTATATCAGGGTTTGTTACGGACGTATATTATTATTCCTTCCTTTTAACCGTTTTGCAATTAACTACTTTTTAACGCGTTTAAGCCAATATTACTCCTATTTCGAAAGTATTAAAACCGATTAACAAAAAAAACGATTACCGACCGAATTCCTAACCCATATACGCGAGCGTTTTTTGTCCGGCCTTAATACGTAAAAGATATTCGCAAAATACGTCGTATTAAAAGGCTGCAAGGCGCGTTGCAGGGCGCGTTGCAAGGCTGTGAGGCAAGGCTATAAGGCTTGTTATGAGGTACGTTCCGACGCGTATCGTAGGGTGTTTGTCGTAGGGCTGTCGGGGTTGATTTCGTAATAACTCGATTTTACGCGGTTAAAAGATTAAAACAAAGATTTCCAATAAAAGGAAGACATTTACTATAAGGGATAAGCTAGTCTTTTTAGCTAATAGGAAAAGTGGTGGTAAAAAATGTTATTAATAACTATTGAAAATAGTCGGCCGCAAAAACGGTTAAATAAATGGAATAGCAATATACGTTCGTAACAAGCCCTGATATAATACGTGCATTTGTTTTAAAGCTGTAAATACGGTTAGCGACAAAGAATACAGTTAATTACAATGGATTTAATGCGTTATGGTTGGGTTATTTGGATTAGTTGTTGTAAAGTGCCAAAAAGTGTCCCGCGAGGTGGTGTGGGATGTTAAAATCCTTTCGCGTATTTTTATATAATAATACTTTTTTAAAAAAAAAAAACGTATTTAACTTTAGATTATGATTTTAATAGATGTTACGAAGTTATTTATTAAATGCGTTACATAGTTAATTACGTTTATTTGACCCGTTTAAAGTTATAACAGCTGGTAAATTTACGAAAACGAATTAGTTCGGCTAATATATTATTATAAATAAAAGCTTATATATAAATATACGAAAACGTTTCAACAATTCTTAATCTAATAATATATAATTTACTAGTTATATTTGAAAATGAACCAATTTACCCGTTTTAGCTAAATGAACAATATGAAATACACGGATTTCGCAATTGGATTAAAGTAATTTAAATACGGACCACCTAATAAATAACATATTAACATCTCAAATTCCAATACTCCTTTTTAGTATTTTATATACACCTTTAAAACATAAAAAGAAATTACTTAACAGGTTTAAAAATTAAACCTTAACTTTACGTAAAACATTATAGAAAGCTTTATAAAAATTACAAAAAGATTAATAAAAAACAATTTGATATATATCGAGGTTAAACTTTTAATTTCTGTATAAAAAGTTATAATGTTAGCTGTTATACCAAGCTATCATCCTTTTTAAATTACTGTATTATTATACGCGTATCGGGCTACGGGGCCCATTTTTCTAAAACGTTTCGGAACAGCCTAACCGCTAATATACCAATTGTAGCTATATATACCAACCTGTTATAATAAAGGTTTTAATATAAATCAATAGTTTACTTCTATAGCAATATTAGCATTTAATTAAAATGGCTATTTTTTATATTTTTCCTTTTCAAAAACCACTAAATAAAAATTCTTTTCCGGTTAATTGAAGAATGTTAATTAAGCTTAAGCTATATACGAGTTATCATTTAATTTTAACCTGGTTTTATAAATTATGAAAATATAAATAATAAAGAACTTTATAAAAAGTTGTAACCTTTAATTTAAAAAATAAGCGGATACCTGTTTTAAACTATTCCTTAAAGAAATATCGCATTTATTATATGTTCGAATATAAAACGAACTAAATCTCAAATATTTTTTAATTCGTTTTATGCTTTTTTAAAATAAACTTTTCGTATAACGTATTATACAAATAAGTTCGATATATAAGTAAGCTACATATTTTTAATGCTTCGTAATAACAAATCTAAATAATATAACTACAACATAAAAAAAATATTTTAAATTAATTAGATTTTTCGTCGCTAGATATATTTACAGCTTTCTTTACAAAGACGCCCATTATATCCGGGCTTGCTGTAAACGCTATATTTCCGTTTCTTTGCTTTAACCTTTTTATAACAATTACCTTTAGCCGTTATTAATTTTATTCTTTTACCATTTTCTTTTCGGCCAGAAGAGCTTCTTTTTGTTATATAGTAAGTATTCATTTTTTAAAAAAGCGTTTATTTTTAATTTTTCGGCGTTTATTAAAAAATAGTTGGTTTGATATAATTTAACGGCTTCTTTTTTTAAAAAGAACGTTTTCGTACAAAAGTATTAAGTTACAGTACTTTTTATTAAAAGATTAACCGATTTAACAATTTTTTATCGTCAAGTTAACCTGGTAAGTTTTAATTTTTTTTTTTTTTTTTTTTTTTTTTTTAAAAAAAGTTTTTTTTTTTTTTTTTTTTTTTTTTTTTTTTTTTTTTTGCAAATAACGTT
Organism: Monosporascus sp. 5C6A; assembly: GCA_004155035.1. NCBI lineage: Eukaryota > Fungi > Ascomycota > Sordariomycetes > Xylariales > Monosporascus > Monosporascus sp. 5C6A. The sequence continues at coordinate 94,240 of QJOB01000061.1, read as the reverse complement.
TTCGTTTTTCTTTTGTTGGAACTTTCGAAGGGTTTTCGAAAATAAGAAAAAAATAGAACCGGCGGAGGTAAGTAGCGAAACGGTCGGTGTAAATACAAAAAAGAATTTCCAAATCGGAAAAAAAGTTATTAAAATCAAATAAAATAAGTTTAGCTTTAGCAAAACCGGATTTAATATTATCAAACGTTATAGCAATTTTAAACGCGTCGTAAAGACCGGTAAGAGAATCCTTTTTTGCAACGTAAATATGATAATGTTATATTAAATTTACGATATAAAACGTATAAGAGCGTTTTAAAATGGAAAAGAAGGATACGTCAAAAGGTTAAAGCCGATATAAAGAATAAAAAAGTATGTAAAATATAATAATATCGTTATTCGCGTAATATTTTTCAAATGCTATTAAATGGTAGTTTCCGTAGCCTTTAAAAATAAAAAGGCGTTTCGTATTTTTCTTACGCGTTCGAATATATTTATCGAAATATTAAAAAAATTATTTTAAAAGTGACGTTGTTTATTATTTAATTATTATAAACGTTACCGACTTTTTAATTGGTTAATACTAAATTATCGCGATATTATAATTTAAAAAAATATTTTTCCCGTTTAAAAAATAAATAACTTTATAATGTAGTTTTATAAATTAATAACTTATATAAATGTAACCTATTTCTAAATACTTTATTACGCTTATTTAAAGTTTTTACCTTTTTCGATATTTGTAATTAATATGCCATATATTCTTAAAAACCTTATTAAACACCTCGTTTCGTCGAAATTGTAAATATCTTTTTTTGCAATATCGTATTTTGCGATTACAATCCGAACAAGCTTAAATTATTTCCGAAATACATCTAGATTTTCGCGTAGGTTCCTTTAATAATCGATTTATTTAAACGCGTTTTGAATTTTCTTTGCCATCGAACCAAGTTCGATACTTAATTTACGCCGACGGAAATCGTACTATGTTAAGCAAGGAGTAAATTCGCGATATTTTCAACGTATTAAAGCCGGATAGGAACGTTGATGTATCGAAATCGAAGATACGGTTAACAATCGATTTCTTTTCGGTCGGTATTAATTTTCGTATCGTCGGAATAATATCGGTTTCGGCGCGTTTACCGTTACATCGCGGTTTTAAAATAGAATATAAGATAGTATAAATAACACTAAGCTTTTTATAACTAAGTTTCGGGGTTTTTTATCTAAACGGTTAAGTTTATTTTAAATGTTTTAATATATCGTTTTATGTTGTAATTGTTAAAATTAAGTAATTAAAATAAAATAGTTGGATTGTTAATAAAAGTGTTTAGCTTACTTATGTATTCGGCTTACTTGTGTAATACGTTAATATTCTATTTAAACATTTAATAAAACCGTTAATATAGTTTTCTGCGTTTTCTATGTACTTAACTTATATTTAGTTTTTTTAAAATTTTTACCATATTTAATAGTATTTAACGTATATATAGCGTTTTTTTTCGTAATATAAAGTTCTTTTTCATTTATTTCTTTACGCCGTTATTATCTTTAAAAACGGTAATAAAGCTTTTAAATATAAAGCCAAACTTTTTAAGGAAAATCTGTACGATAGTTGTTTCAGTAATTCCGAGATTGAATATTACGTATTTCACTTTTAAAATATATTTCGTAATAATTTATTGTTTTTTAATCTCTATAGACAAAGCCTTATATTATAAATAAGACGGATATAGTAATAAGTTTAAGTCAGCAGTTACAGTATTCAAACGCAGAAAGCTGGCATAGTTTGTATGTCATAATTCTCTATCTATTAAAATAAGACAAATTGTTATAACCCAATATATCTTGGCCTTCGGAAACAGTCAAAAGACAACAATTCTCCAAACGTGGGTTACGTGCCGTTACGCACAATAATTCGAGGATTATTGAGATTATTTTCGAGTGTAATGATTTAAAGATTATTGGAATTATTTTCGAATGTAATAATCCAAGGATTATTAAGATCATTTTCGAACATAATAATTCAAAAGATTGTAATAAATAATCGCCGTATATAAATACGTGTATTATCCTTTTATAATCTTAAAAAATACCAGTTTATACTATAACTTACTTATTTAAATTACTTTTAGTTATTTGTTATTATTAAACGTAATTAGTTTACTTTTTATTATTTAGTTTTTTATAGTATTATTGTTAATATAAACTCGTACAACTAGGTTTAATAGTTAGTTAACTAACCCAGCCGTTATACTTTTCAAGCTTTTATTTAATGGTATAGTTAGACTTTGAGGAATATTTCGAACCATTAATATGTCAACTAGTATATAAGTAGTAATTATTTCGGAGCTTACGGTTTAATAGCGTTAAGATAAAGCAAAAAAGATTAAGGCTACCGTTTAACAATTTATTAATAAGGTGGTAACGGTCTAATAAGCGGGTTTCGCAAGATAAAACCTAAAGAACCTTAGCATTATAACGGGAAAAGGAATATTTAAAGTTTTTTAACTTAGATTCAGAGTTACATTCGTTTTAAAGGGCTTATTAACCCGGCAGACCAGACTTTTGCTATCGTAACCTTTTTAGAAAGGAACATTTCCGATTGGTTTAAATTTATTATAAGGGATTCTTTTAGAAAAAGAAAAGTCCGATTAAAAAAAGATTACTCGAAAGGTTTTATTCAGTTACGTTAATTTCAAAAACAAGCTTAAGAGTAACTTCGAAAATCCAGATAAAAAACGAATTGTAGCTTAACAAATCCTTCAATTACGCTATAAAAAACAGATTATTAAATATATTATGAAATTTAGAAATTTTATAAGAAGAGCAGGATAAATAAATAATAAAAATAGTATTTTAATCGATGTGCTTTATCAAGGTTTAAGAAATAACGTTAAAGATAAAATTAAGAAGTTTTTACAACTTATAACATTCGATAAGTACATTATCGACGTAATAAAAATCGACAACCGGCAGTTCGAAAAACGGCAAAAAGAAGAAAAAAAAAACCTTTACTTTACGGGTTGGATATTCCAAAGTTAATTAAAAACAAATAGAAGATACCTTTTACTTTAATGAAACAGGTTAGGACTTATTAAATTTAGCATTACTTAATACCAAAATATAAGCTAGGTATAGGGTTATAATTATAGCAAAATGAGACATGTTATTTAATAATATAAAGTGCTGCAAAAGCCGATAAGAAATTATATTAAATTTTAATATCCGAAGGAATACCAAAAAGTTAAAACGGTATTAAATAAGTTAATATAATTTATATTCGTAATAACAACGAACAGAAAAAGATACAACAAGGATTAAAAGTAGCTAAGGCCTTTTTATAAGCAACAGAAAAAAAGCAGGTTTAGATAGTTTAATATGCAAAACGTTATCCTGTTAATTGCAATTAGTATTATTACTTTATTTATGCAAAAAAGAACCAACAGATTTATAAACAAATTATACATATATAAAAAGAAAGCTTCGACTTCTACATTCGAACAGGAAATAACTACTAGGACCAATAGTAATATTGGAAGTTACGAGCCTTTATCACATAAAAGAAAATCGAAAATACGGTACTAGTTTTAACATAGCCGGTTGGCGATAAATGTCTTCAAGAGAACTTCATGTATTATTTCGGATAATACGATTATTAAACCCAAAAAAAACTAATTTAAAAGTTTGTTAATAAATATTAATAAAAGACTATTACCGATATTTAGTTTTAATTAGTATTCGAGATAAACCTTTGAAAGCGGAAGATATTATAAAGAAAATTGGCAGAATCTTTTAATTAAAATTAGCCAACACCTTAAAGGAAATGGAAAACTATTAAAGGATTAAAAAACGATATTTCCGATATAACAAACCGGCTACATTAATAAGAAAAGAAATTGTCTAACTTAAAGCGACATTACAACGATAAGAAAAACAACTAAAGCATTTAAGAATATAACAGAATTAACTGGAAAAACGACTCCAGTAATTGAAAAACAATCCAACTACAGTAGTTTAGTATTATAATAATATTTTAATATAATATTAAAACAAACAAATAAAGTCCTTAAAAAAGGGACGTTGTCTATAAAAAAGTCTTACAATAGCAAAAGCCGGAAACGGCAATAAGAACTTTTTAAAATAACTTTAAATGTGATAAGAAAAATTAATAACGATCCTATTACCCTAAAAATACAAATTAAGACATACTGATATACCATAATAATAGACTACGGAACTTTAAAAGCTAATTATATCATCTCGAAACTAATAAATTAGCTTAAACTACCATAAAAAGATAAAAAGAACCCTTACATCGCCGAAAACGTCGAGAAATTAGACATTCGCTTACGATAATGGAAAGATTACACGCGGAATTAATTACATCGAGATTTTTGTTTATAAACAAATCTAAACAATTAACTTCGATATCGTTCTGCTAAAGAATTACGATATAATCTTAAAAAAACTATAATTAGATCAATATAACCCCTTAATCGATTAAAATATTAACCAGGTAAAATTTACTTTATACTCTTATTAACAAACATAAAAACGAACGAAATTTTTACGCTTAATGAAAAAAGAAAAAACAACAAATACAGGCATAAAGATACGACAAAACCTTTACTACCTAAAAAAACCAGATGTAAAAGAGAAAAAGAGCATAACTATACAACATAAACGAAAATTTAAAACATTAACCCGAAAAGACAAAAAGAAACATAACTAATATACTACCATAATATCGTAAATATAAACGACGGTTTTAAAAAGAACTTAAAACGAAACTACTAAAATACAACAAATGAAACTATAAAATAATTCTTAAAAAAGCATCTTACTTAAGTTTTACCCTAGATATAATTTAGACGAAACAAAACGTTATATTTTACGCGAATACCTAAAAAACAAACTCCAAAACAATTAACTCGACGATTTATATTCTTAACTAGATATTTTATATTTTTCTGTATTTAAGAAAATCGGCAAATTAGAATTAATAATAAATTATCCATATCTTAATAGCATTACCGTTTAAAGTAAAACATCTTTACTACTAATTGCTGCAATAAAAAATCGTTTATTAAGAACTAAGTAATTTACCTTTTTAAACTTTAAAAATAAATAAAATCTAATTCCAATTAAATCAAAACATAAATAAAAAACGGCGTTTAAAATAAAATATAGACTATACGCATATTTAATTATATTAATAAGATTTACAAACATACTAGTAACTTTCTAGTAAACGGTTAACTCTATACTTAGAAAATATTTAAATATCGTCGTTATATGCTATCTAAACAACATTTTAATATTTTCAAAATTAGAAAAAGTAGATATAAGACACGTTTATCAAGTTTTTCAAGCTTTAAAAGATACAAATCTATTAATTAACGCAAAAAAAGTGGAATATCTAAAATATATTATTACTTTAAGGCATATCAAAATAAGCCTTAAGAAATTATAGCAGTAACAAAATAACTAATACCTACTACAGTGTTAAAAGTACAAGCATTTGTTAAATTCGCTAATTACTACCGGAATTCTTTTAAATATATCAGCAAAAGTACAATATTATTGTCCAATTTTACTAAAGAAATTCTAATTCTAGTAAACTAAGGAAATAAAAAACCGCTCCAAAAAATTAAAGACGTAATTATTAACGAACCAGGATTAATTATATACGATCTAAAACGTTTAATTAAGTGAGAAAGCGATTCGTTACATTACGCATTAAGCGCGGTAATTAAATACCGAAATAATTAAGGAATATTTCACCTGATTACGTTTTACTATTATAAATTAAAAAGAGTAAAACTAAATTATGCCTTTTCCGACAAAAGGTTTCTAGTTATTATTAAGCTTTTCGAGAATTTAAGCATGTACTTAAAAAAGCCTTTATTCAATTAAGGTTTATACCGATTACAAGATGTTTATCCGTTTTACCATTATACGAAAATTAATAAAACGATAACTATGCTACGCAAAGGAATTAACGACGTATAATTTCGTTATCTTCTACTAGAAAAAATCCGAAAACATCAAAGTAAACGCTTTCAGCAGATAGCTTAACCTGAAAAAAGTTCAATTAAGGTTAGACATCTAGCTTTTGCTATTATCTCAAAATACATCTTAAATTACGGCGAATTGCAATAATTAAAGCAGCATTTCCAAATTTATACCAGAAAGTCTAACAATATAACGACAGTTTACCTAACGATTAAAAAGAAGATAAAGTTCAGATTTTAAAAAATTACCAATAGGATCTGTTATAGGACGTAGATCGTTACTTGCTTTATGAACATCTAGGGATTTATAAAATACTAAAACAACTTTAACATATTTATTATTGTCTTACAATAAAAATAGTAATATAGAAGATTAAACGGAAATACGATGTTTACGCCAAAGTTAAGGTTTAAAGGTATAAACTATACGGAACACTGCAACTATTTTTAATTTTACAACGATTATAAAATTCGATTATTATAAATTTTATTACTAAAATACTGTTATCCGAAAATCCAGCAATAAGAATATATTACGACAGCATTTTCGTTATCGTCGACCGATTTACGAAATTATTTTATATTTTATTATATAACGAGGATATAAACGTAAAACAATTAACGTACATCTCTTTGCTATACATTCTAACGTATATGGATTACTGATAGAAATTATTTCCGACAGAAGTATTAAGATTACCTTTAAATTCTAATAAGATTTTATAGCATAAATTAGCGTAAACTATCAGTTATTTAATACGTTTAAATTCCAAACAAACGGATAAACAAAACGGTTAAATTAAACTTTCGAAACTTACTATCGATGTTATATTAATTAAGAATAAAATAATTAGATTCAAAAGTTATTAATAACCTAATTAGCCTATAATACGAGTCATTAAAAATATATCAAAATAACCCCAGTAACGTTAATTTCGGTTTTATATCAAAGGTTTATAGAAAAGAAAATCTTAATAACTGTGCGGTTAATATTAAGGTTATTTTAATATTAAAATAGCTTCAGTAATTATAAGTTAAAATAAAAACAAAACTCGAATCCGTACATGATTAGATGAAAAGGTATTATAATCAGAAAAGGTTAAAAGAACCAACCTTTTCAAAAAAGAACATAGTTTACTTAATTCCTAAAAATATCAACACTAAACGTCTAAATTACAAGCTCAACTTTAAGTATATCGGCCTATATAAAATTGCGATGAAAATTTCGGAAAATAATTACGATTTAAAGATATTTTCGAAAGTTAAGTTCTATTAGTTGTTTATATTTTCTTATTTAAGTTAACGTTTCATACAAGCTCGCGATTTAAACAAGCTCGCGACTCGTTTTTCAATATATTTTAATCACCTTACTTTATTTGTTTATTACTTAATGTATACGTTATGGAACGTGTTACGGGCCAAGGGCTTTTGAAAGAGAAACGAATTCCCATTAACTACTGTAGAATTTAAAGCTAGAGAAAGGAAGAAAAAACGGAAAAGGTTCCTTTAACAGATTGACAGAAATAGAAGATATGGGCTAGGGCTTGGTGCACGGGCCACCATGCCAGCCGTTGCCAGGTGCAAGAGCTAAGGCGATCTATACGTACCATAATAGAACGTTTTATAAAAAAAAATCAAAAATAAACCTAGCCTTTTAAGTTAAAAAGCAAAATCTAAAACTTAGTTATAAAAAGCTTGGTTTTATATATAATGTTATCGAAGCGACTTAAAAAGCCCGATATCGGGATTAATGCGCCCGAATCGATATTATTTCCAATTTGCGAAAATTAACCCCGACCGAAAAGAAATCTATTGTTAACCGAATTCTTAACTTAAATACGCGAGCGTTTCCAATCTGGTTTTAATACGTTGAAGATATGGCTAATATATTACTTACCCAGCGTGTCGCCGATCGCGTCGGGGTTAACTGGGCGTCGAACTTAGTTCGACGGCAAAAAAAACCCAAAACGCGTTTAAATCGAAAAATCGATTATTAAAAGGTATTATCGGCAGTCACAATGATTAAATGCAGGAAGCTGGCAAGTTCTGTGTGCGATAGTTCTTTATCTTCTTTGATAGACAAATCTAGTCCGTGGCAATCGCCTTTAAATATATGATTAGGCGGTTAAAGAGGAAGCGGTGGATAAGGCATGCCGCAGGCTGCATCCTGCAGCCCTACACCGACAAAGCCTTCCAGCCTGTAACACCTGAAAGCACCAAATGCCGATACGCCCTTTTGCGTCAGGTAATCTTGCCTAAAAGTCCAAAACCAAATTAATCTGTATGGGAATTACTTTAATTTCTGTCTCCATCTTAGTGGTATATTAACCGTTATATTAAACTAATCTCAAGTCTTTTTTAACTCCGGCTTTTCTTATATTTTTTTAAGTCTTAAATTTTATATATATTTTTCGAAATCCGTTCTATTAAGTAACTTCGTAAATCTATCAGCTGGGTTGTTCTTGCTTTTTACGTATTAAAAGTTAATATTGCCGTTCCGTACTTCCTGACGGACGTAATGGTACTTAACGCGGATGTAACGTTTTTTTCGTAATATCTGGGTTTTTGTTACTTACCTAAGTGCCCTTATATTATCTTCCAAAATGGAAATAAGGCCCTTAGGCATAAGTTTTAGCTTTGTTAAGAAATTCCTAATCCTTGTTACTTTCGTGGTAGCTGTATCGGCTTTAACGTATTTTGTTTCTGTGGTATATTTCGTAATAATACCTTGTAACTTTGAAAACGGAGATACGGATGTTCCAGTTATAAAAAATACGCATTTTATAGTAAATTTAACTAATTTTTAATTATCTGCAAAATTTATATTTACTGTTCCGAATAATTTTAAGTCGTTATATTTCCGATACGGATACGAGTCGTCGAGCTTTCGATATCGAATTAACAGGTTTGTTATATTATTTAAATACCGTAACAATTTTTTGATACATTTTTGATATTTTAGAAAAAGGTTCCCTATAAATTTAGCCCAAGTCGACGTCGCAAATGTTATATTAGGTTTGGTGATGCAATTAAAAAAATTAAATTTCCTTTCTAGGCTTACGTATTCGAAAATAGCTTTTTTATTAGTTATGTCGTCGTGTTTTATATCGTATTTTAAGTAATTTTTAACAAATAAAGTGGGCTTTTTTCGTATTTCGTTTAAGTCGATTGATTTTAGTGATTTTTCGATGTATTGCTGTTGGTCTAGCTTGACATTTCCAGTTGGTAAGGAACGAGAAAGCCGTATGCCTAGGTACCAATCTGCGTTACTTAAGTCCTTAACGGGTATGTTTTTAGTTAGGTTTTTCGTAACGCTTTCTAAACGTTCCTTACCAACCCCGAAAAGTAGAAAGTTATCTATATATAATGAAATAACGTCCTTTACTTCGTTACAGTAAATTGCGTTATCCGATATTAATGGTAGATAACCCAGCTTTGTAAGTAGTTCCTTAACTTTTTTTTGCCAGGTAATTCCGGCTTGCTTTAAGCCGTATAGGGAATTTATTAACTTAATAATTATCTTAAAAAAATATCCGTACTTTTCCCTGTCTTCCAGGTATGCTTCGAAATACTCCTTAAGTATAGCAAATTGTTTTATATAAATATTTCCTTTTAAGTTGCTATTTAGGTACGTTATAATGAAATCGATTTGTATAATGTGTTATTCCAAATAGGTTGTAAGGGTTATTAGAATTTTCCAGTATACCACTTTTGCGGTGCTTGTAGTTGTTTCATTATAATCGATACCTTTCCGTTAAATGAAGCCTTTAGCGCAGATACGGGCCTTATACTTATCCAGTTTTTCTGTAAACGTGTATTTTTTTCTTAACACCTATTTGGTATTAACCAGGTGCTTATAGGCCTTATTAGGCAAATTAAAGGATATGAACTTAAAGATTCCACGCGAAAGGTTTTTTTAATTTTTGTAAAGATTACTTTAAGCCATATTTTTCGTTCTGGGCTTTCCATAGCTTCCTTTAGTAACGGGCCGTCGTCGACTATAACGTATCCATGGCTCCCAACAAAATCGTCGTCGTTATTTAATAGTAGGAAGCTTTGGAGCCTTTCTGGGTTGTAATCTAGGTTGTAATCGCCTTTTTGGGTTAAAGTTAGCTTTAGTTCGCGCATTAGCTTATAGGTTTCGTCCGGGGCTTCCAGGGCGTATAGTTTTGGAACTATCTTTTTAGGACCTTTTTTTTTGCACTTAACCTTCTTGGTTTCCTAATTTATATTATCTTCCGAAATAACGTTGTCGTTTTTGTTCTTTACTTTAACGTCTTTCTGTTTCTGACGGTGTTTCAAACGTTTCTAAACGGGCTGCCGAAATAATTGAATGATATCCCTTGGATTAGGGGGTTATCCTAGTTTTTTCAGGTTTTCATAAACTAGAACGTATGGTATAGTGAATATTCTGCCGCCTTTTAACAACTATACCTTGTAATTATAGATATCTTTATAACCCAATAACATGCTTTTTACTTTATAAGCTGTTAATTTCTTTAACTTAGTCCTGTAACGTCTCATACCACCTCGCGGTACATACCATCTCGCGGTACATTTTTTGGCACCTCGCAGGAACGAAATCAAATAAAGCAACCATAACGTTATAAATCAATTTAAACTAGTCGGATTTTTTTTCGCTAGAGGTATCTACAGTTTCTTTACAAGTACGCGCATTATATCCGGGCTTACCGTAAACGCCACATTTCCGTTCTTTCGTTTCAACCCTCTTACGACGATTACTTTCAGCTGCTATTAGCTGGGATTTTTCACCACCCCTTTCTTTCTTGGCCAGAAGAACTTGTCCTTTTTGTATAGTAAGTGTTCCTTCTTTTTAAAAACGTTTGTTTTTGGTTTTTCGGCGTTTATTGAAAAGATAGTTCGTTTTGCGCAATTGGGCGATTTCTTCCCGAAGAAATGTAACTTCGTGCAAAAGCAACAAGTTACTTTTGGTCAAAAGATTAACCGATTTAACCATTTTTGTCGGCGAGCTGCCCTGGTGATTTCTGATTTTTCTTTACAAGTAACGTCTTTGCCTTGTTGCTTTATGGATATTTCTAGGGGTTTTTGCGGGGGGGAAAGAATAGAACCGGCAGAAGTAAGCGGCGAGACGGTCGGCGTAGGTACAGCTAGAGGAATTTCTAATTCGGAAAGGACGTTATTAGGATCGAATGGAACAAGTCCAGCTTTTGCGAATCCAGCTTTAATATTATCGGACGTTATGGCAACTTTAAACGCGTCGTAAAAACCGAAAAGGAAATCTTCTTTTGTAATATGGGTATGGTAACGTCGCATTAAATTTTCGATATAAAGCGAATAAACGCGCTTTAAAACAGAAAAGCAGGATACGTCAAAAGGTTAAAGCCGATAGGAAAAATGGGAAGGTATGTAAAGAGTAATAATATCGTTATTTGCGCAATATTTTCGAATTCTATCAAATGGTAACTTTCGTGGCCGTCGAGAATAAAAAGACGTTTCGTTTTTTTCGTACGCGTCCGAATATGTTTATCGAAATACTGGATCCATTCTAAACCCAATTTGTTTGTTGTCCAGTTATTATAACTAGTACCGACTTTTTAATCAGCTGGTAATAGGTTGTCGCGATACCAAAAACTAAGGTAGGTTTTTTCCGCCAAAATAATAAATAACGGTACAGCCCAACTTTGCGAATTAACAGCCTGTATAATTGTAACCCATTCTCGATTGCCTTGTTACGCCTGTCTAGGTTTTCCACGTTTTTTAATACTTGTAATTACCATGCCGTATGCTATTAAAAGCCCTATTAAAAAGCCCGTCTTGTCGAAATTATAAATATCCTTTTTTGCGATACCGTATTTTACGATTGTAACCCGAACAAGTTCGAATTACTTACGAAATACCTCTGGATTTTCGCATAATACTCTTTAATAATCGATTTTTCGATTTAAACGCGTCTGGAGTTTCTTTTGCCGTTTAACAAATCTTGACGCTTAATTAATCCCGACGCGTACCGTAACGCGTTAAGTAAGCAACAAATTCGCCATATCTTTAACGTGCTAAAGCCGGACAGAAAACGCTCGCGCATTTAGGTTAAGGATTCGGTCGATAATCGATTTTTCTTCGGTCGGAGTTAGATTTCGCAAACTGGGAATAATATCGGTTCGGACGCGTTTGCCGTTAATTCGCGACCCTAAGGTAGTAAATGAGACGTTATAGATAGAACTAAGCTTTTTATAACTAAGTTTCTGGGTTTTCTTTTTAGCCTGAACGGCTAGGTTCATTCTCGCTTTTTTTGTAAATCGTTCCATATTGTAATTGTTGAGAAATAAGTAATTGAAGTTAGATAATTAGAACGTTGGAAAAAGTGTACCGCAAGGTGGTATGTACCGCAAGGTGGTATGAAACGTTAATTCTTATCGATTAAAACGGTGTACCTGTTGCCAAGGATTTTAAAGTAACTATTATTAGGCTTGTGGGATTTTTCAGGGCTACGATTAGGGTTAAATGTTTTCTTAAGTACTTTAATAACGTTATATCCTTTATTGTAAACTGTTCAGTTCTGTTGATCGTATGCGTTGTAGTTTCCATGATAAAGTTTCAAAAGCAGGTCGGTATTTTTATTTGCGCAGATATCGCGCGAATTTCGTCCTGGAAAAATTGGATACCTTTTTCTGCTATACCGTTTTGATATTAGTTGTGGGAGCTGGAAATTACCAGTTTAATGCCCTTTATTACGCAGAACTTTTTAATAATCGTTATGCCGAACTTCTTACTGCCGTTAAGACGTAAGATCTGTATTGTTTTTTTTTCTGCCTTTAAGGGAAATAGTTTCCAAACGTTTGTTAATTCGGGTGATATACGCGTATAAGCTTTTCTGTACCTCATTTTTAGTTTTGAACGAATAGTATTTTTTATAGCGCAAAAGATCGTTTGTGATAAAACCGAAATAACCCTTGTTCTCGATGCTAACAGGCTTAACAAAGCCCATATCATACTAAATAATCTTTCTTACGAACGCTGCTTTCTTTTAAAGGTTTGTAAAAGGGATTTTCCATATCTTACCTTCGTTACAAGCTGTATAAGGGAGTTCTTTTATATTTTTAAAGTTTAGATTTAACCTCGTAGACTTTTTAATAATCTAAATTAATTTTTTTGTGCTGGGGTAGCAGAGGCGGCGGTATTAAAGGATGATTTTCTTTATAACCTTTTTAATTATAAAGACCTTTCCGTTTTTAAAGGCGCTTTAAAGGACTTTTTTCAGGTTATCGCCGTCCTTACCGAATGCCTTTCCCAGCCCGTATCCCTATTAATTTCCTAATTTTAAGGCCTTAATAATGGGCTCGGGTTTTCCATAAAGCTATAAAAAGAAACCTTTCCAAATAACGTTAATCGTTATTAGCTGTAACCCATCAAGGTTTATTAAGGTGGCTTTATTTAAGTAACCCCCTTTTTTATAATACATCTTTCTAAAAAACACCCTTAGGAGAAATATATCAATACATAGGGTGTACTTTATCGTAATTTCTTTTTTTTCTTTACGGGGGCCCTTTAAAGGTTATTTTACTATCCCGATAAAGGTAGCAACTACTGGGCCACCTTTTGTCAAAATCTATATTTCTTTAAATTTAATATCTAGGACGTTATTGCGTTCGAAATCCCTGATATTATTGGTAATATTAACGTTAGCTTCTAAATCCTAGAGCAATTTATCTATGTCGTTTTCTATAGAAAAATGGACATATAAGAGCACCATAGCGCTTCTTATAATAACTGCTTTAAGGGTTTCAACTGCTGTAACTTTAGTACGTTCGACTGCTATAGCTACAGTACATTCGAGTGCTGTAAGTACGTCTGCTATAGGGCTTTCAGCTACTGTAACTTCAAGGCTTTTAACCACTATAGCTATTTTTGCTCCAAAGCACTCAATCGCTGTAGCTCCTAGAGCTTCCTTTTGAATTATCTCGTCGTACCACTGCATAAGCTTTTACAGCTGTTGTTCGTTAACGTAAGCGCTAAACGTTTCCCTGCTAAAACAATACAAGTTTTTTAAGCCCTTAAAAATGAACTGCTTTTTGTCCTAACCACCTCCACGGATGTTGCGAAAGCTGTTATTGCTATTATTGCCCTAACGTTGGCCACTATTCTAATCTTTCTTTCTTTTCTTTCCTTTCTTTTCCTTTTATAGCTTAAAGCAGTCCTTGGCTAGGTGCCCGTACTTTCTACAGTTGAAGCAAAGTGGCTTTCCGTTTTTGTTTTAAACAGGCTTATTATTTCGGAAATCCTTATTGCTTCCTTTGCCCTTTTAAGCGTTATTAGATTTTTTGTCGTTTTTCTTTTTGTTATTGCTAAAACGTTTGTAAAATTCGCTGTTAAAAGCGTCGATTAGTTACTAAAAGAAATAATCCGTTTGCCGCAATATTAATTACATAGTTTTGCACCAGTTGCTAGCCCCGTCCTTTATAGCGGTAAAAAACATGGTAATATACTTTTCATTACGGAGCTTTATTTTGTAACCTTTAATTTCCCGCAGAAGCTTTTGAAACTTAATGGTGAACTATACTGGATTTTTACCATCGTAAGTAATTTTACTTAGTCTTTTCCAAAAGGACCTTTACCTAACCTTGCCTGTAATAACGTAGGTTCCCGCAAGGTTTTTGGCATTTTCGTATCTTTCTTAATACTTGTAATTAACTTTAGCGGCGTTTTTTATAAGTTTTGGAAATGGCTTTAGTTAAACGCAACTAATTTAATTACTTTACCTTTATACCGTCCTCGTAATTAATTTCTTTAAGCGCAAGATTTAAGGTGTTGTTTCAAAGCTTTTAATTGGCTTAACTTAGCAGGTAATTCTCCTTATCGTAAGTAAAATCGAAGCGCTTTTAACGGAACTTCGATTTATCCCTAAACTTCTTTTCTTTTAAGCGTGCACCTGCTTTATTAAAGCTGTTTAAGCTGCCGGAGGTAGTGTTGGAGAAGCTGTAGCTCCTTTTATGCTTCGGAGGAGGAACTGCAGACGAGTTTGCTAAAAAGAAAGAAGAGAAACTGTCTAAATTATCAGGCTTATTACGCGCTACATTTTTTCCCTTAAATAGCTTTTTTTCCTCGCTTTTCTGCCTTTTCGAAGAGTTATTTTTTTCTATAAACCACTTTCTAGGCCTTGCTTTGCCTTCCTTAAGTAGGTTAATTTTTTTATATTACTTTTAATTATAATAGGAACCTTTTTAAAACTATTCGCCTTAACTTTAAACCGAGCGCTTTTTAACTTTTTGGGTTATATACTTACACTTGGCGATTTCGATTCCTTTGGATCTATTATATCCAAAAACGGTATTACTATTTCGTTTAATCGCTTTATTATCTTAATAGTTTTTTGCTTCTGGAGCTTTAACTTTTTAACCTTTTTTTAAACCTATTAATAGCTGTCTTTTCGTACCTTAACGTCCTGTCTAATATTATTCATCTTGGTGTCTAAGAAATTATAAAGCTTGTTTAAATTAGTTTCGGGCAGCTATTTCTAGATAAAGGTTTTAAATCGTTCTTCCGGCTGCTGCTAAGATGCTAGGGCCTTTTCTTTTATTTCTTTTTCTTTCCTCTTATTAAAGAACTTTTTTCCTTAGGGTATATCTTGATTATTAGAAGGTTCAGATTGCAGAGAAGGAAATAAGAAGGGGCTTCTGTTATTTGCGTGCTGTTGGCCTTTCTAAAGGACGAAGTTATTGTCGGATAAGGCGTTTTGTTTAGTAAGTGTTACGGACCTCTAGTGGGACCTGGGTTCGAGGCTTGGCTCTCGGAGCTGGCCAACCCCGAGGGATAAGGTTACGTGACATCAAGAATGATCTAGTCGATTTAATAGATTATATAGATCCGAGTGATTTATGTGATCTGACAGATCCAACAGATCCACGATATACTTACTAAATTAAGGATAGATATATAATCGATTTCCTATATAGATAGCTTCAAAAAATAGTTTCGCTTTTTAATTATTAATTTAAGCCTTTAATTAGAGGTATCGTTTTTTAATTAAAGGAAGAATCCGCAAATTTCTTTAACGAATAAACCCCTAAATTACTTATCGTATTATTGTTACTTGCAAATCACGACTTTATTTCGGATATTGTTTATATTTTCAGGTAGATATATGATAGGTTCGTTACATTTTAATAATTCCTTAATTAATAGACAACGAATGATTTAAGGCCTAGTTAAGCATGAACTTTCTTGAATTTAGTGAAGACGATATTACAAAACGACTTTCAGAAGATAGATAACATACCCGATTTTTATTACAGGCTGGTAAAGGATTAATTACAAGACTAGACGACTTATTCCTGATTGAAGAAATGTTTTAATTTATCGACAACATGGCATTTTCCGTAATTCGAGCTTAAGGCGAATTTTTATCCGCCCGGCAGTAGTTTTCCCTCCCCCTTAAAAATATTATTGAGGTACAAAGCAAGTCGGAAAATGAGGAAGAGTATGAAAAAAAAAAGCCCGAGATTATAAAGCCAGAGTTTAAGGATAAGGAAAAAGAACTTACGGTAAAGGAAAAGATGAATTTTCCGGTAACAGAATTTCGAGTTTTAAAGAAAGAAAGTACCAGACTTGCCCAAAGAGAGAGGGAGAGAGTTTTTGCGTTATTTTTATTCGATTTTGACCCATATTGCGAATTTTTTATCCTACTTTCCGGATATCATGAAATGCTTAAAGTTAAGGGATATAAATTAGCCGCCTTTAAACCTTATGATGGATTTACGGACGTGGAAGGATTCCTAATCCAGGCCCGGATTTATTTTAAGTTTTACTAGAGTTCCTTAATGGAAGATTATTAGAAGGTGCTGGCCATTTTTTAGGTATTTGCAGGAAAAGTTTTTTTATAATTCGAGCCAATTTTGAAAGATTATTTGAAGAATTACCTTAGAAGTTTATCGGACGTTATTAATTATATCTTTAGCGATTATGAGTATTTCGAAAATAGAATGCGAGTTTTGTTCGGAGATACCGACAAAGAATAACATGTAATGAAATAATTGTATTTGTTACGACAGTTTAAGTTAGCAGCAAAATATATAACCGAGTTTAATCGTTTAGTTGTTATTTTGCAACTACCCGTAAGCGTATTATTTTACCTATATTACGACGGCCTGAAGTTTTAAGTTAAGGACGAAATATACAGAATACCCAAAACAAGATCCTTCGAGAAGTATATAGATCAGGCCATCATCGCCGATCGACGTATTTTTGATAGGTACCTCGAAAAGAAGGGATCTAATAAGCGAAAGGACGATAAGAGTTCGAATGACCGAACTTAGAAAAAAAGGGACAGACCTCAGAAAAAAACCAATACAGTTTCGAAAAATCCAAAAAAAAACAAGTCCAATATAAAGTGTTTTAACTGTGGCAAAAAGGGTTATTATAAGAACGAATATCGCTTCCCAGTTAAACGAAACATTAAGAAAGGAGGAATTCCCCAGCCTTAAAAAAAGATACGAATGGTAAAACACGAATCAGATAGCGAAAGTGAGAAAGAGGAGAAAAAAGTTAGCACCGCCTCTTTCCAGCAAGAATTCACTATCGCCATAACAATCAAAATCCAGAACTGCGACCCGGAATACGAAAACTACCACGTTTACCGAGACTTTACGGTTAGAGCCTGCAAATATCACCCTAGACAAGTAACCTCCAGGATAGCTATCGAATTAGGATATATTTGTTACCTTAACGTACAGGAATGCAAAATACATAACGAAAGCAGTTAGCTGCAACTAGACCTTAACAGTTACGGACAGTTATCCCCCGAACTTTGTAAGCTCCCTAAATATACGGTATATCGGAAGACCGACATTACTAGGATACAACCCAAAAATAATCATAACCTTTTTAACTTTACTGCCTGCTATAATTATAAATATCTAACTTACTTGCAAGCTAAGGAAGATAATAATTATTGGCCCGGATAGGATAACGAACTGGCTATAAAACCTAACAAGGAATGCAGATACATGGAAACTCTACGATGGCCAAAATATCCCAGGTCCTGCTATCTGTACCCAAAATCCGAGCAAAATTAGAGGGTTATTGCCCAAAAATACATATATTACTTACCTATATTATGCGAAATACATAAGGCCCTAATAGTAAGACTATACCTTCAAAAAAGAATAACTTAACGTCACGCCAGCCCAAAATCTTAATACAAATTCGGTAAACGAACTTGGTTTAAGTACATAAACGACTATTATTCCAAGCATACGGTTAGAAAGGCCCGTAAATGGAAACGTTTTTAACATAATTTACCTAGCCAATTAAAAAACTTTAAAGGCTCTCGACGATAAGACATTGAGGAGCCTACCGACACAAGACCTTATGTGAGACCAGGATAGGACTTAGGAATTAGATTGAGATTTTACTACATTATGGAAACAAGACGTTCAAAACCATAATCGATTCAGGCGCGGAAAGTAACTTTATTTCCTTTACAGTAACAGAAAAATACTAGATCCCTTAGAAATACAAACTACAGTTTTATAAATTACGTACCGTTAATGGAAGTTTGTCTACCTACGAAAACGGCCGAGTTTTTAAAGAAACAGAAAAACTTCCAATCCAGATATAAGGATATTTAAAAGGAATTGTTTTTGATATAACCGACATTTCAGGACATAACGTTATCCTGGAAATGCCTTAGCTCCAATCCAGCAATCCACATATTAACTAAAAGAAACGAATACTTTTTTGAGAAAACAAAATAAAAACTTTAAAGGAAGATAATTAAAGGATTTGCTACGTTATTAAAGAAATATAAGCTTTAAAATAAAATATTATAATACCTCAGGAATATAAAAAGTTTAAGAGATTATTTAAAAACAGAAAAAACTACGAGTTACTTTTTTATAACCAATGGGATTATCGGATACCCATTAAGGAAAGATATCACTTTAAGCTCTACAAGATTTACTACATAAACCCAGAAAAATCAAAAGTTTTGTAAAAAAACATTTAGCTTAACTTAAAAAAAGGATACATTCAACCCTTTAATTCTTCCGCTGGATACCCCGTCTTTATAATACCAAAAACCAAAAATGGAAAACAAAAGGTCGACAAAGACAAAAACCTGGTTTTCAAAGAAGTAATTAACTACAAACAATTAAACGACATCATTATCAAAAATAAATACCCCCTAACCCTTATAAACATACTAAAAGAAAACGCCAGCAAAACTAAATAGTTTACCGCGCTTAATCTTCGAAACGGTTATTACCGTATCAAAATAGCTAAAGGAAAAGAATAAAAAACGGCATTTAAAACGATACACGGACTTTACGAATACAAAATAATGCCCATAAAACTTACTAACGCTCCCACCAGTTTTTAACGCTTAATCATAACTACTTTCCGAAAATTCCTAGACAAGTTTGTATTCGTTTACCTCGACAACATCCTTATTTATTCCGAAATTCTAAAAGAACATAAAAAATACGTCACTTAAGTACTCCAAACTCTAAATAAGGCAAATATCCGAATCAACCCAGCTAAAAACGTATGGCACACACAAAAGTTAGACTTTCTGGGATACATTTTTACCCCTGGCCAAATTCAAATTCAACGCTTTAAAATAAAAGCAATCAAGGACTAGCCTATTCCTAACAAGGTAACCGTTACAAACATCCGTCAAATTTTAGGATTTACAGGTTACGTACGTAACCTAATTAAGGGATACGGAGACATAATTAGATTATTAACGAAACTTACTACCAAAAAGTATATAAAAAAAAGTTCGAACTCCTAAAAAACGCAAAGGAAGCTTTCCAGGTATTAAAAAACGCAATCACCAGTGGACCCATAATAAAACTACCCAATACAAACAAAAAAAAACGCCTAAAAACAAACGCCTCGAACTACGCCCTAAATGCCGTCCTGGAACAACTAAAGGACAATAGCAAATAGTACCCAGTAATATATTACTCAAAAGCACTCCGAAATGCAAAACTCAAATATCCGATCTACAACAAAGAACTATTGGCAATTATTAATACCCTAAAGGAATGGAAGCCATTTCTTAGTGGAACAAAAAAACCATTCGACATTTATTCAGATTATAAAAACTTTATTCGATTCATAAAAGCTTAGAAACTAAACAAACGATATAAAACTTAAATAATTTTCCTGTTAAGGTTTAACTTTAGAATATATCATATTAAAGAGAAAGAGAATATCTAGGCAGATATTCTTAGTTGCAAAAGCGATTATAATCCCAAAGTCCCCAAAAGAAATATGCAGATGCTATAATACAACCAAAATAGGACTATGCGATTGTATGAAATACTGAAAAAACCAACTCCTGAACTTTTGATACGATTTCGAAATTTTTATAATACGGCAAAATAAAAAAAGATCTAGCAATTAAAAGGGCAACCAAAAAACCAGCTATTATACCATAGCAAGGTCTACATACCCAAGGAATACCAAAAGCAATTTGTTAAGAAATTTCACGAAAACCCTTTATACGGATACCAAGGAATTTTTAAGATTACTAAACGATTACAGAAAAAATACGATTTTCCCGAACTTTAGCGGATAGTTAAACAGGTAATCAAAAACTGCAATATCTGTAATAAAGCTAAGGCAGTTCGACATAAGCCCTATAGCTTATTGCAACTTATTAATATTCCCGATAAAATATGGAATATTATCGTTTAGGACTTTATCGTCGGTTAACCCCTATTAAAGGATCCAGTTACTGGAGTTCAATATAATAGAATATGGGTAATTGTTAATCGACTTATCAAATATGGGTATTTTTTTACTTTTTAAAGGAAGTACGACGGCAGAACAATTGGTTTACGCCTTTATACGACACTACCTTGACAAATACGGAATACTAAAAAAGATTATTTCGGATAAAGACAAACTATTCACATCTAAATTCGGCACCAGCTTTTTCAAACAAATCGGCGCTAAACTTAAGTTTTTTACAGCATACCACCCATAGATAAACGGATAAACCGAGAGATTGAATTAGACGTTAAAACAATACTTACGAAGTTATGTTAACTATTAATAAAATAACTGGGTAAAGCTTTTACCATTTGTTTAGGTAGCCTACAACACCTCCGTTAACGAGGACATGGGCGTGTCCCCTTATATAGCGGTATATAGATACGGGGCAGAAACTTAACACTTAGAGCAACCGTTAAACAAGGCCTTTGCAATTACCACAATTGTACCACGAGCAGAAATAATAACGATAGAAATAAAAACAGTATAAACCCGCCTGCAAATTGAACTGCAATTTTTCTAATAACAAATGGCTTAATATTACAACAAGAAAAGGATTGAAAAACTAATCCTGTCGAAAAAAAACAAGGTTTATTTATTACGACAAAAACTTAACGCAATTTTAAACATTTCATAGATCAAAACGAAAAAACCCAGCAATAAACTCTATTTTAAAAAGCTTGGCCCTTTTAAGATTAACGAAGTTATTTCTAAAATTAATTACCGACTGTTATTACCTAAAACGATAAAAATACATCCTGTTTTTTATATTTCCTTATTTAAACCAGTACCGAAAGACGCCCTGCTGGAAAAAAACCTAGAACTAAAAGATAATACCGACGAATACGAAATCGAAAAGATACTAAATTTCAAAATAATCAAAAACAAAATCTAATACCTAGTTAAATAGAAAAGATACTTACATAAGAAAAACACGTAGGAATTATTTAATTACCTGACGAACGTAAAGGACCTGGTTAATAAGTTTTATCGCCAAAATCCTAACCAACCGTTTCTAACGCGGCTAAGGTCGCAGGTAATAACGGTCCCCCGTTTAGATCTAACCTTGCGGCGTTCTAGTCGAAAGAAGTAAACGCTTCCGTTATAGCGTCCATTTTAGAAGTAAGCTGTGCTTGTTCCGCTTTTACCCAACGCTGCTTCTTTTCCATTTTTTCTTTTTCTTCCAGTTCGTTTAACTTGGATTTTTTATTAAAGATTTTAACGGCTTTTTTTTTTCAAGATGTCCTCCTGACGACGTAAACGTTACAGCTTATTTATTTTTTTGACATTTTTTCCTGGAACTTCCGTTAAAGCTTTATGAGCTTATCCTTAACGATACGACGTTCCTTTTAAAAACGGTTGCGTTCGGAACCAATGTTTTTTAAGGAAGACATGGTAATAGCTTGACCGTCGCAATTGCGCTGAAAACGAAAGTAATTATAACAGCTTGGAATGTCTTTAGTTATGAAACATTATTTCTTTCCGAAGGTTAAATAACAGGAATACGGCAAAACCTCGAAACCAAATTTAACAATATATGCTAACCGTTTATTTCTAGATTAACGTTAATTGGCACGAGGTTTTCGCGTTTGTTTCTTTATATAACCCGCCATAATAAGTTGGCACTTAACAAAGAATAGTTTCAATTAAAAAAAGGGACCACTTACTTTTTTATCTTTAAGACAAAGATCTTAAAAGAAGGAGAATGATATTACGGACCTTTAATGGGACCTGGGTTCGAAGCTTGGCTTTCGGAATTGGCCAACCCCGAAAGATAAAATTACGTAATATCAAAAATAATTTAATCGATTTAATAAATTACATAGATCCGAATAATCTATATAATTTAACAAATTTAACAGATCCACGATATACTTACTAAATTAAGGATAAATATATAATCGATTTCCTATATAAATAACCTCAAAAAATAGTTTCGCTTTTTAGTTATTAATCTAAGCCTTTAATTAAAGGCATCGTTTTTTAATTAAAGGAAGAATCCGCAAATCTTTTTAACGAACAAACCTCTAAATCACTTATCGTGCTATTGTTACCTGAAAATCAAGACCCTATTTCGGATACTGCTCATACCTCCAGGTGGATGTATGACAGGTTCGTTACAGTAAGCTTCCCGCGGTTTTTTCTCTTACTCGCTATTGTCAACTGCTGGACTGCTAGATTCTTTTTTTAAATCGTTAGCTAAGTAATTCTTTTTTAAGTTTCTTGCTTTCTCTGTTAATTTAACTGTTAAACTGCAAATAACTATTTTGTATAACGT
This sequence comes from Monosporascus sp. 5C6A, assembly GCA_004155035.1. Lineage (NCBI taxonomy): Eukaryota > Fungi > Ascomycota > Sordariomycetes > Xylariales > Monosporascus > Monosporascus sp. 5C6A. The sequence goes on along the minus strand of QJOB01000061.1, from coordinate 71,209 downwards.
GCTAAGGTTATTAATTAACCAAAAGATGCTACTATGTTAATAATTACAGTGATTAAACGCAGGAAGCTGGCGAGTTCTGTGTACGATAGTTCTTTATTTGCTTTGATGGACAAATCTAGTCCGTGGCAATTGCTTTTAAGTACATAATTAGGCGGTTAGAGGGGAAGCGGTGGATAAGGCATGCCGCAGGCTGTATCCTGTAGCCCTATACCAACAAAGCCTTCCAGCCTGCAACACCTGAAAGCACCAAATGCCGACAGGTATTATGCGAAAATCTGGAAGTATTTCGTAAGTGGTTCGAACTGGTTCGGGTTATAATCACAAAATACGGTATTGCAAAAAAGGATATTTATAATTTCAACAAAACGGGCTTTTTAATCAGGCTTTTAATAATATACGGCATAATAATTACAAACGCCGAAAAACGTACAAAACCTAAATAAACGTACTAAAATAATTAGAAATAAGTTACACTTATATAAATTATTAATTTGTAAAATTAAGTTATATCGCTATTTATTATTTTAACAGGAAAAACTTATTTTAATTTTAATATCGCGATAATTTATTACCTGCCAATTAAAAGGTTGGAATTAATTATAATAACTGAATAATAAGCGAATTAAGTTTAAAATAAATTTAATACTTCGATAAATATATGTGACGGCTGGGTTAGGTAACTAATTATTAAACCTAGTCGTACGGGTTTATGTTGGCAGTGGTACTGTGGGAAATTGAGCAATGAAGAGTAAATTAGTTACGTCTGGTAATAGCAGATAATTAAGGGTGATCTGGGTAATTAAGTTGTATTATAAGCTGGTGTTATTTAAGATTTATGGAAATAATAAGCGTATATATCCTTTTTGTTAATTTACAGTGATCATTCCTGATTACCTCTGATTATTATTATTGTGGTGATTACTAGTAATTAAGTTACTGTAATTATTCCTGATTACTGGATTTTCCGTGATTATAAGTTACGTAACCCGTTTAGGGTCGGAGTTTGTTTTTTTGCAGTTTCCGACCGTTTGGAGAGGCCAAGTTTTGCTGGGTCATAATACGAATTTTCCCTTTTTAGGATTTTTGCTTTTAAAGATTAATTTGTTGTTTGTGACTTTTGGTAAGTAACTTTCCTTTTTTATTATTACTTTTTCTGGTGATTAACATGTTTAATCGAAAAGATAGGATTTGCTGCAAGTTACGTTTTTTTACCGTTTGTCGTGCTGAATTTATGGAAGCTTTTGACGATTTTGGCTTCGAAGTTATGCCTTATTTTTGGTGTTTTTTAAAAGGATTGAAATGTAAGATGATGGAAAATATGTCGCGATATAAGGAATATGTCTCCCGAGGCCGTTTTTGTGATGGTACCAGCGTACCGGTATCGTCTTTGTAAAGTATTTGTCGTAAACATTAACGCCTTGAACGGGAGGAAACGCTTGCGGAAAAGCGTTTTTTGGAGTTTTAACAGCGTTATTTAAAAATATAACGGCGATATCAAAAAGAAATAAACGAAGCCTTGGCTCGTTTAATTCGGTTGCGTAAATAAAAAGCTTTAGCGCGTTTAAAAGGTATTACCATAGTTTAGCATGGTTTGCAATTGCTAGACGAGTTGGAAGAAAAGGAAAAACGGGAACAGGCAGGTTTAGAAGCCAGTATTACCGCGTTGGCACAGGTTTTTGGTCCGGTAAACTGGTCGAGTATCGAAAATATTGATTGGTCCATTACTGACAACATCGACTGGGGTGCTATGGCCGGCGACCCCGGCGTTGCTGGTGGAAATCCTTCAAAAGGCGCTAGGCGTTTATGAAATTTTTAACGGGCTTTTAAGTGTTCTCGGAATTTGGGTATTTTTTCTACTTGATAAGGTACTGGGTAAATCCATCTTCTTTGCGTATATTTAGGATTTTCTTTACTTTATATACCGGTACATCTTTTTTTGCCTTATCCTTGTATCCTGTGTTAATTTTGATGGTATCTGCCGTTAACTTAAGTAAGGAAACATGAAAGACTGGATGGAACTTAATTTTTGGGGGTAATTCCAATTCGTAATTATTTTCTGAGATTTTTTTGCTGATTTTGTACGGGCCGATATATTTAAAATCAAGTTTTTAATTTGGGCGTTTGGTTTTGATGTTTTTAGTAGCTAGGTAAACCATGTTTTTTTCTGAAAAGGTTGGTTCCTTTAACCTTTTTTAGTTATAGTAATTCTTTATTTGGTTATATATAAATTCGAGTTTTGTTTTCATTTTTGCGTGTAGCTATTGGAATTATTTTGATATTAAGATAGCCTTAACGTTAACTAGGCCGTTATTGCGTATATTTTTGTAAATTTTTAAGGTAAAACCGAAATTAGCGTTTATTGGAATTATCTTAATACTTTCGTAATAACTCGTGTTGTAAGTTAACTAGGTTATTGGTAACTTCTTAACTTAATTGTTCTGTTCGTAATTAATATAGCATCGTAAGTAAGTTTCGAAAGTTTGATTTAACCGTTTTGTTTGCCCGTTTATCTGGGGTTTGAATGTACTGGATAGTTTATGGTTTAGGCCGATTTGTGCCATAAGGTTTTGCTAGAACTTAAAAGTAAAAGTAATACCTTTGTTTGAAATGATTTCCGTTGGTAATCCATATACGTTAAAAATGTATCGAAAAAAGATATAGGCTATTTGTTCTGTATCGGTATCTTTATTATAAGGTAAAAAATAGGAAAATTTCGTGAATCGATTAACTATAACGAAAATGCTGTCGTAATGTATTTTTGTCGCTAGGTTTTCGGATAAGGGAAGTTTAATAATAAAATCCATAATAATCGAATCCCATAGTTGCTGTAAAATTGAAAATAGTTGCAGTTTTCCATATAGTTTATGCCTTAGAACTTTTACTTTGGCGTAAATGTCGCATTCTTTTCTAACTTTTTATACTGCTGTCCTTATCTTAAGGAAGTAATAAGTACGCTGTAAACGTTTTAAAGTTTTATAAATCCCTAGGTATCCATAAAGTGGATGTTGGTATAGATCTTATATTAGGTCCTGCTAATAATTTTCTGGTACCTGAATTTTGTCTATTTTCTGGTCGTTAGGTAAGCTGTTGTTATATTGTTGGATTTTTTAATGTAAATCGGGGGGTATTACCTTAATTGTTGCAATTTGTCGTGATTTCAAATATCCTTTTGTAATAATATCGAAAATTCTGTAATTAACCTTAACTAACTTTTCTTCTAAATCGGGTCGTTTACTAAAGGCATCTGCTCTGCCGTTTTCGGAGCTCTTCTGGTAAATAATAACGAAATCGTACTCTGTTAGCTCTTTTACGTAACGTAGTTGTTATCCTATAAGTTCTCGGGTAATGGTAAAACGGGTAAGATTTTTATAATCGATATAAACCTTAATCTAGTAAAGGTTTCCTTTAAGTATATACCTAAATTTTCGGAAAGCCTTAACGATAACTATAAATTCCTTATCGGAAATGCCGTAATTAAGCTTTGCTTTTTTTAACTTGTAAAAATAAAAAGCAATCGGGTAAAGTATTCCTTGATCATCCCGGTATCCGATTACCGCGCTTAACGCATAATCCGAAAAATCGATTTTTAGCTCGACTGGGCGTTTTAGATCGTACATGATCAATACTGGTTTATTAGTAATCGCATTTTTGATTTGTTGGAAAGCTTTTTTTGTTTCCGTTATCTACTGAAATTCGTTTCCTTTTCTAGTTAAATTAAATAAAAGTGTCGCAATTTTACTAAAGTACTTGATAAACTTTCTGTAGTAATTGGCGAATCCGATAAATGCCTGTATTTCCGTAATGGTAGTAGGTGTAAGCTATTCGGTTATTATTGCAACATTTTTAAGATTTATCTTGATATGCCTTGGGGTAATAATATATCCCAGATATTCTACTTTCTATATGTGGAATTAACTTTTTTTTGCGTTAATTAACAAATTGGCGGCTTATAAGGCTTGAAGAACTTAATAAACGTATCTTATATATGTTTCTTTTAATTCTGAAAAAATCAGAATGTTATCCAAATAGTATATAACGAAGATATCTAGGTATTTTCGAAGTACGTGGTTAATTATTCGTTAAAAAGTTACTGGTACGTTCGTAAGTTTTATCGGTATAACCAAATATTCGTACAGTCCGTATTTCGTTTTGAAAGCCGTTTTTTATTTGTATCTTAGTTTAATTCGAATTAGGTTATATCCGTCCTTAAGGTTTAGAACGGTAAATTTTTTGACTTTTTGTAGGCGATCCTTTATTTCGGTAATTAATAGTAAAAATGTTTTATCTTTAATAATAATGCTGTTAAAATATCGATAATTTATTACTAATCGTAATTTGCTATTTTCCTTTGGTACGAAAAACATGGGATATCCGGTTAAAGATATAAATCGTCGAATTTATCCTTTTTAAAGTTTGTTTTTTAGGTATGCGCGTAAGGTATAAAGTTCTGCTTCGTTTAAGTTATGAATGGGATAAAACTTGGGTAAGGTGCCTTTTTTAAGCATTATCTTGTGATTTTATTTGCTATGTTTTGGTAGCTTAATATTAAACTTTTTCTGAAACAGTTGCTTGTATTTGTAATATTATGGTAATATATTAGCTATGTCTTCTTCCGGCTTTTCGGGTTGGTGTTCTAGGATTTCGTTTACGTCGTAAAGTTATGCCCAGATAATAGTTATGATGCGTTGAATACGTTTATTATGCCCTTTTTCTTTTTTATGTCGTATTTTTTTGGGTGGTAAAGTTTTTGTCGTGTCCTTATGTTTGTATTCGTTATTTTTTTTTCTTGCTAATCGAATATGGAAATCTCGTCCGTTTTTTTTGCTTGTCGATAAGGTGTAAAATAAATTTTACCTGGCCAATATTCCAATCGATTAAGGGGTTGTATTGATATAACCATGGTTTTCCTAAAATTATGTCGTAATTCCTTAACGGAACGATGTCGAAGTTAATTATTTAGTTTCGTCTTTGAACAAAAATCTCGAAGTAATTAATTTCGCGTACGATTTTTCCGTTGTTATAGGCAAATGCTTAACTTTCGGCGTTTTCGATAATGTAAGGGTCTTTTTTATCTTTCCATAGCAATCTAAGCTGATTTACTAATTTCGGGGTAATATAGTTAGCGCCTAAAGTTCCGCAGTCTACCATTACGATATACCAGTATGTCCCAATTCGTATTTTCAGGGTAACAGGGTTGTTATTAGCTCCTGTCGTTATATTCAAAGTTATTCTGGGGAGTTTTTGCTGCTGCTCCCGGTTCGCGCCATCCTGAGGCTTTTTTACAAGTAGCGTCCCGCTTTTGGGGATTTAGTAAGCTGCTGGACTTGTTCCGTAAGTTACTTACACATTTCCTGCACTTGCTTTATCTAGCCCTCTTAATAGCGCAGCTGAGCTTTAAATTGGAAAATTTTCTCTTCTTGCTGATATAATCGGTTTGATATATCGCAAATATCGTTTTTTAGTTCTCCCATGGCCTCCCATCCCGCCTAAGGGGTTAGCTGATTCTGACTGGAAAATTCGGTTAATTTTTTTCGTAATACTTTTCGTTTTCGAAAGTCCGTCTCAAATGCTAACTAAGACTAAATCTTGGTGATAGCCTTTTAACAGTGCTTGTCGACAGACTTCTGAATTAATTTTTTCTAGGTCTAATGGTCGCATTATCCGAAATAGCACGTAAGATTTTTTTAAAGACATCTTTCGCCTTGTGGCCAGGTCAAAATTGGTGCTATATTTTCGACTTTTTTTTATGTGGTAAAGACTCGTAACTCTCGATATTACTGTTGGTCGTCCTGGTTATATCCCGTTTGGGTATAAAAGTTAAACTTTTTTCCCATATACGGATAATTCGCTTATAAATCTGTTATTTTTCTTCCGCGTAAATAGAGTACTGGAATTAGTTACAGTTAATAGGAGGGAAATTCGTATGTTGCATTTCCTAAACTTATTTCTCTACTGCCGCCTGTAAAAGAACTTTAACCGCTTTCAGTTTCTGTTAAATTTTTTTTTGTTCGTCGCCGTAGCGGATGCGAACCATGTTAATCGGTCTGCCGTCGTTTCGACCCTTTGGGGATCCCTCGGGTACTGAAGCCTAATGTACTTTCTTATCGGTTTTTGGCAGTAATTTGCATCGTTTAGCAATATGTCCCATTTTGCCATAATTGTAATACTGCACCTAGCTCATATCTTGTCGTTAAGTAATATCAAGTTTTATAAGTTCTGGAATTATTCCAAAGGAAGTAAAAGGTATTTCGCGTTTTTTTCCCTAAATAGCCTTGGAATATCCGACCCGTAAAGTAAAGTGTTTTTTTTTTCTTGTCGTTTTTCGAACTGCCGATTATCGATTTTTACTGCTTCTATAATATATTTATCAAGTATCGTAAGTTGCGGAAATTTGATAATCTCGTTTTTAACGTCTTTTTTTAAACCCTTATAAAACATATCGATTAAAGTGTCGTTTTTTTTATCCGTTTATCCTGCCTTTGCTATAAGGTTCCTGAACTTTACAGCGTACTTGGAAGCTGGTCCTTTCTGACGCAGCTGAAAAATCTGTTAAGCTGCAATACGTTCTTTATCCGGATTCTCGAAGTTGCTTTTAAGCTTGTCTTCGAAATTAACATAGCTGGAAAAAATCTCTTTAGTAATTTTCTCCTAATCGAACTCCTTTTTTTCTAGGAAATTTCTTATAATAGGCTCAAACCAATCGAAAGCGTCCCTTTCCAAACAGGCTGCAACGGCAAGGATTTAATCCGTTAAGTCGGTAAATTTTTTAAGACGAAAATAAACCCGAACCTGGGTTAAGAAACCCTGGATGTTTTTTTTCCCGTTATAAAGCCCTGGTTTCTTAAGCTTTATTTTGCAAATGCCAACCGGTATTAACTAAGCTGCCATTACTTAATTAATAAGTTGTTAAACGGTAGTTTCAAGTTTCCTAATTTTATCTCGGAACTGCTGAACCGTAAATTCCGGAGTAATAATTGCTTATACATTAGTCGATATGATAGCGATTCGAATATTGCTTAGAATTTAACTATATCACTAAACAAAAGCTTGTAACGTATAACGGCTAGGTTAGTTAACCAACTATTAAACTTAGTCGTACGGGTTTATGTTAGCAATGGTATTATGGGAAACTAAGCAATAAAAAGCAAACTAATTACGTTTAATAATAGCAAATAACCAAGAGTAATTTAAGTAACCAAATTGTATTACAAACTAGTGCTATCTAAAACTTATAGAAATAATAAACGTATATATCCTTTCTACCAATCTACAGTAATCACTCCTAATTACCCCTAATCACTATTATTATGGTAATTACCAGTAATTAAGTTACTGTAATCACTCCTAATTACTGGATCCTCCGTAATCACAAGTTACGTAACCCGCTTAAGGTCGGAGCTTGTCCTTCTGCAGTCTCCGACCGTTTGGAAAGGCCAAGCCTTGCTGGGCCATAACAATATATTCGAACGCGTACGAAAAAAAACGGAACGCCTTTTTATTTTTGATAGTTACAACAGTTATTATTCGACAAACTTTGAAAAGTATTACGCGGATTAGAATATTATTACCTTTCACATATTGTTTAATTTTTTTTAATAATTTTAAATTTTCGACGTATTTTGTTTTTCCGTTTTAAAACGCGCTTATGCACTTTATATCGAAAATTTAATACGACGTTATTTTATTTTTATTGCCAAGGAAGATTTTCTCGCAGGTGTTTTCGACGCGTTTAAAGCCGTTATAACGTCCGATAATCTTAAATCCGGTTTCGCAAAAATTGGATTTGTTTTATTTAATTTTAATACCGTTTTTTCCGATTTAGAAGTATTTTTAGCTGTACTTACGCCGACCGTCTTGCCGTTAATCTTCGCCGCTTCCATTTCTTTCACATCGTCAAAAACCTCTCGAAATATAAAAGAAACAAAAAATAAAGCCGATATTTGTAAAAAAAGATTAAAAGTTACTAGGGGAGCTCGTCGACAAAGATAGTGAAATCGGTTAATTTCTTTAACAAAAAGTAACTTAATATTTTTATACGAACATGTTCTTTTTAAAAACACCGCTAAATTACGCGAAATTAACCATTTTTTAAACAAACGCCGAAAGATTAAAAACAAACGTTTTTAAGAAAAAGGAACATTTATTATATAAAAACGATAAGCTTTTTTTGTCGAAAAAGAAGGAAGTGGCAAAGAAACGCCATTAATAACGGCTAAAGATAATTATAATAAAAGAGTTAAAACGAAAAAACGGAAATGTGGCGTTTACAGCAAGTCCGGATATAATGCGCGTATTTATAAAAAAGCTGTAGATATATTTAACGACAACGAATTCAATTAGTTAGAATTAATTCATGGCGTTATGGTTGCTTTATTTAGATTTGTTATTACGAAATGCTAAAAAATAAATCGCGAGGTTGTTTAAGTCGCGAGCTTATGTAAAACGTTAATAGTAGATATTATTAAAGTTAGTATAAAACGAAAAAATAAGGTAAAGGAAATATACTGATATATAAAGTAAAGAATATTCTGGATATACGTAGAAAGAACGGATTTATTTAATACTTAGTTAAATAAAAGAATTATCTAGATTTTGAAAATATCTAAAAACCTGCAAAAGATTTTATTAACAACGCCGGAACCAGTTATAAGTACACCCTAGTTATGATAACTAGGCTAGTTAACTAATTATTAAACCTAGTCGTACAGGTTTATATTAATAATAGTACTATAAAAAACTAAGTAATAAAAAGTAACTAGTTACGTTTAGTAATAGCAGATAACTAAAGGTAATTTAAGTAATTAAGTTATATTATAAATTGGTATTATCGAAAAATATAGGAAATAATAAACGTATATATCTTTTTTATTAATTTATAATAATTATTATTAATTATTTTTGATTATTATTGTCGTAATAATTATTAGTAATTAAATTATTATAATTATTTTTAATTACCGGATTTACCGTAATTATAAATTACGTAATTCGAGTTTATGGTCGGAACTTGTCTTTTTGTAATTTCCGACTATTTTGGAAAGCCTAAGTTTTGTTAAGTTATAATACGATTTTTTTCTTTTTAAAATTTTTGTTTTTAAAAATTAATTTATTTATTTGTAATTTCTGGTAAGTAATTTTTTTTTATTATTACTTTTTCTAGTAATTAATATGTTTAATCGAAAAAAGAGAATTTGCTGTAAGTTATGTTTTTTTACCGTTCGTCGTATTAAACTTATGGAAGCTTTTAATAATTTTAATTTTAAAATTATGTTTTATTTTTAGTATTTTTTAAAAAAATTAAAATGTAAAATAATAAAAATCGTATCGCGATATAAGGAATATATTTTCCGAAACCGTTTTTGTAATGGTACCGGCGTATCGGTATCGTTTTTGTAAAGTATTTATTATAAGTATTAACGTTTCGAATAGAAAGAAACGTTTGCAGAAAAGCTTTTTTAAATCTTTTAACGGCATTATTTAAAAATATAACGGCGGTATTAGAAGGAAATAAATAGAGTTTTGGTTTATTTAATTCGGTTACGTAAATAAAAATCTTTAACGCGTTTAAAAGGTATTATTATAATTTAACGTAATTTTTAATTGTTAAACTAATTAAAAAAAGAAAAACGGCGGAAACAAAAAGGGTTAAAAACTAATGCGGCCGTTTTAACGTAAATTTCTGGTTTAATAAATTGGGCGGGTATTAAAAATACCGATTGGTTTATTATTAATAATATCGATTAAGATGTTATTATTAACGATTCTGGCGTTATTAATAAAAATCTTTTAAAAAACGTTAGGCGTTTATAATATTTTTGGTAGGTTTTTAGGGGTTTTCGGAATTTAAGTAGTTTTTTTATTTGATTAAATATTTAGTAAATCCGTTTTATTGGTATATGTTTAGGATTTTCTTTATTTCGTATATTGATATATTTTTTTAGGTTTTATTTTTTTGTTTTATATTAACTTTAATAATGTTTGCTATTGATTTAAATAAAAAAATATGAAAAATTAAATAAAACTTAATTTTCGGAAATAAGTTTAATTCGTAATTGTTTTTTAAGATTTTCTTAGTAACCTTATATAATCCGATATATTTAAAATCGAACTTTTAATTTAAGCGTTTGGTTTTGATGTTTTTAATAATTAGGTAAATTATGTTTTTTTTTAAAAAGTTGGGTTTTTTAACTCTTTTTGGTTATAATACTTTTTTATTTAATTGCGTATAAATTTGAGTTGTGTTTTTATTTTTATATGTAATTATTTAAGTTATTTTAATGTTAAAATAGCTTTAATATTAACTGGGCCGTTATTGCATGTTTTTTTATAGATTTTTGATATAAAACCGAAATTAGCGTTTGTTAGGGTTATTTTAATACTTTTATAGTAGTTAATATTATAAGTTAATTAAGTTATTAATAATTTTTTAATTTAATTATTTTGTTTATAATTAATGTAATATAGTAAGTAGGTTTTAAGAATTTAAATTAATTGTTTTGTTTATTCGTTTGTTTAAGGTTTAAACGTATTAAATAATTTATGGTTTAAACCGATTTGTGTTATAAGGCTTTATTAAAATTTAAAGGTAAACGTATTTTTTTTTATTTAAAACGATTTCTGTTAATAATCTATATACGTTAAAGATATATTGGAAAAAGATATATGTTATTTATTCCGCGTCCGTATTTTCGTAATAGGGTAAAAAATAAAAAAATTTCGTAAATCGGTTAACGATTACGAAAATGCTATTATAATATATTTTTGTCGTTGGGTTTTCGGATAAGGAAAGTTTGAGATAAAGTTCATGGTAATCGAATTTTATAATCGCTATAAAATTAAGAATGATTATAGTTTTTTATATAGTTTATGCCATAAAGCTTTAATTTTAATATAAACGTTATACTTTTTTAGATTTTTTGTATTATTATTTTTATTTTAAGAAAATAATAAGTGCGTTATAAACGTTTTGAAGTTTTGTAAATCCCTAGGTATCTATAAAGTGGATATTAATATATGTTTTATATTAAATCTTATTAATAATTTTTTAAAACCTAAATTTTATTTATTTTTTAATTATTAAGTAAATTATCGTTATATTGCTGGATTTTCTAATTTAAGTTAAGGGGTATTATTTTGATCGTTACAATTTGTCGTAATTTTAGGTATTTTTTTGGAATAATATCGAAAATTTTATAGTTAACCTTAATTAACTTTTTTTTAAATCCGGTTTTTTGTTAAGGATATTTGTTTTATTATTTTTAAAGCTTTTTTAATAAATAATAACGAAATCGTATTTTGCTAACTTTTCGGAGTAACGTAATTATCGCTTTGTAAATTTTTATGTAATAGTAAAACGGGTAAAGCTTTTATAAGTAATATAGATTTTAATTTAATAAAAGTTTCCTTTAAATATATACTTGAAGTTTTGAAATATTTTAACGATAGTTATAAACTTTTTGTCGGAAATAATATAATTTAATGTTGTTTTTTTAATTTATAAAAATAAAAGGTAATTAAGTAAAGTATTTTTTAATCGTTTCGGTATCCGATAACCGCGTTTAACGCGTAATCCGAAAAATCGGTTTTTAGTTTGATTAAGCGTTTTGGATTATATATAATTAGTATTAATTTATTAGTAATTATATTTTTGATTTATTAGAAAACTTTTTCTATTTCCGTTAATTATTAAAATTTGTTTTTTTTAGTAAGGTTAAATAAAGGTGTTGTAATTTTGCTACAGTTTTTGATAAATCTTTTGTAATAATTAGCGAATTTAATAAATGTTTATATTTCCGTAATAGTAATAGGTGTAAGTTATTCGGTAATTGTTGTAATTTTTTTAAAGTTTATCTTAATGTATTTTGGAGTAATAATATATCTTAGATATTTTATTTTTTGGTATGTAAAATTTAATTTTTTTCGGCGTTAATTAATAAATTAACGTTTTGTAAAACTTCAAGAATTTAATAAACGTGTTTTGTATATGTTTTTTTTTAATTTTAAAAAAATTCAAATATCGTTTAAATAACATATAATAAAAATATTTAGGTATTTTCGAAATACGTAATTAATTATTTGTTGTAAAGTTATTGGTATATTTGTAAGTTTTATTAATTTAATTAAATATTTGTATAGTTCGTATTTTGGCTTAATTCGAATTAGGTTATATTCGTTTTTAAGGTTTAAAGCGATAAATTATTTAGTTTTTTGTAAATAATTTTTTATTTCGGTAATTAGTAATAAAGGTGTTTTATTTTTGATAGTAATATTGTTAAGGTATTAATAATTTATTATTAACCGTAGTGTATTATTTTTTTAGGTATGAAAAATATAAAATATTTGGTTAAAAATGTAAATTGCCGAATTTATTTTTTTAGAGTTTATTTTTTAGATATATACGTAAGGTATGAAGTTCTGTTTTGTTTAAATTGTAAATAGGGTAAAATTTGGGTAAGGTATTTTTTTAAGTATTATTTTATAATCTTATTTGTTATATTTTAGTAACTTAATGCTAAGCTTTTTTTAAAATAATCGTTTATATTTACGATATTGTAATAATATATTAGTTACATTTTTTTTAATTTTTCGAGTTAGCATTTTAAAATTTTGTTTATATCATAAAGCTGTATCCGGATAATGGTTATGATATATTAAATACGTTTATTATGCCCCCTTTTTTTAATATCATATCCCTTTAAGTAATAAAGTATTTGCCGTATCTTTATATTTATATTTGTTCTTTTCTTATTTGCCGATTAAATATAAAAAATTTATTCGATTTTTTATTTATTAATAGGGTATAAAATAAATTTTATCTAGTTAATATTTCAATCAATTAAAAGGTTATATTAATATAATTATGGTTTTTTAAAGATTATATCGTAATTTTTTAACAAAACGATATCGAAATTAATTATTTAAATTCATTTTTAAATAAAAATCTCGAAGTAATTAATTTTACGTACGATCTTTCCGTTATTATAGACGAATACCTAACTTTCGGCGTTTTCGACAATATAAAGGTTTTTCTTATTTTTCTATAATAATTTAAGTTGATTTATTAATTTCGGAATAATATAATTAATACTTAAAGCTCTGTAATCCATTATTACGGTATATTAATATATTTTAATTCGTATTTTTAAAATAACAAAATTACTGTTAACTTTTATTATCGTATTTAAAGCTATTTTAAAAAGTTTTTATTATTATTTCCGGTTTACGCTATTTTAAAACTTTTTTATAGATAACGTTTTTCTTTTAAGGAATCCGTAAGCTGTTAGATTTGCTTTATAAGCCGTTTACATATCTATTGTACTTATTTTATCTGGCCTTTCTAATAGCGCAATTAGGCTTCGAACTGGAAAATCTTCTTCTTCTGCTAATATAACTAAATAAAAATTTCGCAAACATTGTTCTTAAATCCTTTCATAACTTCCTATCCTACATAAAAAATTAGTTAACTTAAATTAAAAAACTTTGTTAATTTCTTTCGTAATATTTTTTTTTCTAAAAGTCCGTTTCAAATATTAATTAAAACTTGATTTCGATAATAACTTTTTAATAATACTTATCGATAAACCTTTAAAAAAGGTTTTTTTGGGTTTAATAGTTATATTATTCGAAATAATATATAAGGTTCCTTTAAAAGTATCTTTCGCCTTTCGGCTATATTAATATCGGTATTATATCTTCAACTTTTTTCTAAGTAATAGAAATTTATAACTTTCAATACCAGTATTGGTTTTCCCGATTATACCCCGTCCGGATATAAAAATCGAAACTTTCCTTCTATATACAAATAATTCGTTTATAAATCTGTTGTTTTTTTTTCTGCGTAAATAAAGTACTGGGATTAATTATAGTTAATAAGGTAGAAATTCACGTACCGTACCTTCTAAATTTATTTATTGATTATTATCTATAAAAAAGCTTTAGCCATTTTTAATCCTTATTACGTTTCCTATTATTTGTTATCGAAATAAATATAAATTATATTAACTTACTTATTATTATTTCATTTTTTTAATAATTTTTCGAATACCGGAATTTAATATACTCTTTTATTAATTTTGGGTAATAACTTATATTATTTAATAACATATCCCATTTTGCTATAATTATAACATTATACCTAGCTTATATTTTGTCATAAAATAATACTAAGTTCCATAAGTCCTAAAGCTATTCTATAAAAAGTAAAAGGTATCTTACACCTTCTTCCTTAATTAACTTTAAAATATTTAACCCGTAAAATAAAATATTTTTATCGTTTTTATCGTTTTTTTAAACTATCGGTTATTAATTCTTACTATTTCCGTAATATACTTATTAAATGTTGTAAATTATAAAAATTTAATAATTTCGTTTTCAACGTTTTCTTTTAAGCCTTTATAAAATATATCGATTAAAATATCGTTTTTGTTGTCCGTTTATCCTGCTTTTACTATAAAGTTTCTAAACTCCACAATATATTTAGAAACTAATCCCTTCTGGCGTAATTAAAGGATTTATTAAATTATAACTCGTTCGTTATCCGGATTTTCGAAATTACTTTTAAGCTTATTTTCAAAGTTAACATAATTAAAAAAACCTTCCGGATGGTCTTCTTCTATAATTGGACTTTTAGTTTTCTAAAAAATCTCTTATAGTAAATTTAAACCAATCAAATACATCCCTTTTTAAATAAACGGTAATAATAAAGATCTGGTCCGTAAGGTTAGTAAGTCCTTTAAAGCGAAAATAAACCCGAACTTAAATTAAAAAATTCTAAACGCTTTTTTTCCCGTTATAAAGTTAAGGTTTCTTAGGTTTTATCTTATAAGGTCTCATTTACTAAACTGTTATTACCTTATTAATAAGTTATTAAACCGTAACTTCGAACTCCTTTATTTTGTTTTAAAGTTACTAAACTGTAAACTTCGAAATAATTATTATTTATATACTAATCAACATATTAACGGTTTAAGTATTACTTAAAATCTAACTATACCGTTAAATAAAAACTTATAACGTATAACGGCTAGGTTAATTAATTAATTATTAAATTTAATTATACGGATTTATATTAACAGTAATATTATAAAAAACTAAATAATAAAAGGTAATCTAAGTAACTAAGTTATATTATAAGCTGGTATTATCTAAAATTATAGGAAATAATAAACGTATATATCCTTTGTGTTAATCTACAATAATTACCATTAATTACTTCTAATTATTGTTATTATAATAATTATTAATAATTAAACTATTATAATCACTTTTAATTACCGGATCTACCGTAATCATAAATCACGTAACTCGGGTTTATAATCGGAACTTGTCCTTCTGTAGTCTCCGACCGTTTTGGAAAGGCCAAGCCCCGTTAGGCCATAATACTAGTTCATGTTTTTAACGATGGATTAGTTAATTATGGCAATATTTAGCTAATCGGTTAAAACAAAAGCTTACGTTGTTAGAATAGTGATTTTTGGCTTTTTCGCTTCTGCTTCCTCGCGTTTTAATCGTTCCAATTCCTTAAAGTTATTGATATTTCGCGTTAGGGTTTTTATCATTTTTTATACCATATTTTGTTTTGTTTACGAAAACAACAAAGGCGAACGTTTACTTCATCCGCTTTTTTTTTCGGTAACTTTTAATTTCAATTCCAATTTTCGATACTAAACGGCTATATGCTGCAGTTATTTAAGGTTTAAACCTTTAACGTTACATCTAATCTAGTTATATTTAATATAAAATAAATAAAAAATCGTTTATAAAAAACTTATAATCCAGTTTTACGAAATTCGCAAAACGAACAAGGTACTATTTAAATAAGATTAATAAAAACAAAGGGAAGAAAATTATTACGTTACGTAGTTTTTTTCTTAGAAATAGGTTTGGAATATTGCTATATCTTGTTAACCATTATTTCAGAAAAAAGAAATTGTATTATAACCTAACACATTTTAGTTTCCGGAAAT
Source organism: Monosporascus sp. 5C6A (assembly GCA_004155035.1). Classification (NCBI taxonomy): domain Eukaryota; kingdom Fungi; phylum Ascomycota; class Sordariomycetes; order Xylariales; genus Monosporascus; species Monosporascus sp. 5C6A. Next base: position 55,244 of record QJOB01000061.1, on the reverse strand, counting down.
GATTAAAAATAAAGATTTTCCAACCGTAGATATTATAACGTACCGTGTAATAATCTGAAAATAATTAGGATTATATTTAAATATAATAATATAGGAATTATTAAGATTATATTCGAATATAATAATTTAAAATTATTAAAATCATTTTTAAATATAATAATCAAAAATATTATAATAAAAAAATATAAATACGCTTATTATCCTTTTATAATTTTATATAATACCAGTTTTTAATACAACTTAATTATCTAAATCATTTTTAATTCTTTATTATTACTAAATATAACTAGTTTACTTTTTATTGCTTAGTTTTTTACAGTATCACTGTTAATATAAACCCGTACGATTAGGTTTAATAGTTGGTTAACTAGCTCAGCCGTTACATAAATCTTGTCCGTGGGCAATCGCCCATAAATACATGATTAAACAGTTAAAAGATAAGCGATAGATAAGGCATATCGTAAGCTACATCCTACCGCCCTACACCGACAAAGCCTTCCAGCCTGCAACATGTAAAAGCACCAAATGACGACATAAAGTATATATAACTAAAAAAAGGATATTATTAGGTTAACTTTTTTAAAGATCCTGTCTAGAAAAGAAGGTTATGAAGTTTTATTAAATATACGTAAAACAACTATATCCGAGAGGAAGCGATACCGGAGCTTCGAACAACGTATCCAACAACGTATCCACTAGTTGCAAAGCTAGCTAAGCCATTGCGCAGCTAACAGCCCTAGCCTTCAGCAGGGTCTGACAGTAGGTTACTGGGGGAGGTAAAGATGCGGCGAGGGAAATGGTAGCAAGGCCGGTCGCGGCGAGGATGTGGGTATGGGCAAGCATCTTGTATTTCGCATGCTGGAGATGATGATCAAATGAATAAAGGTGAGGCTTGGAGCTTGTAGTATTTCTAAGGTGTTGAACGTGTTGTTTGTTTGAAGACGAGATGCTGGCGCCAGTAAAATTTTAAATACTGGCTTGACGGGTTTACACTGACGTCTTTCATGCTGCTGAATCAGACTGACTGGGATTCCGATGCAGCTGCGATGGCTAGCGGTTAACCGGGTAATTTATCTGGGGCGATTTCGCAGGGCTATGCAGTCCGCCAACGTTGTGCTATACTCGTATGTATTGAATACCGGTCACCTACTACAACGGGCGACATTCTTGAGAGTTTACGTAATACCGCTTGACAGATGCAGCCGGGGATTAGATCAGGTAGCATGTGAGTAGTTAACATTGGGTAGGTTAAATTGAGATCCAAGCATGTAAGCCACCGCGTATTTGAACTTAACCTACGAAACCGCAAACTGCTGCCCTCCCGGCACGTATCGAGTATCCTTTCGCGGGCCTCGTCTGGTCCATCTTGCCCTGGCGTGTTAAACAGACTTTAATTTGTTTCGATCGCACATTACTGCTCTTGGACCCGGAGTCGCGTAGAATAATATCATGGTATTGCAGCACGGTTATTCTCGAACCCCTCCGTCCGTAGACTCACTTTGTCCTCCCGCATTGATAACTGAAGTTGCAAGTCGTGTTCATAAGACACGGGTATGTCCGTCTGTCAAGCGATCGCTAATAGAGGTACATCCACATGTACTTGCAAAAACAAGCCATCGCGCCGATGCAAGACTGGGATTCCACCTCGGATACCTCACTCGAGAATTTCAATTTCACGTTATTGAAAAGCAGTAAATTCTCATGATTAGTGGTAAAGGAGGAGAACGCTGCCACCAAGTTCAGTCGGCTTTCCCCTTGATCTTCCAGGCGCCCACAATGGCTTTATGGTCGCCCGCTTCGGCAACCCACATCCTGGACATCACATCGTCCCGTCGCTTCCCCTCCTGCCTTACACGCCCGTCATAGTCTACCTGTTGCCGGATCTGCGACACGAGGGGCATCAAATCGCTCCCGTCCAGCAGCCCAGCCATGGAGAGCAAGCCCTCGGGCTCCTCAGTCAAGATCGACTGCGTGCGCTGCATATAGCAAGCCACCCACCCAGTGAGAACGAGTGCCACTAGTAAGATAGTCAGGATCAGATATGCAACCCACTCGACCACAAAGAGCCTCGTCGTCGGCGTCCGAACCACTCCCGCACCCATTTCGGGGACTTCGAGCGGACTAAAAGCAGCCATGGCTGTGGCAACAGCATAAACCCCGCCAAAGACCCGCGCAATGGCCTGCACCAGCACCGCAGGCGCCAGCCGATTCGCAGGATCCAGCTTCTCAGCAAGATACAGCACGGTGCTGCCAAACTCGGACGTCGACCACTGCACCGACGGGTTGAACACTACCGGCATAAGCATGCCCAGCTCGATCACAAGCCAAGGCGCTTTCCGCCGGCTGTCGGGGTCAAGCGCCAGCGGCGTGAAGGAGCTGACGACGGGAGGAGGCGGTGCGCCCGACGAAGAGGACAGGGCGAACACATCGAGAATGCCCGTGGCGACCTGGTAGTCGGTGGCACATGAGATGACGCTGACGTTGGAGAGGAGAAAGGGACTCGACGGCGAGTAGGTCCCCGCAGTGAAGACGAGCCGACTATAGTGGGCCTCGCGAGAGCAGTCCTGCTTCGCGGTTGTCTGGAAGAAGATGCCGGGGCCTTCCAGCACGGCAAACCTCTGCGAAAATGCACAACCCCTGTCAGTCCCGTTGACCTGGACCATCCCCTGGCCCGGACTCTGCAGCTCGAGGGACATGCTGTAGTCGGTAACAATTTCACAGCTGACATAGGCAGAGTGCGCCGTCGTGTTGGCCATTATGTAGTAGCTGTCGGTGCCAGGCGTCGCGACGGAAAAGGGGCGAAAGGCAAACTCGTTGTTGGTCCACGGGATCCTGTTTTCTCCGTAGACCAGGGACGCCCGAGCGCTGCTGAGGACAGGTCGCCAGTCGAAGTCTTCTGAATATCCGGAAAAGTTGTAGGCCGAACTGAACGAGACGGGCACATCGGCCGACTCCATGACCAGCTGCGTGGCAAACAGCCGCGCGCCGAACGGGGCGGCAATATACTGCAAAGCCAGGCCAGTCAGCGCGGTAAATCCCACCGTGGCGTGCCCCAGCCGGAAAGCCCGTAACCACCGCCACAGAGCGGGCGTGCATCGGTAATCTAGCAGAATCGAGCTGGCGGCCGCGGCCCCTCTGCGTCGCCGGAGCTCCACATACGGCTGTCTGGTGGCGACCGCGCCGGCGATGGATGCCCAGTATACGCTGAGCACCTGCATTACGCCACTGGGTAGGGCCGTCCAGAGGATCCCCAGGCCCAAGGAGAGGCTCGATTTTGTCGACGACCCATCTCCGTCCGAGTCGGCTGCCCGTTGACTGGGGACCGTGGCGAAGCCGTTGTTCCGTGTCGACTTGGCTATCAAGCCGACGATGGTGGCTATGACGGAAAAGTTGAAGGCGGCAAACAGAGCGAGCAAAGGCCACCGCAGAGTTCTTGACCGCCACTCCTTTGATACATTTCTCTTGTGCGCCGCTGATGCCGGTCGTTCGGTGGTTGGTGGGTTGGAATACGCTGTTGCTGCCATATCGCGAGTTATACTGACGGGACCTCGTCCTGTTATCAAGCCCACAGATGAAGGATATCAAACCATCAGTTTAATTGCTGGGCCCGGAGCCATGTATGAGAATATGAGGGGTCGACACCAACCAGCTTCGCCTCGTTTCTCCAGCCCGATGAACTTAGTGGCGGCGCCAAAGCAATAGTACGAACCGCCGTCTATAATCACCAAGCTATCCATGGCACGTGCCGAAGCCCTACAGGGCCTCAGCCCCATATGCTTCGAGCTGAGTCCCTGGATCCATATGGTTAACTGATCTGGCAAAAGCCATCTCCAAGGAAGTCGCGAAGCTTTACAGATCCCAGCCCCATATCTTTGGCGCTGCGCTCTTCGTTACCAGTGCTCTGCTAAAACCAGTCTCTCTCCTCGGCTCAGTGTTAGTAAAGCATTCCGCTATCCGTCACAATGAGACTCCTCTTCATTCATGTAGTTCTTGTGGCAGCCGTTCTGCCATCAACCGTCAGGGACGGCATGGTTGCCGCAGACTCGGCACAGCAGTGCGAAGGCGATGGGCTAGCCTGCAAGAGACTGAATGAGGGCTTGAACGAGTGCAATCAAAAGACCACAAAGGAAGAAACCATCGCATGTTTTTGTGTACAAACTGTACTGAATGCCCTCGTTGAGTAAGTCTTGAGGAAGCGGCCCGCGTCAATGCTTTGAGCGCTGACGCGTATTGGATAAAGATGCAAGGGAGAGAATCGCGAGTGCGTCAAAGGCTACTATTTCGACAGCGCCTCGGACGACATGATTGCCCTATGGCACGACAAGTGCAGCCCGTACCTCACCTTCACGCCCACGACGCCGATCCTCACCCCACTCTCAACTACCATGGACCCGGATGCCTGCAAGTCCGCCTACGACGCATGCCTTCGGCGGGACGACGGCGTCAAGTTGTGCGCTGAGGCGTATAGCGCAAGCCCAACAGAGGTGGTGAGCTGCCTGTGTCAGCCTACTCACCTCTCGGTGGCATCGGTGTGCTACGTGGATAGGACAAAATGCATCCTCACAGGGACGGCCAACATCTCCACCGTGTTGGAGTATAGATACTGCCAACCAACCTGGTTTAGTTCCGTCGCGCAGCCGGTGAGCGCCCTCCTCATTACTTCCTTGGACATCACGTTGCTTGAGCTTGCTTCTGACCGCTGCCCGTCCTAGACTGCAAACACAACCGTCTCCGGAGCAACGCAGCCGCCGACAACACAGCCACCGTCGACGCGGGACACCATATCGTTTATGAGGCCCACCGTGATATCCACGACCCAGTCGATAGCCAGCGAAAACTTGATTCCCTTGTGGACCCTACTCGCTGTTTTTGTTATGGCGAGTTTCTTTTCCGGGTCCACGTAACTGCAACGGCCGGATAGGGCGCTGTCGCATGTTTATCATGTAGGTTGGAATGCATGTGTGAGGTGGAGATGAGAGGTGAATGGAGTGACTACATTCGTCATGAAACTGCTTCTTGAGCGGGTTACTTCGATGGCTCACCGGATCATTTTCGGGGCTACCTGAAATGGCGGAAGGCTTGCAGCATGCTGGACATTGGAGATTCCAGACAGGTAATATCTAGTTGTTTGCACCCCTGATTCCGCTCCGGTCCTTGCGATGGAAGGGCCATAACGTTACTCCTTTCCCTTCCGCAACATAGCTAGCCATCTTATACCTTACAATAACGATTCGGTGAACGGAGTAATTTGATGTAGCCGCTGCGCAAGAAGCTTCTTGACGTGAGATCAATCAGAGAATTGATAGAACGGTATACACTTCGGCACTCCGGCTCCAAGGGGGCTTCGGGGGAAGTTCGGAACCCTAAGACGGGCAACGCTGAAATGGGGACTCTGACGCGGGTTTGTCGTCCGTTGCGGAGTTTCTCATAGGTCTGACTCCCGCGAACCAATCCGAGTGGTATCCTGCATCACTATGCCTGGCGATGCATGCCAACGACGCGGTCGCGCTGGCGATTCGCCCGGTACATGTCTGGATCCGTCCAAGCCAGCGCACCCTGGGGGAGGCCGGAGTTTCTCGCTCTGTGCCGTTCCTGGGCTGCTACCCGAACCGGTTACTCCGCTGGTCGAGCTAGCCGTAGCGGTTGCTCCCTGCTCAAGAGAGATGGAATCGGCATGCTCGGAATGGCGTGGACATTGTCGGCAAGGTGCAGGCGGTCCACCGGGGCCGGAGATGCCAATCGGAATTAGCGTCCCAACTCCAAGCGGGATCGAGACATATTCGATTCATGCCCCCGAAAACGATTACTAACAAACTTAATTCCTTAGATGCAATCGGAATCTAACAACTCGCTCATCGACGCCCCGATACCAATTGTCGGGTCCGGGTGCGGCGCTTGCTGATTATACCATCGCAGCGCGGCGTTGCTCGGTAGCTGGTAACACAACATCTAGCCTTCAAGAACTTCCGCCAATTTGAAAGGACTACATTATTTATATATTTTGAGCATCTCCGTATTGTAATTCGTAATACCCTGTGTCGCAGCAGATTCGAGCCTTATCGTCGCCCGGCGGTGAGTTGGTGATGAGGAGCGGGTCGAAATACGGACAAACTCTGGTAGGCCGCCGCGGGTATTCCCCACCGCCGATTCCAAGCTGATTCCATCACACATCAGCTCCTTAAACGCCACGAAGGAAACCTCAAGTTTGCTGGTCTTCTTAGTGGGATAGCAAAACGATGGATGCTGATGGCGCCACTGTCGAAGTATGTCCTTGGATGATGTATGGCGGCGCCTTGACAAGTGTTTTGTGGCGGTGGCGGCCCAAGACAGTGGACCCACAACTTTTAGCTCATCCCCTGCTATTAAACCTGTGGCATTAGACACTGCTTTCAGTCAAACCTTGGGCACCGGAAAGTGACGAAAATCGCGGATAACAACCAATCAAATGGGACTTAAATCAAAGCTTGGGAGAGAGGAAAAGGCCCGATGGCAGCCACATCCACCAACGCAAGGCTCTGTGAGCTGGTTCCAGAAACGCGCCAGAGTGTCGCTGGGCAGTGCTGTGTCCACTACGGCTGTGCATCACGATCGCCAACCACGGCACGTACGCGCTCCGCCGCCTCAAACGCCGGTATTCTGATCGTTGAGAGTCATTTAATTTTCTCATACTCCCACTTCGCGTTGCCCGCAGGAAAAACAATCCAAGATGGACGCGAAGACGAAGCACTGCTGGGAGTGCCGGCGACGACGGCTGGTGTGCGACTTCGCCCGTCCCAACTGTCGAAAATGCCAGCTCAGGGGCGTGGAGTGCCCTGGCTATGGCTCCAAGAAACCCCTGAAGTGGGTGCAGCCACAGCAAGTAAACGCCAAAGGCCCGGAAAAGATGGTCGTTCCTCGGACCGTCAAGCCCGAGGTCGACCGACAGATCAGCGCCGTCTTCGAGGCGGTCGAGTACTGTGCGTATCCCCCATCAAACTCCCGGCTACCCCGTAGGCGGCCCCGCGAAAACATGCACTGATTTCAGTAACCAAGACAATGCGCATATCGCGCCCGATTTGGTTGCCACAGGAGTCGGCGGTCCCCAAAATCCATACTGGATGTCCCCCTGCACTGTCACCCTCCTCCCCCAGTCCTTCACACAGAGCATCGTATGCACCTCGCTTTGCCACAGGATTTTGCAGTCCAGCGACGCGCTGCCGTCGGACCAAGTTGTCTTAGCGCGGAGATTTCAAAAACATCGCGGGGATGCCCTGAGGGCTCTGGTGGCGGATCTGGCCGAGTTAGATGACAAAAATTCGGACGTGACACTGGCATCTGTGTTACTCCTTCTCCTAGTTGAGGCAAGCACTTACACGACCTAACATCTGTTTCCAAGCTAATACCGTACAGCTCCAGCAATCCCTCGAGCCGCCCGACTGGCGCCGCCATACGAATGGGGCGACCGTCATAATCAACATGAAGGGCGGCCTTGGGAACCTTGTGTTTTCGCAGCCCGACTTCCCCCTCTTGTTTCGATTCTACGCCCTGTACGTCTCTCGCATGATCTTGTGAAGACGCCCGCTGACTCTCGAAGCATTGAAATAATGGGCAGCACAACCTCACCCCGCGTCGACGCCGAGTCAGCCCGCAGCCAACTCGAGATGGTCATCATGCTCCCCGTGCTGTATGGAAACGGCCTTGCCACCAACTTCCCCTGCCCTCCCGATCTGCTGGCCGAAGTGATCCGCATCAACCACCTCCGGTCCGTGCTCCAGGGGGTTTCCGCCCCGACGGACGTCTACTCCGCCCTTCTGAAGGGAGAACAGGCAGCCGCGCTGGACATCCTCCGCCGCATCCGATCCTGCCCGGTCGACAAGTGGGCCGCCGAGGTTGCCATTGGCCTCAGCAGCAGTGAAGATCCCGTAGGTCTCAGCGGCTGGCAGGCCATTGCCTGCATCTACCAGTCGGCCGCCGCTATCTACTGCATGGCCGCCCTTTTACACGACACCGCCGAACCCGCCGCGGATGCATGGCTCCGTTGGGATGCAGACCGCCAGCTTGCCCCCCGAGAGGTGCTGGCCAAGGCAAGGAAGAGTTGCTGCCTGGTCCTGCTCGACCGGCTGCGCGAGGTCAGCAAGTGTACCCAGCTGCGCAAACAGGTCCTCTGGCCGTTGTTCGTTGCGGGCGTCGAGGCGGAGGACGAGGCGATGAGGGGCTTCATCGTTGGTGAGCTCAGGTGGATTAGCAACGCCCTCGGCACAGCGGCGCCCTTGGTAGCGAAGGATCTGTTGGAGAACCGTGTATGGAGACTCGAGCTGGGAAGGGGGGACTGGGATCGGCTGTTTGACCAGCCCTATGTTTTTGTCCTGTAGTGGACGGATGCCAAGATATGGAAACCATTGCCCGATGCTCCCGACGCAGCGCAGAACTACCTTACCCTGCTTTGAAGCCAGCAACAGGTGATCCACGTTGATCCCAAACCGATCGATGGGTACTCGATGGATCCAAGTAACCCGGCGTTCCGGGCCGCCACGTGAGGTGAGAGCCTGCAAGCCCCCCTGTTTTGAGTGAGATAGAGACTGGGCCGAAACCGCGGGTTCGCTGGCGGCTCTTAGCCTTTGACAACGATCACTGCACATTGTACTTCGTATGTCCACCGTCTATTCCGGCTGTAGATTCGCCTGACCCCCACTCCCTTAATCTCCCTCCGGTGTCTCCGCCTTGCCGCAGCTGAGGTCAGGTGACGTCACTGCCACGGTAGCGGGCCGATGATTTCTTGGCCCTTTTTGGTTCCTCTTTGGGACATATCCACCCCTCACATCTTCAGCGCGGCGAGACCTCTCCTCCGAACCGGTATCTCCACGTCTGAGAGTGGTAAAAACGATGGCCAAGACGTCGGGTTCTGCTCATCGCCTCACTGACCGTCGAACGCGTCATCCGCCAAAGACGGCCGAAGACCAGAGATAAAAGGGCTCGTTTTCCAGACGCAACATTCACCATGAACCGACTAACATCGTCCGCCATGGCACCCTCTTTCCGCCGGATAGTTCCCGCCTTTCTCGCCGGTCTTGCGCCATACTCGACCGCAGCTTCGCTCCGCTCGCGCATCCTCGCCGACGTCAACCGAGATGGCGTGGTCAACGAACTCGACGAAGCCGGCAAGCATGACTGGACGAGCCGCCGAGGCGCCATCTTTCTTCCCAACATTGGCGACTCCGCCAAACGTTGCCCGGTCACCGACCTTACAGGCACGACTCTCTCCAACAGGGAGCTGTCCAGCTTCCACGACGCGTCCGGAGACCGCCTGCTACCTTCGAGTGTGCGCTACACCGCACCCCTGCTAACGGTGCCCATGCCGGACGTGTCCGACGACGCCGTAGGACGCATCTATACCGATCCCGCCCACACCCGCGACCGGGTTCGCCTTTTCTGGAACGAAACCGATTGGTCCACGGATTACTCGCCCACCTGGGCCGTCGTCGACAAGCAGATGACTTTCAATGCGACGAATCTGCGGAAGGGCATCGCCCTGGCCCTTGACGGGCGCGAGCTTGTCACTGACGCGGCAGTCTGGGATGGCTCGGTCAAGGTCGTGTTTGAGGTGACGGACGGCGACCGGACCGCCCGGGACTTTGTCGCTCTCAGGCAGGCTCCGGTTCTGGTGCACCACCATCTGCAGCGGGCCGAGGTTGTCCTCAGCACCGCCGCAGGCGACAGCAGGACGCCCGGGTCCGCCTGGCAATTTCATTTCCTACGTGGCGTCCAGGACGCGGTGGCCGGCGATGTGCCCATCGTCTTGTTCAACCAGAGCACCGACATCTGGGCGCAGGACTTCCTCGAGCCGGGGTACGCCAGCATGCCCGGCCCAGACGGTCCCGTATCCATCCGCGTTCTGCTTCGCTCCGCCCAATCAACGCGCGAGGCTGGACGCCAGGTCTTTTCTCAGCTCCGGAGTGCCGGAATCGGTGGCTTCCAGCCCGGTTCGGGCTCTGGTTTTGGTCTGGAAGAGATCAACTCCGGCGGCAACATCGAGACCATCCCGCCGTACACGTCCCGCGCGGGCAAGCGCTGGCGCCACGGCCGCGTCATCATGGGCGCCCACTTTGGCACGTACCCGGCCGACTCGATGGTTAAGTTCCTCCAGAGCCAGGGCGTGCAGTCCACTCTGTTCCTGGAAACCGGCTGGCTCGCCATCGGCCACGTCGACGAGATGGTCCAGTTCGTCCCAGCCAAAAACAAACTGGGCTTTACGATCGCCATAGTGGACACCGCTTCTGCCATCTCCCTCTTGCGCGGCGCCGAATCCTCCGGCCACGGCAGCTCCCGGCTGGTGTCCTACAACGGCGACACCACGCCCGACGAAGAGACCTTCTTCCTCGACCCTTCGCTTATCCAGAACGCAACCATCTCGTCCACCCTGTCCGACCCCGGCTTCCACCGCACCCAGTCCTACGCCCAGCGGTACATCGACCAGAACCTCGCCCTCCTCCTGCGCGAGATTCCCCTGCGAGACGAGGACATCCTGCGCGTCCCGACCCTCTTCAAAGACGTGACGTACCCCTGGCCGGGCACCCCCGACGGCCATCCGAGGCGAATCAGGCTGCCTCGCGAGGGGGAAAGGCAGCTCAAGGGGCTGCTGCCACAGGCTATCAATGGGCTGGTGCTGGAGAACGGCAAGTACCTTGCGCCGAAGCAGTGGGGGCCTGTGGTTGACGGCAAGGATATCATGGCTGAGGCGGTGGAAAAGGTTTATGGACAGGTTGGGATGAGCGTGAAGTGGGTGGATGATTATATGAGCCATCATGTGAGGGGCGGGGAGGTGCATTGTGGGACGAATGCTTTGCGGGAGACGGGGGCGTGGTGGGAGACGGACCAGCACTCGGCGTAAGAAGGTTGCAGTACGACTCGCCAGGACTTGGATTTCTACTTTGAATACTCATCAGAAATAGACATGTACCAGTAAGAAGCTAAGTAATATCACTGCTTAGTTAGTTGACCTACTCCGCCCGCTTGCACGCCTTCCCGTCCCTGCGCAACGTCTTCTTCAGCACCGGCACCTCGACCGCCACGGCCTCACCGGATACCCACCATACTTGATCGGATCCGGCGATCCCCACGGATTGCATCCCTCCCCAGGCGGCACGTCCTGTACGCCAAACACCGCCCGGAACGCAACCCTCCCCCTCCCCGCCAACCCGCCGGGTACAACCATAGGCCCAGCTGCGCCTCCGCCGGCACGCCACTAATCCCCCCCACCAACGCGACCACATCCGTCCCGTTACTTACCAACCTCCCCAAAAACAACACCGTCTCCCCATCCCTCACGATAAACTCCAGCATAGAGTTATCCCCCCCCAGCGTAAAATTCACCTCATACACACCCGCAACCTCTTCCCCGCCTGCTCCGAAGCACCCACCCACACCTCATTCAACCGCTCTTGCAAAAACCCTTAACTCGCTGCGACCTGCGGCCCGCCCACCAGCCTGGCATACCCTACGCCATGGTTAGGCGACAGCGCTAGCAGGCGTTGGTACTGCCCGATGACGCCCTGCTTGGTGTACAGGTCCACGACGCGAGGGGCGGGTGACAAAGGGGAGACGGAGACGGAGAGGCGGAAGATCTCCCAGGGGAGGCCGAGGGAGAAGGCGGGGCGGGCGGTGTGGGTGATGGGTTTCAGCCAGGCGGGGTTGGTGGCTGGGCGGAAGAGGGTGTGGAAGAGAGGATGCAGCGGCCGAGGGTAGTGAGGTCGGTCGCGGTGGAGAAGTAGCCTGTGCCGCTGGGGGGTGTTAGTTACGTGTTGGGGTGCAGTATTGGGAACGGGGAGGGTTAATCGCGGGTTGGGGTTGGGATAGTGCAGTTGCATGAGGGGTCTTGAAAAGAGGGATGGTTAAGGAGCGAGGATTTGAGAAGGGAGGCTCCTTAGGAATGGAAAGGAAAACCTGGGAAAGCTTAGAAATAAAGGTTAAAAGGGGTAAGGACTTACCTGGCTTCGTCGCCAAAATCCCAGTCCCAGCCTTCGACGACGAGGGCGTTACTGTCGTTCTTGGGATTGGTGAGAAAGGTACGGCTAAGCTTCAGGGGCTTGAGCATTTTCTTCACGACGAGAGCGGGGAATCAATTGCCGGTGATCTCCTCAACGGTGTAGCAGAGTTGCTGGAAGCCCATGTTGGAGTAGGCCGTGGCGTATTAACTCGGAGATATCGGAAAGCTCCTGGTAATTCTAGCAAAGGCCTCTGTCGAAGGTAAGCAATAGTCAGCACGACAGACTAGGCTACCCACCCTTTCTTGTGCACGCTCTAAGCCCGACGTTGCCGCACTGGATCCGCTCGGACTCTTTCAGCGCTGGCATCCCGGGAGCGCCTTGCGGGATGTAAAAGGAAAGGTCTCCAAGGTCGTCTGCCGACAGTTAAATTATAGGACAACAAGGTAGCTTCAGGGGCCTACAATCTCTCGGGATGCCACCCATATGGCTGGCTAGAGCACCAAGGGTGACTTCCGGCCAGTCGACGTCGTAGAGGGGATTCTGGACTTTGAGCGCGTGCGAGGACGGGGATGTGCTTCGTCACGGGGTCGTTCCCGTGCTTGTCACGTAGCTCGGCCAGGGTCGTGTAGACACTCACAACCTTGAAGATGCTGGCGATGCGGTACAGCGTCTCGGGGCCTATAATAGCGCGCATACAGGGCCTTGGCCGAGTGTTTAGGTGTGCGTTTATGACAAAAAGGGAAGGAATGTTGTTCATGGGTATAATCGACGAAATATAGGAAATTGGATATATTGCGGAATCCGAAACAGGTGACTAAAATATTTCAATACTTAACAATACTTTATAAAAAAAAGAAAAAAAAAAGAAAACGGCAGGGTATCCGTTTTTAACGCTATCTTATTAATCTAGCATATAAAAAAGGTAATGTTTTAATATTAATAAATAATCCAGTAATCTGATTAATAACTCGAAAACGATGAAAAATTATAAAAACCGACAATAAAACATTTCGTAAGCCAAAACTGCGAAAAGAATATCATAGCGTTTGATACAAATATAATATATACTGCCAGATAAGTATAGTGATACATGCAGACTTCTTAATCCAGTCTTTTGATATAGTAGCTACGCAACAAATACTAATCAATAACTACTTACAATCTGTTGAATAATATCTTGAATTAAAATTAAAACAAAGTTTTGGCTTGCTTTAATAAATAAAAACATTTTTACGTAGAAAACAAAATCTAGATATCATAGCTGATTTATAATTAATACGTTAAATAGTAAGTAAGAATTCTTAAATATAACATTATAGAATTTGTATTAAGAAACATTTAATTTATTAAAAAGTACTTAATAGTATATCAAATAATAGGCTTTTTAAACCTTGAGGCAATTAATAAATCTTTTTTAAATTAACAATTAAAGCCTTATTAGCACGATGTATTACAGTTTTACCAATCGTAAAAGTATTCGACGCTGTTAAAGTCGAATTAGTTTAAATAAAATTCTTTTAAAACTTACGCTTAATTTATTTAACTCTAGACGTAATCTGTCTGATAATATATTTACTTACTTAGGTATTACTAAAAGTTTAATTATCTTTCCAATAAAACTTTTTCATATAAAATATCTAATATTTCCAATTTTACCTTAATTGAAAAACTACCGCATTGGCGTATATTTAATACTTAATAGAGATATATAATAATCTCTTGTTTTGGTTATATGAAATTATAAGTATTAAAGGTTTTTAAATAGCAAAAGATTACTATAAAAAGATATAGAACTCTTTTTTTTAAACTACAGATATTTAAAAAAGGCATATATAACGGATATATTAGTATTTATTCTATAGGATATAATAAGGATTGAAGAACTAGACTTAGAATACGGAATAGACGAAACAACTAACTATTTATAGATTTGCCAAAGCTAGCTAGCTATGTGTATAGCACATAAAAGTTGCAGCTTCTAGCGTATCCTATAATCCGTAACATCATCAAAAAATTGTGACGGCTGGGCTAGTTAACCAACTATTAAACCTAGTCGTACGGGTTTATGTTGGCAGTAGTACTGTGGGAAACTGAGTAATAACGGAGATACTAATTACGTCTGGTAATATCAAATAACCAAGGGTAATTTAGGTAACCAAGTTGTATTACAAGCTGGTGCTATTTAAGATTATGGAAATAACGAGCGTATATATCTGTGTTTTGGCTTAAGGTGCTTAAACCGGCTCAAACTCGCCTTTGGTAACCGGACTCCCTTAAGCCTTTTTGAGCCATCCTTTTAGCTTGACTGGCTCAGACTGCCAAGCTTTTTTGGAGCCATTAGAACTCCTTGAGTTCCTTTGAGCCAGTTACGTAATATGGATCTACAGTCGGGTCTTGCTCGTTCCAGGCCCCGACCGTTTTTGGAGTAGCCAAGCCCGCTGGGCCATAACACGATTTCCCTCCTTCTAGGATCTTTGCCCTTAAAGATTAATAACTTCCCCTTTTTATCTTTTATTTTCTGGTGTGTTCTTGGGCTGATCATTATGTCTGGTCGGATTGAAAAGATTCGTTCTCGTAAGCGTATTAACGCTCTTATTCTTTCAGAACGAATTGATCGTTTTGGGTTTATTATGTTATCGGATATCTCGTGTTCTCGTTATAAATTTGAAAACAAATCCTGCAAGGCTTATTATAGTTCTGGGAAATGTTCGCGCTGTACCGAATACGGGGGTTTTTGTAATTTTTTCGGCCTTTTCGAAGCCGAATATTAAAAGTTGGTAATTAAAGAAGACTATTTGGACCTGTAAAAACGTTTTGCCGAAAAGGAATTATTGCGGGTACAGCAAAATTTTAACGAACTTCAGCAGTACCTGCAGGAATTATTTGGTCGTTTGGCGCGTTTTCGGAATTAAAAGAAAATTTTACGGTAGCAAGGTATCGAACTATTGCGTAAGGAAATTCAGGGTGCGGAAGCTATAGAAAAATTTAAGCGTTTAAAAAGGGAGCAGTAACAGTTAAAAGCCGCGGTTGCTGCAGCCACATCGGCCGCGGCCATAAACCCGGCTAATTAGTTTGGTGTCGAGTTTACCGACTGGTTTTCCGTTAACTGGGACGCGTCCGTTATTTCTGGTAAAAATCTTTTAATAGGCGCTGGAAGTTCATGAGGTTTTTGGCGGGTTCCCAGGTATTTTCGGAATTTATGTATTTTTTCCATTTGATTAAGTACTGGGTAAGTTCATCTTTTTTGCGTATGTCCAGAATTTTCTTTACCTCGTATACTGGTACATCTTTTTCCGCCTCGTCCTCCCATTTTATATTAACCCTAATAATGTCTGCTACTAACTTAAGTAAGGAAACATAAAAAACTGGATAAAGTTTAACCTTTGGTAATAACTTTAATTTATAGTTATTTTCCGAAATTTTCTTAACGATTTTATATAGGCCGATGTACTTAAAATCGAGCTTCTAATTTAAACGTTTAGTTTTGATATTTTTGGTAACTAGGTAGACCATCTTTCCTTTTGAAAAGGTTGGTCCCTTTAACCTTTTCTGGTTATAATATTTTTTTATCTGATTACAAACAAATTCGAGTTTTGTTTTTATCTTTATATGCAACTATCGGAGCTGTTTTAATATTAAAATAACCTTGATATTTATTGGGCCATTATCGCGTATCTTCCTGTAAATTTCTGGTATAAAACCGAAATTAACGTTTACTAGGATTATCTTGATATTTTCGTAATAGCTGGTATTATAAGCTAACTGGGTTATTGGTAACTTTTTAACCCAGTTATTTTGTTCGTAATTAATATAGTATCGTAAGTAGGTTTTGAAAATCTGATTTAACCGTTCTATCTGCCTATTTATTTAAAGTTTAAATACGCTGGACAACTTATGGTTTAGGCCGATTTGTACCATTAAGCCCTGCCAAAACTTAAAAGTAAATATAATGCCTTTATCGGAGATAATTTCTATCGGTAATCCATATATGCTGAAGATATGTCGGAAAAAAATATATGCCATTTGTTTTACGTTCATGTTTTCGAGATATGGGAGAAAATAGGAAAATTTGGTAAATCGGTCGACGATTACGAAAATACTGTTATAATGCACTTCTGTCGTTAGATCTTCGGATAAGGGAAGTTTGGTAATAAAATCCATAATAATTAATTCCCATAGTCGCTATAAAACTGGAAATGGTTGCAGTTTTCCGTATAGTTTATGTCGTAAAATCTTGGTTCTGGTATAAACGTCGCATTATTTTCTAACTTTCTATTGTTATGACCCAACACCTCTTGGCCTCCACAAACGGTCAGAAGCAGGGGTTCTCCAATTCCGAGTCACGTGTCATCACGTGCAATGATCCAAGGATCATTGGGATCATTGTCGAGTGTAATGATCCAAGGATCATTGGGATCATTGTCGAGTGTAATGATCCAAGGATCATTGGGATCATTGTCGAGTGCAATGATCCAAGAAAACATCACATAATTCATTAATATATATATAGATACGTTCATTACCTTTCATAGTTTTAGATAGCACCAGCTTGTAATACAACTTGGTTACCCAGATCACCCTTGGTTATCTGATATTACCAGACGTGACTAGTATCCCCGTTATTACTCAGTTTCCCACAGTACCACTGCCAACATAAACCCGTACGACTAGGTTTAATAGTTGGTTAACTAGCCCAGCCGTCACATCTATATTGCGGTTTTTATTTTAAAAAAGTAATACGTACGTTAAAAGCGTTCTAGGGTTTTGTAGATTCCTGGATATCCATAAAGTAAGTGTTAATATATATCCCATATCAAGTCTTCCTGATGTTCCTTTAAAACCTAGATCTTATTTATTTTCTAGTTCTCGGGTAAACTATCGTTATATTATTGAATTTTCTGATGTAAATTGGGGAATATTGCCTTAATTGTTACAATTTATCGTAACTTCAGATATCCTTTTAAGGTAACATCGAAGATTTTATAGCTAACTTTAACCAATTTCTTCTTTAGATTAGGTTGCTTGTTAAAAGTGTTTGCTTTACTATTCTCAAAGCCTTTCTGGTATATAATGATAAAATTATACTCAGCCAACTTTTTTACGTAACGTAATTGTCGTCCTGTAAGTTCTCGTATAATGGTAAAACAGGTAAAGTTTTTGTAGTTAATATAGACTTTGGTTTGGTAAAGGTTCCCTTTAAGCATATATTTAAATTCTGGGAAAGCTTTGACAATAGCTATAAATTCTTTATCGGGAATGCCGTAATTAAGTTCTGCTCCTTTCAACTTGTAGGAATAAAAGGCAATCGGGTAAAATACTCCTCGATTATCTCGGTATCCGATTACTGCGCCTAATGCATAATCCGAAAAATCGGTCTTTAGCTTAACTGGGCGACTTGGATCGTATATAATCAATACCGGTTCATTAGTAATTGCGTCTTTAAACTGTTGGAAAACTTCTTCCGTTTTCGTTATCCATTTAAATTCGTTTCCTTTCCTGGTTAAATTTAATAGCGGTATGGCGATCTTACTGAAATATTTGATAAATTTTCGATAATAATTAGCGAACCCAATAAATGCCTATACCTTTGTAACTGTAATAAACCTTAGCTATTCGGCAACTGCTGCAATTTTCTTAAGGTCCATTTTAATATATCCCGGAATAATAATGTGTTCCAGGTATTCCATTTTCTAAATGTGGAACTGGTTCTTTTCTGCGTTAACTAACAAATTAACGTTTTGTAAAGTTTAAAAAACTTAATAAACGTATCCTGCATATGCTTCTTCCGACTCCGAAAAGATCAGAATGTCGTCCAGATAATACACAACGAAGATGTCCAGATATTCTCGAAATACGTGGTTAACCATTCGCTAAAAGGTTACTGGTACGTTCGTAAATCCCATTAATATGACCAAATATTCGTACAGTCCATATTTCGTTTTAAAAACCGTTTTCTATTTGTATCCTAGCTTAATTCGAATTAGATTATACCTATTTTTAAGGTTTAAAGCGGTAAACCATTTTGGTTCCTTATAAACGGTTCTTTATTTCGGTAATTAGTAATAAAAATATTCTGTCTTTAACGGTAATGCTGTTTAAATGTCGATAATCTATTACTAGTCGTAATTTGCTATTTTTTTTTAATACAAAGAATATAGGATACCTTACTGAGGATGTAGATCGTCGAATCCATCCCTTTTAAAGTCTGTCTTCCAGGTATTTTCGTAAGGTATGTAATTTTGTAACATTAAGATTATAAATAAGGTAGAACTTAGGTAAGGTGCCTTTTTGGAGGATTATCTTATGATCCTATTCGCTATGTTTTAATAACTTCGTATCGAGCTTTTTTTGAAACAATCGCTTGTACTGGCGATACTATGGTAATACATTAACCATATCTTTTTCTGGCTTTTCGGGCTGGTATTCCAGGATTTTGTTAATGTCGCAAAGCTGTACCCGGATAATGGCTATAATATATCGAATGCGTCTGTCATGCCTTTTCTTTTTTTTATGTCGTGTTTTTTTAGGTAATAAAGTTTCTGTCGTATCCTTATGCCTGCATTCGTTATTTTTTTCGTTATTAATCGAATATAAAGATTTCGTTTGTTTTTTTTGCTTGTCGATGGAATATAAAGCGAACTTTACCTAGCCAGTACTTTAATTAATTAAGGGGTTATATTGATACAACCATGGCCTTCCTAAAATCATATTATAGTTTCTTAACGGAACGATGTCGAAGTTAATTGTCTGGATTCGTTCTTGGACAAAAATCTCGAAGTAATCAATTTCGCGTGTAATTTTTCCGTTATCGTAAGCAAATACCTAACCTTCGGCGTTCTCGGCGATATAAGGGTCTTTTTTATCCTTCCATGGTAATCTAAGCTGATTTACCAATTTCGGGGTGATATAATTAGCGCCTAAAGCTCCGCAGTTCATTATTGCGGTATATCAATATGTTTCAATCCGTATTTTCAAGGTAATAGGGACGTTTTTGGCTTTTATCGTCGTGTACAGAGCTTTTTTAAGGGGTTTATGCTGACTTTTTTGGCTCCCGCTATCCTGTAGCTCTTTTATAGGTAGCGTTTATTTTTTGGGTTTTCCAGCTGCTTAATTTTTGCTTACAGTTACTTAATGTACTTCTTTTAACGTCGCAATATTGCCTTTAGTTCCATAGTACGTACATCGAACAATTTGTTATACTGTTTTAAGGTAATAAGGTTCCTTTTAATTTGTTCGATTATGTTTTTTTTTGGACGGTTTGCTTCCGTTATCCAGCTATTTGGGCTGTTAAACCATCGTTAATACTGTGCGTCGTACCTGGCCATGTTTTCTTGTCGGGATTATATTTCCTTTCGAAGTTTTTGTCGCTTTTCGGAATTAATCGTAAATGCTAGCTGAAATTGCAAATTATTAAGGGTTTTTCGTCCTGCCTTTATAACTGTTTAATAAATCCATTTTTCTTGTATCTTATGGTCGCATGTTTCAAAATGATACATCGAATCCTTTTCTGGGTAACTTTTGCCCTTAAGCCAATTTTTTCTTACGGTAAGGATGTTAATGGTATCCTGTAATACCATCGTACGTAAGTAACGGTACTATCGCTAATCTCTGGGATCGCTTCCAGTTTGGTTCTGAAAGTCGAATCCTTGGTGCTATATACATGTAATGCGGCGTTAAATGTAATCTTATTGTTTTTCGTATCGAAAGCAATGGGTTCGTTTGCAGTAAACAGCATGTAATTTCCCATGCCGGTTAGACGTTCCTGGTAACAAGGCCTTATCCTAACCGTGATATTCCTTAATCCATACGTTTAGTTCCAACTGTTCGTACCGTTTCTGCCTTTTTTTTTGCGATCGTAAACAAAGTTTAGAAATAAAAAGTTTTTTCCATTTTTAGTATTCCATTAACCATCCCGTTATAACAAAGCGCTATCGCTTGATTATTACTTAAAACAAGGCTTTGGCTGTTTTTAATCCTTACTGTATTTCTTCCTGTTTATTATCGTCGCGAATACGGATCATATTAACTTATCTGTTGCCGCTAGAATTCCTTGGTAATTTTTTTGGTATTAAAGTCCAATATACCTTTTTGTTGTTTTTTAACGGCGCTTTGTAATATCGTGCAATATATCCCATTTTACCGTAATTATAACATTTAACTTAGTTCATGTCTCGTTATTGAATAATGTTAATTTCCATAAGTCCTGGAGCTGTTCTAAAGGAGGTAGAAAGTACCTCGCGCCTTTTTCCCTAATTGATTTTGAAATATCCAACCCGTAAAATAAAATGTCCTTTTCTTTTTTGTTATCTTTCGAACTGCCGATTATCGATTTTCACTATTTCGGTAATGTATTTGTCGAATATCGTAAGTCGTAAAAACTTGATAATCTTATCCTTAACGTTTTTCTTTAAACCCTTATAAAACATATCGATTAAAATATCGTCTTTATTATCTATCCATTTTACCTTAGCCATAAGGTTCTTAAACTTCATAACGTACTTGGAAGCTGGTTCTTTCTGGCGCAGTTGGAGGATTTACTAAGTTGCAACTTGTTTTTCGTCTGGATTTTCGAAGTTATTTTTAAGTTTTTTTTCGAAATTGATATAAGCGGAAAAGATTTCCTTGGTAACCTTTTCTTAATCGGACTTTTTTTTTAGGAAATTTCTTATGGTAAGTTCGAACCAATCGAAAGCATCTTTTTCTAAACAGGCTGTAACAGCGAGAATCTGGTCCGCTAAATCGGTAAGCCTTTTTAGGCGGATGTAAACCCGAGCCTGGGTTAGGAAACTTTAAACGTTCCATTTTCCGTTATACGGTCTTAATTTTTTAGGCTTTATCTTGCGAGTACTTATTGGTACTGTCATTTAATCGGTAAGTTGTTGAACGATAACCTTAAGTTTTTTAACCTTATTTTGGAGTTGCTAAACCGTAAGTTCTTAAGTTGCGATTGTTTGGGTATTGGTCGATATACTGGCGATTTGAGGTATTGCTTAGAATCTGATTATACCACTGAACAAAAGCTTATAACGTATAACGACTGGATTAATTAACCAATTATTAAACCTAATCGTATAGGTTTATGTTAGTAATGGTACTGTAAAAAACTAAGTAATAACGGAAATATTAGTTACGTCTAGTAATATCAGATAATTAAGGGTAATCTGGGTAACTAAGTTATATTACAAGCTGGTGCTATCTAAGATTATGGAAATAACGAACGTATATATCTGTGTTTTGGCTTAAGGTGCTTAAACCGGCTTAAACTCGCCTTTGGTAACCGGACTCCCTTAAGCCTTTTTGAGCCATCCTCTTGGCTTAACTAGCTCAAACTGCCAAGCCCTTTTGGAGCCATTAGAACTCCTTAAGCTCCTTTGAGCTAGTTACGTGACATGGATCCACAGTCGGGTCTTGCTCGTTCCAGGCCCCGACCGTTTTTGGAGTAGCCAAGCCCGCTGGGCCATAACAAAAATGCAACGGCAACTGTACCTTTTTTATAATATTAGAAGAAAGTTTTTAAAATATCAGATGTTAAATTTATTATACTTCATTATCTGTATGTTTAACTCTATATTATTCTTTGTAATTTCTTACACTTCTATTATATTCGTATTTCAATATTAGTAATATTGCTTTTATTAATATATTTTATACGTAAAAGAGAGAACCGTATAGACAAAATTACATTAAACAATATATTGCAACCCTAGTTTCTATGCTTTACTAATACCTGTCCGTTTCGGAATATTATTAACGATTTCGGATAAAGTTTTTATCTACGTCGACTTTTATCGAAATTTCAAAGACTTTCAGGATTTTCGATAACAAAATATATTATTTTTATAACTTTTTAATATATATTCTTTTAATAACAGATTTCGAAATTCGTAAAAGTATTATTGTTGTCCTTTTTTAGTATAGCAGTAATATTTTCATTAAAACCAAATTATTTATAATGAATCTTGGAAACTGGATTATTTATATTTTAGAAAATTAAAAAAGATCCGGAAATTAAAAGCCGAAATAAATTATATTGGGAAGAGCTTTTCAAATTGATAACACGGTCGATTACTTTGAATTAGCCGGCAATTCCTTTAAAATATAATACCGTAAACAAGATAATATGTATAAAAACCTTTCCGTTACAAATAACATACATTGCGTATATTAAGTTATATAATATATAATCTTACATTAGCTGGTATTTTAATTAATAATAACTTGAAAAATATCCTAAAAAGAAATCGAAGTTAAATTTTCTAACCGTAAAACTAACCAAGTTTTGTAAGCTACTTATTTGCAGTTAAGGCTTTTCTTAAAGGTTTATTTTTAAGGTTTACCGTATAGAGCTATCTTGTTTATAAGGCCTTTAAAAATCCTGCTAAACTGTAACCAGCAGATATTAGTCCTATTAAAATTAAAGCTTATCGGCAATTACTAGTCCGAATTAGAGAAATACAGAACTAAGATATATAATCTATTCTAACTATGAAATGTATTTAATTAATTATTGTATTTAACAAGGCCGACTATAATATTTGTTATACAAATTATATCTTATAATAATCTTCTATATATTAGCTCGGCTTGAAAAATAAGACTTGGGCCTATTTCAGCTTGGATATAAATCTATTCTATAAATAACTTCTATTAACAAAAGATTTGCTATCGTATATTTGCCAGGTTCGGCTTTTTTAACATACTATTTTCGGAAGTTTTTCCTAACGAAAAGCCTATTGTTCTTAACTAGTAGAAATATGAAGTTTAAACCCTTTTTCGTAAACTTTTAATTATAAGCTTATTTATCTTCGGCTATTACTTTAGAGATATATATTAAGTAATCTATAAAACCTTTTTTTAGCAATTTCTTTTGAAAATAAAAGTCTAGATAAGGCATTAATTAGCGCTATATAATTAATTCCTCTTTTTAGATATAAGATTATATTAGATTTTATAGGTTTAATAGATTACGGAAATAATTAAGCTTATTAAAATTCCAAATATTAACCCATTATATTTTAAATTAGAAATTATATTTAAGATAGTTCCAGTTTTTCAGCTTTTGATAAATAACGGAGGATATAAACGATACAGTTCCTGGTTGTTTCTAAAGTATAAGAAATAATTACTTTTACAATATAATTTATAACGTTTTGTAAAGATGCGGGCGCGCAATTCGGGATACCGTTGTTGTTCTCTGATTGATCTCTAGAAGTTGTTACTTCTGTTGCTTCTGAAGGTGGGAGGCAGAAGCTCTAGGCTACGTACATATAAATAGTGGGCCTGACGCGCCCACCCCGCCGTTGCTCTAGTGATCCCCCCATCAACAATTCCTTTTGCCACACCTATCTCAACACCTTCTAATAATTGTTAACTAGTTATTTATTAAATTTAACAATTAAAAAATATAAGCAATATTAATAGCGTTATTAGATATAGCCAATTACGTAAATGCTTCGTATACGTACTGTTTTTATGTAGCTTAGCGGCGGAATATATATTTTCCGATCAGAGCGTAGCCTTTTTCAGTTAGTGTGCCATAGCATACTTGGCTAGCTGAGAAAACATATATAAAAATATGTTCTGCCCATCCAGCCAAATCACCTCTGCTACTTTTTTCATGCCAAGCAAAATTTTCACTGGTTTTCTGGTTTTATCTGTTCTGTAACTGCTGTCCCCGACTTAATTGCATCCCAAAGCTGCGTGTACGAACCTTTTCCAATCATGACAAGAAATACTGCCGAAAAATGGGATATCGGCGAGAGAGCTGGACTTGTCGGCATCGGCACTCACAAGCTCTGGCTTCATGTCAGTGGCCCGGACCGGAAACCAAAAGCCCCAGTCGTCATCATAATCCAAGGTCTAGCAAGCAGCGAAAAAGGTTGGGCAGCTGTAGAGCGCCTCCTGAGTCCCACCATCCGAGTTTACGCCTACGAGCGGTCCGGATATGGAGAAAGTGAACCCTCGCCGGATCCTCCAACGGCCACCACAATTGCCCATGAACTCGACTTACTTGTCAAACGGGCCCGCATCTCGCCACCATATGTCATTGTCGCTCATTCCTGGGGTGGGATTCTAAGCCGTGAATTCCTCGCCCTCCGCCCCAATGATGTCGCTGGGATGGTATTCGTGGAAGCAAACCAGGAGCACACCCTCGAAATCCTCGACTGGCGCCAACCAGCCCTTGCCGTAATGCAAGTCGGCGTTGACAGTATAACTGCAACCGGGCTCACCAAAACCAACCAGCTAACACCAGAAGAATGGCAGCTGTACCGTGCCACTGAATCCAGCTCCGCGTTCCAAAAGCAAGCAGCCGTGGAATTCGCCGAATATCCCAAAGGTTTCCAGATCTTGGGATCCAAAGGGCAGCTTTACCAAGATCCTCCGTTTCTGGGGACGCGGCCGGTATGTGTTACCAAAGGCGATAATCGGGCGGATTTGCAGAAGTTGTATGATGCGGGGGTAACGCTGGGGAATGGGAATGCGACGGAGCGAGAGGCGTATTTGGAGATTTTGAGGACGTGGGATGAAAAGGACCGGGCGTTGCAGTCTGAGATTTTGAGCCTTTCGAGTACGGGTCGATACCTTGAATCACCAAAAGGGGCGGGGCATAATGTGCAGTTGACGCATCCGGAGACGATTGTTGAGGGGGTGCAGTGGGTGTTAAGTCAGCTGCAGGGAGATAACTGTTAGTGGAGAAGGCCGGAAGTTTGAGTTTATGAGCGCTGAGTTCTGAGGCCCATAGCAGCATTTCCTTTGTAATTATGATGCTGACTCATTTATACATACCCTTCTCGAACCGTCAAGGCACGCTATGGTACGAAGGCTTTTGGTGCGATCCAACATTGTTCATGTTAAACATGTAGATACAGGGGATGTCAATTACGTTCTTATATTCAGCTAATTACCTAAGTGCTTCGTATACGTACTGCTATTTTATAGCTTAATCTAAGACCCTAATTAACGAATTATCTTAATAATAAATAGTTTAAAGTAAAAATGTTATAATACTTAATATAAGAACTTATAACTTTATAAATATTAATATAATCGTCGGCAGTTGAGGTTATTTGATGGAAAAGCGGTGAAAGGAATTAAAGGGCGTTGATATGTAGCCTTAGGATTGCAAAGACAAAGGAGCTGAAAGCTATATATAGCTGCTTCCATTCCAGATGTAGATGAGCAACCTAGAACATCATTCAAACAGCATCCCAGACCCAATTGCAACACACTTTTGCTGACAATAATATAAGTTAAGTTTTTTTAAATGATAGAAACTACGTTTTAATTAATATATAAGTAGTTACAAAGAAATAATTCGTTAAATTTAAAGAAACTTTTTATATTTTAAAACAGATATTAAAGTAAAATTATGTTAGAAATTAATGTCTTATATTGTATTATAAAATAAATATATTAATAACCATTATACTTTATAAAAGTTATAAATAGATTGATAAACTAACAGAGAAATAATTAAAATACAATATTTAATAGTTTTGTTATTAAACTAAATATACTTTGAAATCAAATGCTTTTTTGTATTTCGTAATAGCAAATTTAATAACACATCCTTATAACGTTATAAACTAATTCCAATTAACCGCATTTCTTTTAAGTTGAACTTTCTTATATTTTCTTTATAAATATGTAAATTATATTCGGTTTAAAGCAGATGTTGTATTTTTAATTTGTTGTTTTAACCGGTTTATTACCGTTAATATTAGGCGGTATTAACTGTAATTTTTATTTACATTTGTTTTCGGCTAAGGAAATTTATTTTCTCTTTATAATACGATACTAAGTAGGTCTAAGCCTTACTATCCAGGCTCAGCCAATATACAAAAAATCATTACACGATATAGTTTCTATAATAGATATAATACCTAGTATTTTCGCACACGGTAACTTACTAAACGTGTTTCGTAGATATTTTCTATATAATTATACTCCTTTGTTTTTTGAAAAACGTGTATTTTTAATTCTTTAACGTTTGTTTAAAATATAGCTTGATTTATATAACTAAACGGTTTTTTTAAATGAAAGCAAATTCGTATAAATGTACTATATTACTTTTTATTATAAAATTAAGTGATTTAATTATATTTCTTAATATGTTAGCTTGGTAAGCTTTTTTTTATAAATAAGGTTTTTATATTGTTATGTTTTGCACATTTTTTATAATCTCTACGGTTAAAGATAAAATGGAACTCCCAGCAGCAAACGTCGAAAAGCTTGGCGTAAATATAACTGCAGGAATTTCTAAAGGTAAAAAACACGTTATTAAAAATTAGTAAAACAGGTCTAATTTGTATAAATTAGGAGTTAATATTTGCGGACGCTATAGTGGTTCTAAACCCGTAATAGAATGTAATAAATATATTCTTTTTGTAATAGTATAGATATAACATCGTTATATTAAACTTTTAATATAAAGCGTAAAAAGGCGTTTTACAACAGAAAAATAAAGTATACCGAAGTGTTAAAACTAATAGTAAAATAAAAGAATATATAAAGCGTTATAATTCTGTTATTTATATATTACTTTCGATTTTTATCTAATAATAAGTTTTGTAATCGTCGAAAATAAAGGAACGATTCGTTTGTTTCATACTGTTTAAAATATATTTGTTAAAATATTTATTATTTTTTCAACTTAATTTGCTAATTATTTAGTTATTATAACTAATATATATTCTTTAATCGTTTAATAAGTTATTATCACGATTTTGATTATTTAAAGAGGTTTTCGTAGTTATAGTAATAAATAGTAATATAATCTATTTTTATAAATCAATCATTTATATAATAATAACTTGTTTACGATTACTTTATCGTATATATTTATATTTTGTACGGTTTTTAATATTTGTAATTATTATATTATATATTATAAAGTTCTATTAACTCAGTGGTCTTAAGCTTGGATATGTCTCGTTTCGTTTGTTATAAATATAGGCAACCAACAGCTTACGAAAAACAGCTAGTTCGAATCCAGCTTAGGATAACGTGCTTTAGATAGCGCTACGCCTAGCGTACGGCCTACTTCCATTTCGAATCAGAGCGTCCCCGCCCCACATAGCTTCTAAATCACACATTTCTTTTGTATCACAACCGTTAACTTTCGATATATCGGTATTCAAAGCTATATATTAAAATGGGGTTAGTGTTGGGTACAGTTGGTGCAGCTACTGCTGCAGCTGCTGCCGTTTCTAACCAGCTGCAACCGGTTCTAGCTGCTTCGAGCCGTTCCTAACTACTTTGGACTGCAACGCCAAATAGGACGGCGATGGTCTATAAAATGCTAACCTATCAACTTTTATATGTAGTTTTCCACAGCAAAAAGGAACGCCCGATATTCCTTTCCCCAAGTTTCTAATTAAAAATGTGACGGCTGGGCTAGTTAACCAACTATTAAACCTAGTCGTACGGGTTTATATTGGCAGTGGTACTGTAGAAAACTGAGTAATAACGGAGATACTAGTTACGTCTGGTAATATCAGATAACCAAAGGTAATTTAGGTAACCAAGTTGTATTATAAGCTGGTGTTATCTAAAACTATGGGAAATAACGAACGTATATATCCTTTTTGTTAATCTACAATGATCATTATTGATCACTGTCGTTGCAGTAATCACCAGTAATCAACCCATTTGTGATTATTTTTAATTACTGGATTTATCGTAATTACAAGTTACGTAACCCGAGTTTAAGATCGGAGCTTGTTTTTTTGTAATTTCTGACCGTTTAACAAAGCCAAGCCTTACTGGGCCATAACACGATCTCCCCTTTTCCAGGATTTTTGCCCTTAAAAATTAATTTGTTTGTTTGTGACTTCTGGTAAGTAATTTCCCTTCCTTACCATCACTTTTTTCTAATAATCAATATGTTTAATCGAAAAAACAGGACTTGTCGCAAGCTACGTTTTTCCACTGTTCGTCGTGCTGAATTCGTGGAGGCTTTTAATAACTTTGGGTTTGAAATTATGCTTTGTTCTTGGTATTTTTCTAAAGGATTAAAGTGTAAGATAATGGAAAATATGTCGCGATATAAGGAATGCGTCTTCCGGGGTCGTTTCTGCGACGGTACCGGCGTGCCGGTATCTTTCCTGCAAAGCATTTGCCGAAAGCACCAGCGTTTCGAGCGGAAGGAAACGCTTGCGGAGGAGCGTTTTTTGGAGCTTTAACGGCGTTATTTAGAAATACAACAGCGACATTAAAAAAAATGAATAAGGCTTTGGCTCGTTTAATTCGGTTACGCAAACAAAAAGCTTTGGCGCGTTCGAAAGGTATTACCATAGTTCAGCATGGTTTACAGTTACTGGATAAGCTAAAAGAATAGAAAAAACGGGAACAGGCAGGTTTGGAAGCTAGTGCTACCGCGTTAGCACAGGTTTTTGGTCCGGTAAACTGGTTAAATATCGAAAACATTAACTGGTCCATTACTAACAACATTAACTAGGGTGCTATAGCCGGCGATCCCGGTGTTACTGGTAGAAATCTTTCAGAAAACGTTAGGCGTTTATAAGATTTTTAGCAGGTTCCTAGGTATTTTCGAAATCCGGGTATTTCTTTTATTTGATAAGGTATTAAGTAAGTCCATCCTTTTTGCGCATGTCCAGGATTTTCTCCACCTTGTACATTAATACATCTTTTTCCGCCTCGTCCTCCTATTTTATATTAACCTTGATAATATCTGCTGCTAACTTAAATAAAGAAACATAAAAAACTGGATGGAATTTAACCTTCGGTAACAACTCCAATTTGTAATTGTTTTTTAAAATTTTCTTGGCGATCTTATATGGGCCGATATACTTAAAATCAAGCTTTTGGTTTGGGCGTTTGGTTTTGATGTTTTTAATGGCTAGGTAAACCATCTCCCCCTCGGAAAAAATTGGTCCTTTCAATCTTTTCTGGTTATAATACTTCTTCATTTAATTACGGACGAATTCGAATTCTGTTTTTATTTCTGCGTGCAGCTATTTGAACTGTTCCGATATCAAAATGGCCTTAACATTAACTGGGCCATTATCGCGTATCTCCTTGTAAACTTCTGGTGTAAAACCGAAAGTAGCGTTTGCTGGGGTTATCTTAATGCTCTTATAATAACTGGTATTATAAGCCAATTGGGCCATTAGTAACTTTTCAACCTAATTGTTCTGTTCGTAATTAATGTAACATCGTAAATAAGTTTTAAGCGTTTAATTTAAACGTTTCGTTTGTCCATCCGTTTAAGGTTTAAATACGCTGGATAATTTATGGTTTAAACCGATCTGTACCATAAGGCCTTGTTAAAACTTAAAAATAAATGTAATGCTTTTATCTGAGATAATTTCCATTAATAGCCCATATACGCTAAAGATATGTCGGAAAAATATATACGCCATTTGTTTTACGTTCTTATTTTTAAAGTATAGAAGAAAATAAGAAAATTTCGTAAATCGATTTATGATAACGAAAATGCTGTTATAATATATTTTTGTTGCTGGATTTTCAAATAAGGGAAGTTTAGTAATAAAATCCATGGTAATCGTATCCTATGGTCGCTGTAAAACTGGAAATGGTTGCAGTTCTTTATATAGTTTATGTTGTAAAGTCTTGGTTCTGGTATAAACGTTATATTGTTTTTTAACTTTCTGTACTGCGGTTTTCATTTTAGGAAAGTAATACGTGCGTTAAAGGCGTTTTAAGGTTTTGTGGATTCCTGGATATCCGTGGAGTGGGTATTGATGTATATTCCATATCAAGTTTTTCTAATATTTCTTTGGAACCTGGATCTTATTTATCTTTTAGTTTTCGGGTAGACTGTCGTTATATTGTTGAATTTTCTGATGTAGGTTGGGGGGCACTGCTTTGATTGTTGCAATTTGTCGTGATTTCAGATGTTTTTCTGGGGTAACATTAAAGATTCTGTGGCTGACCTTAACCAATTTCTCCTTTAGATCAGGTTGCCTGCTGAAAGCGTCTGCTTTACCATTCTTAAAGCCTTTCTGGTGTATAATAATAAAATCGTATTTAGCCAGCTTTTCTGCGTAACGTAATTGTCGTTCTGTAAGCTTTCGTATGGTGATAAAACGGGTAAGGTTTTTGTGGTTAGTGTAATCTTTGGTTTGGTGGAGGTTTTTTTTAAGTATGTATTTGAATTTTCGGAAAACTTTAACAATAGCCATAAATTCTTTATCGGGAATGCCGTAATTAAGTTTTGTTCCTTTTAACTTGTAGGAATAGAAGGTAATCGGGTGGAGTATTTCTCGATTATCTCGGTGTCCGATTACTGCGCTTAATGCATAGTCCGAAAAATCGGTCTCTAGCTTAACTGGGTAACTTAGATCGTACATAATCAATACCGGTTTACTGGTAATTACGTTTTTAAGCTGTTAGAAAATTTCTTCCGTTTTCGTTATCCATTTAAATTCGTTTCCTTTCCTGGTTAAATTTGATAACAGTATGGCGATCTTGCTGAAGTATTTAATGAACTTTCGATAATAGTTGGCGAACTTAATAAATACCTGTACCTTTGTAACTGTAATAAGCCTTGGCTATTCGGCAACTGTTGCAATTTTCTTGGGGTCCATTTTAATATGTCCCGGAATAATGATATATCCCAGGTATTCCACTTTTTAAGTGTGGAACTGGCTTTTTTCTGCGTTAATTAACAGATTGGCGTTTTGTAAAGCTTGAAAAACTTGATAAACGTATCCTACATGTGCTTTTTCCGATTCCGAAAAGATTAAAATGTCGTCCAAATAATACATAACGAAAATGTCCAGATATTCTCGAAATACGTAATTAACCATTTGCTAAAAGGTTGCTGGTACGTTCGTAAGTCCCATTAGTATGACCAAATATTCGTACAATCCGTATTTCGTTTTGAAAGCCGTTTTTTATTCGTATCCTAACTTAATTCGAATTAGGTTATACCTATTTTTAAGATTTAAAGCGGTAAACCATTTGGTTCCTTATAAACGGTTTTTCATTTCGGTAATTAATAACAAGGATATTCTATCTTTAACGGTAATGCTGTTTAAGTGCCGATAGTTTATTACTAGTCGTAATTTGCCATTTTTCTTTGGTATAAAGAATATAGGATACCCTGCTAAAAATGTAAATTATCGAATCCATCCCTTTTGAAGTTTATTTTCCAGGTACTTTCGTAGAATGTAAAGTTTTGTTGCGTTAAGATTGTAAATGGGGTAAAACTTAGGTAAGGTGCTTTTTTAAAGAACTATCTCATGATCCCATTTGTTATGTTTTGGTAGTTTCATGTTAAGTTTTTTTTGAAACAGTCGCTTATATTCGCAATACTGTAGTAATATATTAACCATGTCTTCTTTTAGCTTTCCGGGTTAATATTTTAAAACTTCGTTCACGTCGTAAAGTTATGCCCGGATAATGGTTATAATGCGTTAAATACGTTTGTTATGCCTTTTTTTTTTATATATCGTGTTTTTTTAGGTGGTAAGGTATCTATCGTATCTTTATGCCTGCACTCGTTATTTTTCTCGTTATT
Source organism: Monosporascus sp. 5C6A (assembly GCA_004155035.1). NCBI lineage: Eukaryota > Fungi > Ascomycota > Sordariomycetes > Xylariales > Monosporascus > Monosporascus sp. 5C6A. Next base: position 23,774 of record QJOB01000061.1, on the reverse strand, counting down.
AATCGAATGGGAAAATTTCGCTTGTTTTTTTTGCTTATCGATGGAATGTAAAGCGAACTTTACCTGGCCAATACTTTAATCGATTAAAGGGTTATACTGATATAACCATGGCCTTCTTAAGATTATATCGTAATTCTTTAACGGAACGATGTCGAAATTAACTGTTTGGACTTATCCTTTAATAAAAATCTCGAAGTAATTAATTTCGCGTGCGATTTTTCCGTTATCGTAAGCAAATACCTGACCTTCGGCGTTTTCGGCGATGTAAAGGTTCTTCTTATCCTTCCATGGCAGTTTAAGCTGATTTACCAACGTCGGGGTAATGTAATTGGCGCCTAAAGCTCCGCAGTCTACCATTACGGTATACCAGTGTATCCTAATTCGTATTTTTAAGGTAATAAGGTTGTTCTTGGCTTTTATCGTCGTACATAAAGCTTTTTTAAAGGGTTTATGCTAACTTCCTTGGCTCCTGTTATCCTATAGTTCTTTTACAGGTAACGTCTATTTTTTAGGTTCTCCAGCTGCTTAACCCTTATTTGTAACTGCTTAATATGCCTTTTTTAACGTCGCAACGTTACCTCTAATTCCATAATACGTATATCGAACAACTTGTTGTACTGTTTTAAAATAACAAGGTCCTTTTCGATCTGTTCGATTATGCTCTCTTTTAGGCAGTCTGTTTCCGTTATCTAGCTATTTGAACTGTTAGACCATTATTAATACTATACGTCGTACTTGGCCATATCTTCTTATCGAGATTATATTTCCTTTCGAAGTTCTTGCCGCTTTCTGGAGCCAGTCGTAAATGTCAGCTGGAATTACAAGTTATTAAGGGTTTCTCGTCCCGCTTTCATAACTATTTAATAAATCCATTCTTTTTATATTTTATGATCGCATATCTCAAAATAACACATCGGGTCTTTTTCTGGGCAACTTTTGCCCTTAGGCCAACTTCCTTTTGCTATAAGGATGTCGATGGTATCCTGTAATGCTATTATACGTAGGTAACGGTATTATTGCTAATTTTTAGGGTCGCTTCCGGTTTAGTTCTAAAAATCGAATCCTTAATACCACATGTATATAATACGGCGTTAAATATAATTTTATTATTTTTCGTATCGAGAGCAGTAAGTTCGTCTGCAGTAAATAGCATGTAATTTCCCATATCGGTTAGGCGTTCCTGGCAACAAGACCTCGTCCCAACCGTGGTACTCCTTAATCCATATATTCAGTTCCAACTGTTCGTACCGCTTCTGCCTTTTCTTTTATGCTTATAAACGAGATCTAGGAATAAAAAACTCCTCCTATCCTTGGTATTCCACCAACCATCCTGTTATAACAAAACGCTGCCGTTTAATCGCTGCTTAAGAAAAGGCCTTGGCCGCTTTTATTCCTTATTGCACTTCTTCTTGTTCGTCGTTACTGCGGATACGGATTATGTTAACTTATCTGTTACTGCTGGAATTCCTCGGTAGTCCTTTTAATACTAAGGTCCAATGTACTTTTTTATCGTTCTTTGGCAACGTTTTGCATCGTCAGGCAACATATCCCATCTTACCGCAATTATAACACTATACCTGGCTCATGTTTTGTCGTTAAGTGGTACCAAGTTCCATAAGTCTTAAAGTAATTCCATAAAAGGTAGGAGATGCTTTACGTTTCTTTCCTTAATTAGCTTTGAAATATCTAACCCGTAAAATAAAATGTCCTTTTCTTTCCTGTCGTCGTTTAAACTGTCGATTGTTAATCCTAATTGCTTTAATGATATATTTGTTAAGTGTTGTAAGTTATAGAAATTTATTAATCTTATCCTTAACGTTCTTTTTTAAACCCTTATAAAACATATCGATCAAAATGTTATCCTCGTCGTTTATCTATTCTATTTTTGCCATAAGGTTCCTAAACTTTACAGCGTACTTGAAGGCTGGTTTTTTCTGGCGTAATTGGAGGATTTGCTAAGCTGCAACTTGTTTTTCGTCTGGATTTTCGAAGTTGTTTTTAAGTTTTTTTTCGAAATTGATGTAAGCGGAGAAGATTTCCTCAGTAACCTTCTTTTAATCGGATTCTCCTTTTTTTAGGAAGTCTTTTATGGTAAGTTCGAACTAATCGAAAACGTCTCCCTTCAGACAGGCTGCGATAGCGAGGATTTGGTCCGCTAGGTCGATAAGCCCTTCGAGACGAATATAAACCCAAGCCTGGGTTAAGAAGCTCTAAACATTTCCCTTTCCATTATAAGGTCCTGGCTTTTTAGGCTTTATCTTGTAAGTGCCTATTGGTGCTGCCATCTGGTCGGTAAGTTGTTAAACGATAACCTTAAGCTTTTTAACCTTGTCTTGGAGCTGCTAAACCGTAAGTTTCTGAGTTACGGTTGCTTAAGTGCTGGTCGACATAATAACGATTCGAGGTATTACTTAAAGTCTAACTATACCACTAAATAAAAACTTGTAACGTATAACGGCTGGGTTAGTTAACTAATTATTAAACCTAGTTATACGGGTTTATATTAACAGTAGTACTGTGGAAAATTAAGTAATAACGGAGATATTAGTTACGTCTGGTAATATCAAATAACTAAGGGTAATTTAAGTAACCAAGTTATATTACAAGCTGGTGTTATCTAAAATTATGGGAAGTAACGAACGTATATATCCTTTCTGCTAATCTATAGTGATTATTATTAATTACTGTCGTTACGGTAATTACCAGTAATCAACCTACTTGTGATTACTCCTAATTACTGGATCCATCGTGATCACAAGTTACGTAACCCGAGCTTAAGATCGGAGCTTGTCCTCTTGCAGTTTCCAACCGTTTGGCAAGGCCAAGCCTTGCTGGGCCATAACAAAAAAGTTTTATATATAACAATAACTTTAAGTTACCCCGTTTTAATTCATTTGATATCCTTAGATAGGAAAGTGGCTCTAGTTAACTGCCGAAATAACTTATAATTTTCGAAGAAGGCTTTTCTTAATTATTTTATATACAAAATTTTCTTAATCGATTAATTCCGAAGGCGTTCTATTATTTTTCGTCGTTTTTTTGGTTGCTTTTCCGATTCGTTTTTTATTTCGGCAATAGGTTTAAAGTCTTAAATAGTTATTTTTTATACATTTTAACCGGGACGTTTCCGATAGCTTTCTATATATTTTACTATTAAAATGAATCTGCAGTTACCTTTTAACCATAATGTAACGGCTAGGCTAGTTAACTAACTATTAAACCTAGTCGTACGGGTTTATGTTGACAGTGATACTGTGGGAAATTAAGTAATAACAATAATACTAATTACGTTTAGTAATAGCAGATAACTAAAGGTAATCTAGGTAACTAAGTTATATTACAAACTGGTACTATTTAAAACTATAGGAATACTAAACGTATATATCCTATTCCTGGCTTAAGGTGTTTTAAATGGCTTAAGGTTTTCCTATCGTATCAACAGGCTTAAGCGTTAAGCCTTTATAAACCTTTTTAAACTACCTTAAGCCAGTTACGTAACTAAGATCTACTGTTAAGGTTAACTTTTTTAAAAACCCCGACCTTTCTTAAAGTAATCAAACTTGCTGGGCTATAATACGATTTCCTTCCTTTTAGGATCTTTGCCCTTAAAAATTAATTTGTTTGTTTATCGGGTTTAAGTAAGTAACTTTCCTTTTTTATTTTCACTTTTTAAATATGTGTTAGGTTAATTACCATATTTGGTCGAATTAAAAAAATTCTTTTTCGTAAGCGTATTAACGCTTTTATTCTGTCAAAACGAATTAACCGTTTTGGCTTTACTATGTTATCAGACATTTCCTGTTTTCGTTACGAATTGGAAAATACACCTTGCAAAGCTTATTACAGCTTTGGGAAATATACGCGTTACATTAAGTACGGGAGTTTCTGTAACCTTTTTAGTCTTTCCGAATTTAAGTATCGGAAACTTACTGCCGAAAAGAACCGTTTAAAACTGAAAAAACGTATTATTAAGGAAAAATTGTTAAAAACGTAATAACGCCTAACCGAGTTATTTAGGCGTTTGGACCGTTTAAAAAAACAAAAGAAAATTCTTCGTCGTCATGGAATTAAAATGCTTCGTCGTAATATTAAAAGTACGGAAACGATAAAAGAATTTGAACGTTTTAAGGAAAAGCGAAAACGGCTGGATACGAAAGTAGCCAAGCAAGTCGTTACTCCGGCTAATTGGTTTAGTATTAACAACGCCGACTGGTTTAATCCTAACAACGTAAACTGAAAGGCGTTTATAACGGGTTCCGGCGTCGTTAATGAAAATCTTTCAAAAAGCGCTAGGTAGTTATGAAGTTCTTAACGGGTTTCTAAGTGTTTTCGAAATTTGGGTAGTTTTTTCATTTAACCAAATACTTAATAAATCCGTCTTTTCTGCGTATATTTAAGATTTTTTTGCTTCATATATTAATGCATTTTCTTCTGCCTTATCCTTTCGTTCTATATTAACTTTAATGGTATCTGCTATTAACTTAAGTAAGGAAACATAAAAAACTAGATAAAGTTTAACTTTCGGGAATAGTTCCAATTCGTAATTGTTTTCTGAAATTTTCTTAATAATCTTATATGGGCCGATATATTTAAAATCGAGTTTTTAATTTGGGCGTTTAGTTTTGATTTTTTGGTAATTAGGTAAACTATGTCCCTTTCTGAAAAAATTGGTTCCTTTAACCTTTTTTGGTTGTAATATTTTTTTATTTAACTGCGTACAAATTCAAGTTTCGTTTTTATTTCTGTATGTAACTGTTTGAATTGTTTTAACGTTAAAATAGCTTTAACATTAACTGGGCCGTTATCGTATATCTCCTTATAAACTTTTAATATAAATTTAAAATTTGCGTTTATTAAGGTTATCTTAATGCTTTTATGGTAACTTATATTATAAGCTAATTAAGCTATTAGTAACTTCTTAACCCAATTATTTTGTTTATAGTTAACATAGCATCGTAGGTACGTTTTAAAAGTTTAATTTAACTGTTTTATTTGCCCGTTTATTTAAAGTTTAAACGCGCTGGATAACTTATGGTTTAGGCCTATCTATACTATAAAGCCTTGCCAAAACTTAAAGGTAAACGTAATACCTTTATTTAAGATGATTTCCGTTAGTAATCTATATATATTAAAGATATGTTTAAAAAAATATATATACCATTTGTTCTGCGTCGGTATTTTTATTATAAAGTAAGAAATAAGAAAATTTCGTAAATCGATCGACGATAACGAAAATATTGTCGTAATGTACTCTTATTGCTGGGTTTTCGGATAAGGGAAATTTAATGATGAAATCCATAATAATCGAATTCCATAGCCGCTGTAAAACTGGAAGTAATTGCAGTTTTCCATATAGTTTATGCCGTGAAGCCTTAACTTTGGCGTAAACGTCGCATTTTTATTTAGCTTTCTATATTACTGTTTTTATTTTAAGAAAATAATAAGTACGTTGTAAACGTTTTAGGGTTTTATAAATCCCTGGATGTCCATAAAGTAGGTGTTAATGTATATCTTATATCAAATCCTGTTAATACTTTTCGGGTACCTGAATTTTGTCTGTTTTCTAATTGTTGGGTAGGTTGTTATTGTCTTATTATATCTCTTAATATAAATTAGGGGGCACTGCTTTAATTGTTATAATTTGCCGTGATTTTAAATGTTTTTTAAGGGTAACGTCAAAAATTCTGTAGCTAACCTTAACCAACTTTTCCTTTAAGTCAAGTCGTTTGTTAAAGGCATTTACTCTGCCGTTTTCAAAGCCCTTTTGGTGGATAATAACGAAATTGTATTCCGTTAATTTCTTTGCGTAACGTAATTGTTATTTTATAAGTTTTCTTGTAATGGTAAAACGGGTAAGATTTTTATAATCGGTATAAACTTTAATTTAATAAAGATTTCCTTTAAGTATATGCCTGAATTTTCGAAAAGCCTTAACGATAACCATAAATTCTTTATCGGGAATAGCATAATTTAGTATTGCTCCTTTTAACTTGTAGGAATAAAAAGCAATCGGGTAAAGTACTTTTTAATTATTTCGGTATCCGATAACCGCGCTTAATATATAGTCCGAAAAGTCGGTTTTTAATTCGATTAGGCGTTTTGGATTGTATATAATTAATACTGGTTCATTAGTAATTACGTTTTTAATTTACTGGAAAGCTTTTTTTGTTTTTATTATTCATTAAAATTCTTTTTTTTTGGTAAGATTGGATAATGGTGTTGTAATTTGCTAAAGCATTTGATGAATTTTTGGTAATAATTAGCGAATTTAATAAATGCTTGTACCTTTATGATAGTAGTAAGTATAGGCTATTTGATAACTGCTATAATTTTCTTGGAGTTTATTTTAATATATTTTAAGGTAATAATATATCCCAAATATTCCACTTTCTGTATATGGAACTGATTTTTTTGGCGTTGATTAATAAATTGGCGTTTTGTAAGGCTTAAAAAACTTGATAAACGTGTTTTGCATATGCTTTTTTTAACTTTAAAAAATCAAAATGTCGTTTAGATAGTACATAACGAAAATATCCGGGTGTTTTCGGGGTACGTGGTTAATTATTCGCTGAAAGGTTGCTGATGCGTTTGTAAGTTTTATTGGCGTAGTTAAATATTCGTATAGTCCGTATTTCGTTTTAAAAGCCGTTTTTTATTCGTATCCTGGCTTAATTTGAATTAGGTTATACTCGTTTTTGAAATTTAAAGCGGTAAATTATTTGGCTTTTTATAAGTGATTTTTTATTTCGGTAATTAGTAGTAAAGGTGTTTTATTTTTGATAATGATGCTGTTAAGGTGTTAATAATTTATTATTAACCGTAGCTTGCAATTTTTTTTTTGGTATGAAAAATATAAGATATCCGGTTAAAGATGTAAACCGTCGGATCCATCTTTTCTAGAGTTTATTTTCCAGGTACGTACGTAAAGTATGAAATTTTGTTTTGTTTAAATTGTAAATAGGGTAAAATTTGGGTAAAGTGCTTTCCTTAAAGATTATTTCGTAATTTTATTTGCTGTGTTCCGGTAATTTCGTACTGAGTTTTTTCCGAAACAATTGTTTGTATTTGCGATATTGTGGTGGTACATTAGCTATGTTTTCTTTTTTTCTGGTTTTTCGGGTAAATGCTTTAAGATTTCGTTTATGTCGTAAAGTTATGCCCGGATCGTGGTTATAATGCGTCGAATACGTTTGTTATGCCCTTTTTTTATATCTTGTTTTTTTAGGTGGTGAGGTTTTTGTCGTGTCCTTATGCCTGCATTCATCATTTTTCCTGTTAATTAAGTATGGAAATCTTGTTCGTTTTTTTTGCTTGTTAATAAAATGTAAAGTGAATTCTACCTGGTTAATATTTTAATTAATTAAAAGGTTGTATTGATATAACCATAGCTTTTTTAAGATTATATCGTAATTTCTTATCGGAATAATATCGAAATTAACTGTTTAAATTTTTTCTTAGACAAAAATCTTAAAGTAATTAATTTCGCGTGCGATTTTCCCGTTATCGTAGGCGAATGCTTAATTTTTTGCGTTTTCGGCGATGTAAGGGTCCTTTTTATCATTCCATGGTAGTTTAAGTTAATTTACGAACTTCGGGATGATATAATTAGCGCCTAAGGCTCCGTAATCCACTATTGCGGTATACCAGTATATTTTAATTTGTATTTTTAAGGTAACAGGGTTATTGTTGGCTTTTGTCGTTGTATTCAGAGTTATTTTAAGGAGCTTTTGTTGCTACTTCCGGCTTGTGCTAACTTACGGCTTTTCTATAGATAGCATTTCTTTTTTGGGGACTTTGTAAATTATTAAACTTGTTTCGTAAGCTGCTTATACATTTTCTGTATTTATTTCCTTTGGCTTTCCTGACAGCGCAGTTAAGCTTTAAGTTGGAAAATCTTTTTTTATTAATGTAACTAGGTAAAACTTTTATAAATATTATCTTCTAATCCTTCCATGGCCTTCTATCCCGTATACGGGGTTGGTTAGCTTTTGCTGGAAAACTCTGCTAACTCTTTTCGCAGTTCCTTCTGTTTTTAAAGATCTGTTTCGAAGGTTAATTGTAACTAGATCTCTGTAATAGCCTGCTAACAATGCTTATCGACAATTCTCTGAATTAGTTCTTCCTGCGTTTGATAGTCGTACTATTCAAAATAATACGTGGGGTTCCTTTAAGGGCACCTTTCGCTTTCGGGCTATGTTAAAACTGGTGCTGTATCTTCGATTTTTTCCTGTATGGTGGCGGCTTGCAATTTTTGATACCACTACTAGTTTACCTTGTTGTATCTAATCCGGGTATAAAAGTCGAAACATTCTTTCTATATGCGGTTAATTCGATCGTAAATTTGTTTTTTTTTTTTCTGTATAAATAAGGCATTAAAACTAGTTACAGTTAACGGGGTAAAGGTTCGCATGCCGAGCCTTTTAAACCTATCGCTTTACTGCTATCTATAAAAGGGCCTTAACCGCTTTTAATTCCTGTCATAATTTTTCTTGTTCGTTATCGTAACGGATATGGATTATATTAACTTATTTATTGCCGTTTTAACTTTTTGGTAGTACTTTTAGTATTAAGGCCTAATGTGCTTTCTTGTCGGTTTTTCGCAGCGATCTGCGTCGTTAAGCAACATGTCCCATTTTGCCGTAATTATAACACTTTGTTTAACTTATGTTTCGTTATTAAATTTTGCTAAGTTTTATAAATCCTAGGATTGTTTAAAGAAAGTAAAAGGTGCCTTGCGTTTTTTTTCTTAATTAACCTTAAAGTACCTAACTTTTGAATAAAGTATCTTCGTCGTTTTTGTCGTTTTTCGAATTGCTTGTTATCGATTTATATTGCTTCTATAATATACTTGTCGAATATTATAAGTCGTGGAAGTTTAATGATTTTGTTTTTAACGTCTTTCTTTAAACCTTTATAAAATACATCAAGCAAGGTATCGTCTTTATCGTCCGTTCATCTTGCTTTTGCCATAAGGTTTCTAAACTTCATAGCGTACTTAGAGGCTAGTTTTTTCTGGCGCAGTTGGAGGATTTGTTAAGCTGCAACCTGTTCCTTATCCGGGTTTTCGAAATTACTTTTAAGTTTGTTTTCGAAGTTAACGTAATTAAAGAAAATTTTTTTTGGTATTCTTTTCCTGGTCGTCTTCTACGTTCTCCAGGTAATCCTTTATGGTAGGTTCAAATTAATCGAAAGCATTTCTTTTTAAGCAAGTTGCTACAGCAATAATTTGGTTTGCTGGATTAGTAAGCCCTTTAAGGCGAAAATAAACTTAAACTTGGGTTAGGAAACTTTAAACGTTTCCTTTCTCGTTATAAGGCTAAGGTTTCTTGGTTTTTATTTTTCGAATATTAACTAGTGCTAACTAAGCTGTTATTACTTAATTGATAAGTTATTAAATAATAGCTTCGAGTTTTTAGATCTTGTTTTAAAGCTGCTGAGCCGTAAATTTAAAGGTAGCTGTTGTTCGTGTACTGGTCGATATATTAACGGTTCGAGTATTGTTTAAAGTTTAATTATACCATTAAACAAAAGTTTGTAATATATAACGGTTGGGTTAGTTAATTAACTATTAAACTTAATTATATAGGTTTATGTTAACAATAGTACTGTAAAAAACTAAGTAATAACAATAATACTAATTATGTTTAATAATAGCAAATAACTAAAGGTAATCTAGGTAACCAAGTTATATTACAATCTGGTGCTATTTAAAACTATGGGAATACTAAACGTATATATTCTATTCCTGGCTTAAAGTATTTTAGGTAGCTTAAGATTTTCTTATCGTATTAATAGACCTAAGTCTTCTTAAGCTTTTTTAATCTTAAAAGCGGTTCAAACGCTAAGTTTTTACAAACCTTTTTAAACCACTTTAAGCTAGTTACGTAATTAAGATCCACTATCGGAGTTAACTCTTCTAAAACCCCGACCCTTCTTAGGGTAGCCAAATTTGCTAAGCTATAATACATAATTAGCTACGTCGACAGCTATTTACCTTTTAGCCTTTGTTACGCTGTTAACAACAGCCTATTTATTAGATTTTGATTAACAACGTTATCAAAATAGGTTAATTTCGTTTTAATTAGGATAATTTCGACAGGTTTACATATAATTTTCTGTACGGATACCTCCTTTCTGTTCGCATTCGGCTATAATTTACAATAGCCTAGGCGCTATTACCCAAGAAACCCGAGTCGGGTTCCTTGAAGATTATATGGCGCGCGCTCGGGCCAGCGTACCTGCAGGGGGGTTGTGACGGCTGGGCTAGTTAACCAACTATTAAACCTAGTCGTGCGGGTTTATGTTAGCAGTGGTATTGTGGGAAACTGAGTAATAACGGGGATATTAGTTACGTCTGGTAATATCAGATAATTAAGGGTAATTTGGGTAACCAAGTTGTATTATAAGCTGGTGTTATTTAAAATTATGAAAGGTAATGAACGTATTTATATATATTAATGAATTGTGTGATATTTTCTTAGATTATTGCATTCGATAATAATCCTTATAATTTTTGGATTATTGCATTCGATAATGATCCTAATGATTTTTGGATTATTGCATTCGATAATGATCCTAATGATTCTTAGATTATTGCACGTGATGATACGTAACTTGGAATTGGAGAACCCCTGTTTCTGACCGTTTGTGGAGGCTAAGAGGTGTTTATAACACGATTTCTTTTTTTCGAAATCTTCGTTCCGAAGATTGTAAATTCTTGCCTCCTTACTGTCGGAAACATGGTTAACAAAATATAAAGGCGTATTAAACCTGTTTTAAAAGAAAAGACTGCGTAACGCGACAGTTTTTTCTCCGCCGTTCTTGCCAACCCTGTTAATATGGCGTTTTGCTTTTTTTGTGAGTCCCGTAAACTGGAATATAAGTTGTCCGAGAACGATTTGTTTTGTTGTTCGTTTTGTATTAAGTACAACCAGGCTAACTGCGACGTTAAAGGCCTAAGTCCCGAGCAGTTACAGAAAGTGGCCGCTTAATACCGGAGGTTGGAGCTGGAGCTGGAGGCTGCCGAAGAAGAGGCAGATTAGGTAAATGTTCGTTTCCGTCGTTTCCGTAAACAAAAGAAAATGTGGTATGAAAAAATGATGAAAGCTGTAACGCGGGGTATTAACAACCTTAAGGAATTAGAACGATTAGAGCGTAAAGAAACGGGGGAACAGGATGAAGGTTCTGTTATAGGGACATAATCCTTTGACCGGGTGGACTGGTCCACAGTCGACGCCGTCCCGGATAACTTTAACTGGAACGCAGTTTTTGATTCCGTCGTTGTTGGTGAAAGTTTTTCAGGAGGTGCTGGGCGTTTATGAAATTCTTGACGGGTTCCTAAGTGTTTTTGGAATCCGGGTGTTTTTTCTATTTAATAAAGTATTAGGTAAGTTTATTTTTTTTGCGTATGTTTAGGATTTTTTTTACCTCGTATATTAATATATCCTTTTCCGTTTTGTTATCCTATTTTGTATTAACTTTAATGGTGTTTGCTGTTGACTTAAGTAAAGAAACATAAAAGATTAGGTAAAGTTTAACTTTTGGTGGGAGTTTTAATTAATAGTTGTTTTCTAAGATTTTTTTGATGACTTTATACGGGCCGATATACTTAAAGTCGAGCTTCTGGTTTGGGCGTTTGGTTTTGATATTTTTGGTGGCTAGGTAGACCATCTTTCTTTCCGAAAAAATTAGTCCTTTTAACCTTTTCTGGTTGTAATATTTTTTTATTTAATTGCGGATAAATTCGAGTTTTATTTTTATTTCTGCGTGTAATTATTTAAGCTATTCCGATGTTAAGATAACCTTAATATTTATTGGGTTATTGTCGCGTATCTTTTTGTAAACTTCTGGTATAAAACCGAAATTGACGTTTGCCGGGGTTATCTTAATGCTTTCGTAATGGCTGGTGTTGTAAGTTAATTGGGCTGTTGGTAATTTTTTAACCTAATTGTTCTGCTCGTAGTTGATGTAATATCGTAGATAGGTTTCGAACGTTTGATTTAAACGTTTTGTTTATTTATCCGTTTGGGGTTTAAATGCGTTAGATAATTTATGGTTTAGGCCGATCTATGCTATAAGGCCCTGCCAAAACTTAAAAGTAAATATGGTGCCCCTATTTGAGATGATTTTTGTTAATAATCCGTGTACGTTAAAGATATGTCGAAAGAAGATGTATGCCATTTGTTCTGCATTGGTGTTCTTATTGTATAGTAGGAAATAGGAAAATTTCGTGAATCGGTCGACGATTACGAAGATGCTGTTATAATATACTCCTGTTGCTGGATTTTCGGATAAAGGAAGTTTGGTAATGAAATCCATAATAACCGAATCCTATGGTTTTTATACTACTGGAAGTAGTTGCAGTTCTTTATATGGTTTGTATCGTAAAGCCTTGGCTTTGGTATAAACGTCGCATTGTTTTTTGACTTTCTGTACTGCAGTTTTTATTTTAGGAAAGTAATACGTACGTTAAAGGCGTTTTAGAGTTTTGTGGATTTTTGGATGTTTGTGGAATGGGTGTTAATGTACATTCCATATCAAATTTTCCTAATGTTCCTTTAAAACCTGGATCTTATCTGTTTTTTGGTTTTCGGGTAAATTGTCGTTATGTTGTTAAATTTTCTGATGTAGGTTAAGGAACATTGCCCTGATCGTCGCAATTTATCGAAACTTCAGATATTTTTTAGGGTAATATCGAAGATTTTGTGGCTGACTTTAATCAATTTTTCTTTTAGGTTAGGTTGTTTGCTAAAAGCGTTTGCTCTACCGTTTTTAGATCCTTTCTGATAAATAACGATAAAGTCGTATTCCGTTAGTTCTTTTGCGTAACGTAATTGTCGTTTTGTTAGTTCTTACGTAATGGTAAAACGGGTAAGGTTTTTGTAATTGGTGTAAACCTTAATTTGATAAAGGTTTCTTTTAAGTATATGTTTAAATTCTCGGAAAACCTTGACGATAGCTATGAATTCTTTGTCGGGAATGCCATAATTTAACTTTGTTTTTTTTAATTTGTAAGAATAGAAGGCAATCGGGTAAAGTATTTCTTAATTATTTCGGTATCCGATTACTGCGCTTAACGCGTAATCCGAAAAGTCGGTTTCTAGCTCGACTAAGCCACTTGGATCGTATATAATTAATACTGGTTTATTAGTAATAACATCTTTAATCTGTTGGAATGCTTCCTTCGTTTTTGTTATTTACTGTAATTCGTTTTTTTTTCTGGTTAGATTGGATAATGGTATCGCAATTTTGCTAAAGTATTTGATAAATTTTCGATAGTAATTGGCGAATCTAATAAATGCCTGTACCTCTGTAACTGTAATAGGTCTTGGTTATTCGGCAACTGTTGCAATCTTTTTAGGGTTTATTTTAATATGTCCTGGAATGATAATGTATTCCAGGTATTTCATTTCCTATATGTGGAATTGACTTTTCTTTGCATTGATTAACAGATTGGCGTTTTGTAAAGCTTGAAGAACTTAATGAACGTATCCTGTATGTGCTTTTTCCGATTCTGAAAAAATCAGAATATCGTCCAGATAGCATATAACGAAAATATCCAGATACTTTCGGAATACGTAGTTAACCATCCGTTGAAAAGTTGCTGGTACGTTCGTAAGTCCTATTGGTATAACCAAATATTCGTACAATCCGTATTTCGTTTTGAAAACCGTTTTCTATTCGTAACTTAGCTTAATTTGAATTAAGTTATACCCGTTTTTAAGATCTAAAGCGGTAAACTACTTGGCTCCTTATAGGCAATCCTTTATTTCGGTAATTAATGGTAAAAAGGTTTTATCTTTAACGGTAATGCTATTTAGGTGCCGATAATCTATTATTAGTCGTAATTTGCCGTTTTTTTTAAGTACGAAAAATATAAGGTATCTTGCCGAAGATGTAGATCGTCGAATCCATCCTTTTTGGAATCTGTTTTCCAGGTATTTTCGTAAGGTATATAATTTTATTGCATTAAGATTGTAAATGGGATAAAACTTGGGTAAAGTGCTTTTTTTAAGGATTATTTCGTGGTTTTATTTATTATGTTTTGGTAACTTCGTTTTAAGTTTCTTTCGAAACAATCGTTCGTATTTGCGATACTGTGGTAGTACATTAGCCACGTCTTTTTCTAGCTTTTCGGGCTGGTATTCTAGGATTTCGTTTATGTCGTAAAGTTATGCCCGGATAGTAGCTATGATTCGTCGAATGTATCGGTTATGCCCTTTTTTTTTTTTGTGTTGTGTTTTTTTGGGTAGTAAAGTATTTATCGTATCCTTATGCCTGCATTTGTTATTTTTTTCGTTGCTAATCGAGTGTAGAGATTTCGTTCGTTTTTTTTACTTATCGATAAAGTATAAAGCGAACTTTACCTGGTTAATATTCCAATTGATTAAGGGGTTATATTAATATAACCATGGCCTTTTTAAGATTATATCGTAATTCCCTAGCGGAACGATGTTAAAGTTAATTGTTTGGATTCGTTCTTTAACAAAAATCTCGAAATAATTAATCTTGCGTATGATTTTTCCGTTATCGTAAGCGAATGCCTAATTTTCGGCGTTCTCGGCGATGTAAGGGTTCTTCTTATTTTTCCATGGTAATTTAAGCTGGTTTACCAACTTCAAGGTAATATAGTTGGCGCTTAAAGCTCCGTAATCCACTATTACGGTATACCAGTATGTCTTAATGCGTATTTTTAAGGTAATAGGGTTGTTTTTAGTTTTTATCGTCGTATATAAAGCTTTTTTAAGGGGTTTATGCTGATTTCCTTAGCTTCCGTTATTTTATGGCTTTTCTATAGGTAACGTTTATTTTTTGGGTTTTCCAGCTGCTTAATCCTTGCCTGCAGTTATTTGATATGCTTTTTTTAACGTCGTAACGTTACCTTTAATTCCATGGTACGTACATCGAATAATTTGTTGTATTGTTTTAAAGTAATAAGGTTTTTTTCGATCTGTTCGATTATGCTCTTTTTTGGGCGGTTTGCTTCCGTTATTTAGTTATCTGGGCTGTTGGATTATTGTTAATATTGTGCGTCGTACCTGGCCATATCTTCCTGTCGGGATTATATTTCCTTTCGAAGCTTTTATTACTTTTTAAAGCCAGTCGTAAATGCTAGCTAGAATTGTAAGTTATTAAAGGTTTCTCGTCCTGCTTTCATAACTGTTTAATAAATCCATTTTTTTTGTATCTTATGGTTGTACGTTTTAAAATGATATATCGGGTTTTTTTCTGGGCAATTTTTGCCTTTAGGCCAATTTCCTCTTACTATAAGGATATCGATGATATCCTGTAATGCTATCGTACGTAAGTAACGGTACTATTGCTAATCTTTAAAGTTGCTTCCGGTTTGGTTTTGGAAGTCGAATCCTTAATGCCATATGCGGGTAATGCAACGTTAGATATAGTCTTGTTGTTTTTCGTATCGAGGGCAGTAGGTTCGTCTGTAATGGATAGTATGTAATTTCCTATGTTGGTTAGGCGTTTCTGGCAATAAGGCCTTGTCTTAACCGTAGTATTTCTTAATCCATACGTTTAATTCCAACTATTCGTACCGTTTTTGTTTTTTTTCTTGTAATCGTAAACAAGGTTTAGGAGTAAAAAGCTTCTTTTATTTTTGGTATTCCATTAATTATCCCGTTATAGCAAAGCATTATCGTTTGATTGCTGCTTAAAACAGGATTTTGGCCGTTTTTAATCCCTGCTGTATTTTTTCCTGTTTATTGTCGTTACGAATGCGAATTATGTTAATTTGTTTATTACCGTTAGGGGTTTTTGGTAATCCTTTTAGTACTGGGGCCTAACGTACCTTTTTGTCGTTTTTTAGCGACGCTTTATAATATCGTACAATATGTTTTATTTTGTCGTAATTATAACACTTAACTTAGCTTATGTTTCGTCGTTAAGTAATGTTAATTTTTATAGGTTTTGGAATTATTTTAAAGGAAATAAGAAATGTTTTGCGCCTTTTTCCTTAATTAGCTTTAAAATGTCCAACCCGTGGGGTAAAGTGTCCTTTTTTTTATATCATTTTTTGAATTGCCGATTGTCGATTTTTACTGTTTCAGTGATGTACTTATTGAATATCGTAAGTCGTAAAAACTTGATGATTTTATTCTTAACATTTTTTTTCAGGCCTTTATAAAATACGTCGATCAAGGTATCGTTTTTATTATTTATTTATTTTGCTTTAACTATAAGGTTTTTAAATTCCATAGCGTACTTAAAAGCTAGTTCCTTCTGGCGCAGTTGGAGGATTTGCTAAGTTGCAACTTATTTTTCGTCTGGATTTTCGAAGTTGTTTTTGAGTTTTTTTTCGAAATTGATATAAGCGGAAAAGATTTCCTTGGTAACCTTTTTTTAATCGGATTTTTTTTTTTAGAAAGTTTTTTATGGTAGGTTCAAATTAATTAAAAGCATCTTTTTTCAAATAAATTACAACGGCAAGAATCTGGTCCGCTGAATCGGTAAGTCCCTTTAGGCGGATGTAAACCCGAACCTAGGTTAAGAAACTCTAAACGTTTTTTTTCCGTTATACGGTTTTGGCTTTTTAAGCTTTATCTTGCGAGTATTTACTGGTATTGTTATTTAATTGGTAAGTTGTTAAACGATAACTTCGAATTCCTTAACCTTGTTTTAAAGCTGCTAAACCGTAAGTTTTTAAGTTGCGGTTGTTTGAATATTAGTTAATATAATAGCGATTCGAGGTATTGCTTAAAATTTGATTATACTATTAAACAAAAGCTTATAACGTATAACGGCTGGGTTAGTTAACTAATTATTAAACTTAATCGTGCGGGTTTATGTTAGCAGTAGTACTGTAAAAAACTAAATAATAACGGGGATATTAGTTACGTCTGGTAATATTAGATAATTAAAGGTAATCTGGGTAATTAAATTGTATTATAAGCTGGTGCTATTTAAAATTATGAAAGGTAATAAACGTATTTATATATATTAATGAATTGTATGATATTTTCTTGGATTATTACATTCGATAATAATCTCTATAATCCTTGGATTATTGCATTTAACAATAATCCCAATAATCCTTGGATTATTACATTCGATAATAATCCTAATAATCCTTAGATTATTGCACGTAATAATACGTAACTTGGAATTGGAGAACCCCTGCTTCTGACCGTTTGTGGAGGCCAAGAGGTGCTCATAACAGGGGTCGAGTTCCTTCAAAAACACGTGCCGTAGGGTTCTTTGGCGTTCTGCGGCGGAACCGCGCCGTTCAAGCTGGGTATATGGAAAAGAAGGCGAGGCGAACGCGACGGCCGAAATTTGGAAACCGCGCGACGCTGGGAAGATGGGGATTCCGACGTCGTAGGTTGGTCGGGGGTAACGGTCGATGAGGGGCGCCAAGGCGCGAGCAATTAGCGCGCGCGGGCCGCTTAGGGGGGTTTTTTTTTTTCTTTTTTTCCTTTTGGATTATTTTTCCTTTATACTTTAGTTTTAACTTTTGCCTTTTCCGGTTCGGTCGTATCTGATTTGTTTTAACTTTATTTAAACATACATAATCGTAGTTTGTTTTACTTTATCGTTTATATTCCTTATTATGTTATAGTATAAACTTTTTATTATTTTTTATGTGATATAACTTTATATTTTTTTGCTTTCGTTTTTATTATTTTACTTCCGGTTTTTTAACTTTATCCTTTTTTATTTTCTTACGTTACGCGGTATTTAACTTTATTTCACTTTATTATACCGTACTTAGCCGTATTTTCTTATTTCTTTTCCTTGTTATTGCTTTGTATTTTTTTTTCTTCCTTTTTTTCTTAATTTCTTTTCCTTTCTTAATCCGGAATTTTCCGCGTTAAAACGTTATCCGGTTTTTAAGAAAAGTAAATTTTTATACCGGCTTTTCGATAAAGCTAAATAAAAGGGCTATATTATTTATCGGGATTACATTTAAAACTTTACTTTTAAGAAAAGTAAGTTTTTATACCCCTTTTCGAGAAAGTTACATTAATGGCTATATATTTCTGGCGGTTATATTTGAAACTTTTGCTTACGCCGTTTTTATACCGTTAATTGTAACGGATATTAAATATATAAACTGCCTAGTTAATAGTTATTCCCGAATATATTTAACCCTGTTTTTCCCTTCCCGAAACCGGAAATCCATAACTTTAATATATCGAAATTAACATATTAACGATGTACCTTAAAAATTCCTCCGTTTTTATTCGAGCCTACCTTACGCACTTTTACATCCTAAATCCTCCCGGGTACCCTTATTACTTTTTTCAAAGTAACCTTATCTTTAATCGCATAACTGTTATAATCTTACAAGTTATAAAACCCGGCTAATCGTTTTTGTTACTAATAACAATACCTTTATTCCTCCTATAACTTACTTAAACCTTTCCCGATTTGCACTATTTCTTTACTTTAAAAATCGCCGAAATTGCCTTTACTGTTATAAATACCTCTTAGCCTCCATAAACGGTCAGAAGCAGGGGTTTTCCAATTCCAAGTCACGTATCATCACGTGCAATAATCTAAGGATTATTAGGATTATTATCGAATGCAATAATCCAAGGATTATTAGAATTATTGTCGAATGTAATAATCCAAAAATCATAAGGATTATTATCGAGTACAATAATCTAAAAAAACATCATATAATTTATTAGTATATATAAATACGTTTGTTACCTTTTATAGTTTTAAATAATACCAGCTTGTAATATAACTTAGTTACTTAAATCACCTTTGGTTATTTAATATTACCAGACGTAATTAATATCCCCGTTATTACTTAGTTTTTTACAGTATTATTATTAATATAAACCCGCACGATTAAGTTTAATAATTAATTAACTAACTTAGCCGTTATACGTTATAAGCTTTTATTTAGTAGTACAGTTAAACTTTAAACAATACCTTAAATCGCTATTATGTTAACTAATATTTAAATAACCGCAATTTAAAAATTTACGGTTTAGCAGTTCCAAAACAAGGTTAAAAAGCTCGAGGTTATCGTTTAACAACTTACCGATTAGATAATAACACCAGTAAGTACCTGCAAGATAAAGCCTAAAAAGCCAGGACCGTATAACGGAAAAAGAAACGTTTAAAGTTTCCTAACCCAAGCTCGGGTTTACATCCGCCTAAAAAGGTTTACCGATCCAGCGGACCAGATTTTCGCCGTTGCAGCCTATTTAAAAAAAGATACTCTCGATTAGTTTAAACCTACTATAAAAAACTTTTTTTAAAAAAAAAGTCCGATTAAAAAAAGGCTACCAAAAAAATCTTTTCCGTTTACATCAATTTCGAAGAAAAACTTAAAAATAATTTCGAAAATCCAGACGAAAAATAAATTATAACCCCGCAAATCTTCCAACTGCGCCAAAAAAGACCAGTTTCTAAATATGTTATAGAATTTAAGAACTTTATAGCTAAAGTAAAATAAATGAATGATAAAGACGATACCTTAATCGACGTGTTCTACAAAGGCCTAAAAAAAGATGTTAAGGATAAGATTATCAAATTTCCACGACTTACAACATTCGATAAATATATTACTGAAGCAGTAAAAATCGATAATCGGCAATTCGAAAAACGACAAAAAAAAAAGAACACTTTACCTTACGGGTTAAACATTTTAAAGCCAATTAGGGAAAAAAACGCGAAATACCTCTTACTTTTTTTAAAACAGTTCCAGGACCTATAAAAATTGGTATTATTTAGCGACGAGATATGAGCTAAGTTAAGTATTATAATTACGACAAAATGGGATATGTTACACGATATTATAAGGCGCCGCTAAAAAACGACAAAAAGGTACGTTAAGCCCCAGTACCAAAAGGATTGCCAAAAACCCTTAACGGTAATAAACAAATTAACATAATTCGCATTCGCGACGATAATAAACAAGAAAAAATACAGCAGGGATTAAAAGCGGTTAAAGTCCTATCTTAAACAGCAATTAAGTAACAGCGCTTTGCTATAACGGGATAATTAATAAAATACTAAGGATAAAAGGAACTTTTTATTTTTAAATTTCGCTTACGATTACAAAAAAAAAACAGAAACGGTACAAACAATTGGAACTAAACGCATAAATTAAGGAATACTACGGTTGGGATAAGGCCTTGTTACCAGGAACGCTTAACTGATATAGGAAATTATATGCTATCTATTGCAAACGAGCCTATTACTTTCGATACGAAAAACAACAAAACTACATCCAATGTCGCATTACCCGCATATAGCATTAAAGATTCGATTTCCAAAACTAAACCGGAAGCGACCCCAGAAATCAACGATGGTACCGTTACCTACGTACGATAATATTACAGGATATCATCGATATCCTTATAGCAAAAGGAAGTTGGCCTAAAAGCAAAAGTTGCTTAGAAAAGGATCCGATATGTCATTTTGAAACGTACAACTATAAAACACAAGAAAAATGGATTTATCAGATAGTTATAAAAGCAGGACGAAAAACCCTTAATAACCTGTAATTCCAGCTAGTATTTACAACTAGCTCCAAGAAACGGCAAGAATTTCGAAAAAAAATACAATCCCGACAAAAAAACATGGCCAGGTACGACGTACAGTATTAACAATAATCCGACAGCCCAGACAGCTGAATAACGAAAACAAACCGCCTAAAAAAAAGCATAATCGAACAGATTAAAAGGGACCTTATTACCTTAAAACAGTACAACAAATTATTCGATATACGTACCATGGAACTAAAAGTAACGTTACGACGTTAAAAAAAGCATATCAAGCAACTGCAGGCAAGGATTAAACAGCTAAAAAACCCAAAAAATAAACGCTACCTATAGAAAAGCTACAGAATAACGGGAACCAAAAAAAATTAGCATAAACCCTTTAGAAAAGCTTTATACACGACGATAAAAGTTAAAAACGACCTTATCACCTTAAAAATACGCATTAGGACATATTAATACACCGCAATAATAAACTACGGAACTTTAAGTGCTAACTATATTACCCCGAAATTGGTAAACCAGCTTAAACTGCTATAAAAGGATAAAAAAAACCTTTACATCGCCGAGAACGCCGAAGGTTAAGCATTCGCTTACGACAACGAAAAAATCACACGCAAGATTAATCACTTCGAAATTTTTGTTAAAGGACGAATCCAAATAGTTAACTTTAATATCGTTCCGTTAAGAAATTACGATATAATCCTAAGAAAGCTATAGTTATATCAATATAACCCCTAGGCGTTATTCGCAAACCAACCCTAGGCGTTATTCGCAAACCAACCCTTGAAAGGTTGATTTGCGTTTGGCGGGCGGCGTGCACGGACCACGGGGTAGGGTTGATTTGCAAAAGACAAACCGTAAGGTTTTTTTGCGCGCGGCGCCTTAATCGTGCCGTTTTAATTCGATGCATTAATAAAACGACGCGGCGTATCGGACGGTCGCATTAGTTTGCGCAATAGCGCCCGCGAAGGTCGTCGTTTTGCGCCGCAAAAGTTGCCGTTATAATTAAATTGGAATTTTTAATAAAGGAACTAAAAGGTAAGGAAAGCTAGGGTCAGTCGGCGCCAAGCGGCGCCAAACGGCGTTAATTCTTTTTTAAAAAAAACGACAAAGGTACCGGTAATTAAAATAACCGGCGGTTGGGCGCATTAAACAATTTTTAAGTAAACGGTTTAAAACGGGTTATTTTAATACGTAAAACGCGTTTTTAAGGCGTAAATATTACGTTACGTTTATAACTTTAACGTATGCGTAAGTTTTTAATCTGGTAATTTATTAATTTATTTATATATATATATATAATTTACGTCGTTATTTTAATACGCGTTTTTAATATAACGTCCGAAATCGAACCGTTCGTTTACTTGGCCGTATATAAGCTTATTATTTGTAAAAAATACCGTTTCGCATGCGTCGCGGGCGAAGTTGAGAACCACCTCGACGGCGGGGCCGACCACGCGACGAGGTCGGCCGGCAAACGCCGGGCCATTGCCTAGAAGGTCCGGCAGATTCCCGAAATCCTCGCGAACCAAGCCCAGCTGGGTGTATCTTTCCAGTTCCCCGACCCGGCATACGCCGCCGTCCCTTTTCTACAGCGCCCGGCGGACGACGGGCTGGGCTGCCGGCGCTGCCCGTATATCAGCCGGGCGTTGCAGAAAATCCAGAAGCACTGCCGTACGGCCTACGGCTGGGTTAACCCGCTAGCGAAAAGGCGGCGGCGGCGGGAAGGGCAGGGAAAGGAGGCGGCGGCGGCGGACCTGCCGTGGCGCGAGGGCGTGCGGTACCAGAGGTTCTTCCGCGCCTACGCGGCAAACGGCTGGTTCGAGGTCGAACGGGGGCGGCGGCCCGCTAATAACGACGGCGGCGCGGAAGCGGACGCGGATACCGGCGACGATAACGGGTAGGAATCGATATTGGCGACGTACGGCGGTAATCTGGCGGCGGATAAGGAGGGGCGGCGGCGGACGGCCGACGGCGCCGGCGGCGTCGACGTCGAATCGACCTGGGTTAAGAAAATGGGCTGGGCGAAGTACTTCGAGGGAAAGGACCTCGTCGAGCTGTACGAGGCCGGCGCGGGCCCGGTATCCGGCGCGGCCCGGGTAAGGCTGCGGGACGCGGCGGCGAAGGAGGAGCAGCAGCGGCTGGTACGGCTAGGCGGCAGCTTCGACTGCGAAATGGCGAGGTGCGCCAAGCGGCTCGAGGCGGTACCGCACGAGACGTTGCGGTGGTTCGCTAGTATCGACCCGAACAAGCCGGCAGGGCGGCCGTTCGGTACGAAGGACCACGCCAGCTTGATGGACCGGTACCGGGCGTACTGGACGCGGTACTTGTGCTACTGCGTACGGGCGTGGCGGTTGGGCCGGGACGGGGCCGGGACGCGGTACGGCGTACGGTTCTCCGACGCGTAATGGGCGGCGCTGGACGACGTGGCGCGGCTGCTTGACGGCGACGGCGACGGCGACGGCGGCGGAAACCCGGACGAAGGCCCCGACGAGGACTTGGGCGGGGGCCTGGGCGGGGGCCTGGGCGGGGGCCTGACGGGCGCCGGCAACGCGAGTACGGAAGAGGCGTTCGACAAGTCGGTTTTCCAATTCTGTATTTATTCGTTAAAGTAAAAGGTAGCTTTCCGGGTATACAACAACCCGCTGCTGCATTTTGCTGCCGTATTAGGGATTGACGGGGCCCGGCGTTCGTAGAAGCCGGCAAAGGATTATACGGGCCAGCTCGCGGGCGTTATGTGGTGCGGCCGGCTTTTGATGCTCGAGCACATTTTCGAGGGCCAGCCGGACGACCCGGGCGAGCTGGACGACATGGACGCCGACGTCGTCGAGCGGTTCAAGGACGAATACCGGCGGTGGCTGGCGGACGGGTCGAATACGCCGTTTAGCACGATTATTCGCTGGATGTCGTACGGGGGGGGTACCGCCGTAGGGAGGGCGGCGCGGCGCGGATTATGTGGGAAGAGGGCGGCGAGGCGCTGCGGTACCGGGGGCAGCGGATCGAGCTGCGGAAGTTCCGTAACGCGGTACGGGCGGGCGTACGGGAGGCGGAGGACCTGTTCGACGGGCTGTTTTTCGGCGGCTGGGCCGACGCGCGGGCGTCGATCGACGCGGCGCGGCTCGTCGACAGCATGGTATACGAGGGCCCGGGGCGGTTGCTTGCAACGAACGGCAAGAACGAATGGCTGCGGCCGGGTTACCGACGGGTCGCCGAGCTGGCGCGCGGCGCGTTATGGGACGCGCGGGCGGGCGGCTGGCGCCGCGACCGCGTAACGAAATACCTAGCGCAGCTGCAGGA